>JACBWW010000020.1:12398897-12447365 GCA_020086605.1 Lanius collurio | reverse complement strand
GCTGGGTCAGAAGAGACGCTGGAGGGCGGCGGCGCGGAGCGGAGCGGTGCAGCGGCCCCAGCCCCAGCGGGCGGCGGTCCCCGGGCGAGCCGCGGAGTTTAGAAACCTCCCCGGGAGGGGCGGGCAGGCAAGGACATGGCAGCTCGGCGGAGAGGAGGGGCTGGGGGGGCAGGGGAGGGGTGGGCACAGGGCCACAGACAGCTTGATGGGTCTGTTGGCCGTGGGAATTCCTTCTTGGGAGGAGGATGGAGACTTCGGCAGAGGGATCTGCCGGTGTTTGTCCCTGCTTAAAAGGCTGGAGACAAAAGTCTTTAACGCGGGTGGTATTTATATATTTTATGTGCTGTAACTGATACAAAGCTGATTTATGTATTTCCACATATATAATACAGTATGTCCAATGCACATGAAACAATCTTACTGTGTTTTTAAACACAGCGTTTAAGTACTCGGTTGCGTTACCTACCCCTGCGCTGCCACGGTCCCAGCCAGACGAGTTGCGCGCTGTGGCAGACGTAGAGGAGCCTGAGCTGACTTTCGCGGAGGCAACGCTACTAAAGTAGGAGAAAGCAAATTGCTTGCCTCGTTTTAGAAACAAAAGTGAGAGCCAGATGGGTTCCTTAAGTACTAATGAGCAGATTTATTAAAAAAAAAAATTAATCCTGATTTCTTAAAGATATATGGCATATAACGGATTGCATCCTGTATGTATTTGCATGTGAGTATAAGGGAGTAAATTTGCTGCTGTTTGCTTGCTATTGCTTTGTGAACTCTGCAACCCATAAATTTTGGGCTGATTTCAAACTAATGAAGCAGAGGGTTAAAGTTTGAGACATTAGTTCTCAAGATAGAACATTCCTCTAAATTCTGTGAACATCGCTGGGAGGGGGAGAATGTGCTTATGTGCAAAAAGGGAAAAATATGCAGCATATATTTCAACCATTAACATTGGAATGTCAGCATTGGGTAGAAGGGTTGTGGGACTGTTGGGATCTTAGTGTCCAGGAGCTGGAAAAATCTCACTTTTAATCCAAATGTATATTCCTGTAGGATTCAGCAGTGTCCAATAAGGAGCTAATCTCACTTGAAGCCTGTCATAGTAGACATGCATATTTATCTTCTCTTTGGATTCTCTGATGCTCTGTTTAAGACAAGCCTGAAGCTTTGGTATAATTCGGTTAAAAAATCTGACAGTGATGAGATGCAATTCCCTAGGAAATGAGGCTTCATGTATGTCGTTGACTACAAAACAATTGGTCTTATCTGCACTTCCCTTTGCCTTTGTGTAGCCAATATGCTTAGGCATGCCTTTTTCTGGCTCGTGTCATGAACAGGTAATTTCTGTAATACAGAGATGAACAGCAGCTCCTTGAGGCTGCAGACAGTTAATGAGTGCATGAAGGAAATGATTTATAGTGTGGGCCGAATTACGTCTTACGTGCTTTGCTGAGACTCTCAGCTGGGCTATCTCCTTTGCGTCTCCTGCATAAACTACTAGGCAGTTTATAAGCAGGAATTTGCTTGTGGAAACTGCTCTTGGTAAGGATGCAGAGACTATCACTTCATATTGCTGCTGCCTTAGTGTTATCATCATTTTCTCAGACAGCTTCTTTGGAAGATGAGGCTCATTGATCTACCTCTTCCCCATGCCAGCCATAATGCAGTGTTTTTTTAAGACTCTTTTTGTCAGTCATCTTTACTAAGTTGAAAACTTGAGTTTGCATAATTTGAATTCTTTTGGAATTTTGTCTTTGACAGCGTTGACAACATCACCAGCTTTTAACTGAATATACTGTTTCCTGAACCCAGGCTGAATGAAGTAGGACCAGGCATATCACTTCCAGCTGTTCACCCTGTCTGTTGCCTGGCTGATGCCGTGCTGGTGGCAGGCATAGCTGCGTTGCATATGAAGCAGGTAGTCCGTGCAGCTTGCAGGCTGCCTCTGTGCAGCTCAGAACCTGTGCTGATCTATATTACTATTTTGATCTGTACACTGGATTGCCTTTATGCATGACTCAGCTTCCTGTCACGGTAGCTGCCACCTCTGTGAAAGCTGAAATGGACAGATGCCTCAGAGTGGTAATCTCTTCTGCTGTCCGGCTTCAATCTGTTTGTGTTTGGGGCTCAATGTCCTAAGCTTTAGCACCTGTGAATATACAATGCTGGGAATGAGGCTGGAATGGAGAGGATAAAGAAATGACTACAGAGAAACTAATTTATTGCTTTACCTGAGACTTTATCAGTATAAAAGCACTCTGAGTGAACTCAGTTGGGAGATTACTTAGTAGCTTTTCTTAAATTAAAAAAAAAATTATTTTTTAAGTCAAAATAAAACTAAAAATTAAAACAATATGAAAAAATGTTATGTAAACAAAAAAAACTAATGACTAGCATTCTTCTGTGTTCATTCTAATCATACATCAAAATTACCTTGTTTCATATAACATGCTTTTAAAATTGTTCATTTAGAAGTGATATGTTAGAATCAGTGTCTATATTTGAGTCCCACTCTAGTTATGTGGAAGCCACCTGGGCAAAGGTTCTTGTTCAGTGGTAGATGGGAGAGCATTGCCTGAAGGTATGATCCCCAAACTTTCACCCTGACTTTATTGTACTTGCAGCTGATCTACGGTGTCTGCCAATAAAGTTAATGCAGGAAGTATCCTTTTGTCAGACAATAGTAAAACCAGATCTATAATTCTGCAAGTGACTTAATATAAACATGGCTTGATCCTGAAAAACAATGAATCTGCATAGTAGCAGGGAATCTTTGCACATATTCACTTAGTATATATTTTTTTCCCTTTCAACATAATGTTACTTGGTTATCATTCTGTCTTTATTTGCTCAAAGTTGAGATACATTTAAGTGAAGCAACAGAATGCATTCCTTGGTAAAACACGAGTAAAGTCATTATTCCTAATGGCCTGATCCCGCTGTAATTCAAAGTAGTGCTTTATTTCTTGAGTAGTTCCACAGGAAATGGTACGATACTGAAGGTAGGAAGAACAGTTCAGTAGTCGTGATTCAAATCCATCATGGTCCATAAAAAATACACCAAGATGTTTGGCTTAAACCCAGAATGATAAGGATTTGCACATTAAAACCAGCTTTCTGAGACTTGTCATTCTGAGTAAAGTTGTCAGAAAATGAGCATTATAGATCAGTTCTAATATGTTGAAGAGCTTGGGAAGTAACCTGAGTGATATGCTATAGGAAGTGTTGTGATGCAGACTTAACTATGAGAAGCACTTATTGTTGTAACGTGTTTTGAATCATGACAATGTTGCCCAGCCAAACTATCTTTAGTTATTCCTATTGGAGCCCTCAGAGAGAGACCAGGCTGGAATTACCCTCACCAGCTTCACCTGGCCATCCACCTTCAGGTGTAGCAGATCAGCTCCTGGAGGGTTCTTAAGCCCAGTCAGAAGGTTCTGTAGAATGAAAAGAAAAAAAGAGAGAGAGTTAAGAGGGGCCTGTAGCTGCTCTCTGTCCTGTGCTGTCTTGCTGTTTGAATTTCCTGGACTAACTTGGCTACTGATCCCTGGATGGGTTTTGTTGCTGCCCTGGTCTTGACTCTGCTTGCCTGGATCTGGAGCATCAAGGACTGAAAGGTACCGAAAGATAAACTGTTTTAAATTGGAATTGGGAAAGGAGAAGCTAAAAGGCTAAAATACCAAGGCAGCAAGGAATAGATAAAGAAGACTGTGATTCACTGGATTAGGAACCAATTGTATTATCTGAAAAGTGTGTGTGGAGGTCTTGGACAAAGTAAAGAGACCAATCAAGTAATGTGTAATCTCATTCACAGCAGTTGCAAAATGTATATGTGCTGTATTATAGATTGGTAAAATGTACAAGTACTGTGTTAGGTGTAAGTACTGTGTTAAGTAAGTATAAGTAAGTAGACTGTATAGGTGTGTAAAAGTAGTAAAATGTGTAAGTATAGGATAAGTAAGCATAATACACAAAAGAGGTGATAAGTAGCTATTGTTGTACAAATTAGAAGATGCTGAGTTCCTGAGTGATGCCCAAAGAGGTGATGCATATTTTAAACAATAAGAAGCTTCTGCATAATCACATTGATTCGGTGAACAGAAGTGCTGAGTTCCTGCAACTTACTCTATCTGCAAGCTAAATTTAGGTTCTTGTTCATATGTGTTTTATTATTTCCACATATATTGTCGAGCATGCAAAGACACTTGGTAGTAGTTCAATTTCCGTCTTGCTGCTGCCAGTGAAGACAGGCTCCATACTTCTGTTGAAGGCATGCCTGTAGCTGGCACTTTTGCAAAACATATACTAAGTAAATGACAAGGTCACAGCAGTTGAGGAGTTTTATTTATATCTTTCAAGTAAAGCGTTTTGCCATGCACTAAAATATAGGCACTGTGGTATGCAGCTAAAATACCCATCAGTCCTCAGCCTGGTTCTGCCAGGGGCTGTGTGTTCAGCCTTGCTATTGTCTTCATTCCAAACCAGTAACTATTTGCAGGAGTTGGGAAGGCAAAGTTTTAAGATCAGGTCAAAAAGCAAGGCTTAAGGATCAGCAAATTGACCAGCATCTTGCCTTTCGTGTAGAAATTAAAAGACTCCTGTGTGGAGTTACATCATCTGGTGAAATACTAACTGAAAGCTGAGTGTTACTTTGCTGCTCCCCAGCAAGCTGCCCCAGTTTTACGAGCAGGCGACGAAGGCAGTTGCCTAGAGCGACAGACAAAAGGAGGCAATAAAATCACATTCTAAGCAAGAACGAGACCCTGTGACTCTGTGCCTGTTTTTGCTGGTTTAATGAGGACTCAGTGTATTCCCCAGGCACCATTCTCCTCAAGGTGCTGATGTGCTGAGACTGAGCAAGCTCCTTACTACAGGAGCCCTGGCCATGGTTGTTTGAATGTCCCATCTATTTGTGCTTGTGCCTGCTTCAACTTGCTGCTCCTGAAACGGAGTGGCAAAACTTTATATGCTCCTCCTCTGCTCCTTTTACTTGACAGTGCTGTATTACTTTTGCCAAAATGCTTGGATTGGCAGGAGAGCAGGGACAGATGTGCTGAGACTAGAGAGCTCACAAATTCATGCTTCACTAAAAAAAACCCTGTTATTATTAGCCTTGCAAATTAGGAATGACAGGCTGCTGAGACTTACTGAGTTTATATTTATGTCAAGAAACTGATCGCAAGAAGTAAGATGTATCTTAGTAAATCTTACATGGGTACTGGTTTGCTATAAGGATCTTTTGCAGCCATCTCAGGGGTCACTTAACACTGTTATTTTCTTTTCTTTCTTTGCCTCTGTCTTTTGGCTCTTTTACTCAAAGTTTGGATTGAAATGCAGGAGATGTGGAGTTTTTCTCCGGACTCAGATGTTTATTATTTCTTCTCTATAGTACAACTTTACAGAATGTGCCTCTAAATTAACGTGGTGAAAATGGCCCCAGAGTTCTACCTTCCAAGGTCTTTTAAAGCCCAAATGACCCAATTATGGAATGCCACCTAATTTATTGTTACTTATAATCCAATAACTAATCATTCATGTTCCGCACTTTGTGTTTTTTGAACCAATACCAGATCACCCAGGCTTGTGAAGAAGAAAGAAGAGCTAACCTAAACCTAAAATCCTCCATCTTGTTACATGTATATTACTCTATCCCAGAAATCCACCCACTTATATAACAAACTTCTTTTTTCAATTACACAGCAACAATCTCAGTTCTATCACATAATTTGGGAAGCCTTTCCCAGGGCCTCAGGTCAAATGCAGTGTGCTTTTGAGGATCACTGCCTGTCAGCACTGGAAGACTGAAATTCTCTGAACCCAGGGTTCCAACACTCTGCTTGATGTAGGCTTCCATTTTCCTAGTTTACCTAGTTTTGAGTGCTGAAAATGTTTCCTTCCTTTGCTCCACTGCTTGTTCCCAGACAGTTCTAGCCTTTTGGGAAGGATCTCTTCTGTGCTGGGAATAGGCTGCTGTATTAGGCTTTGGTAACAGATAGGCTCGGTGGAGACCTCAGTATCACTGACAATATGGTTAACAAGCTGTAGCAGGGTACCTGTCTGAAAGGACAGTCATTTTGCCCTACTGCCTTTAGAGGAGCTGCTTGGGGCTGCAGAGTTCTGTGAGCTGACTGCAGGGACTGAGGTGACGCTCTGTTGGTTTGCTCTAGGTTCACAGTTGGTTTGTCATGTCATCCAAAGGCAGTCACTGAAAGCATTGGTAGGTCAGCCTTTACCACACGTCAAGGTCTGTAATAGAAAGAAAGGAAATGTATATGGATTACAAAAAAGGAGACAATTTTTAGTCTCATCAGAAATAATCAGAATTTGGAAAACATACTATGTTTCATTAGACTTTGCAACTTTAGTCAATCCTTGTGTCATCAAAAGGAGATTTATGGGAGCAAGATTATCCCACATTGGCCCACTGGAATGTTCTTACACTTTGTAAACCTTACATTTCTATGTTCAAAAGAGGATGCTAAACTTGGGCCTCATAGAATGAGGAAAAGTTTGAGTATCTGTATTTTTAATCCAGGAATACATTTTTCTTGTGGGTGAGCCTGTAACGAAATTCTGCTAATTTCTCCATATTCTTTGCACAATTTCGTAGTGTGTTTTTTTTTTTTTGTTTTGTTTTACCTTTTGCTATTTTACTTTTGAATATATAGTAATGGGATATGTGTTAGATTTTCAAATCACTTCATTTTCACAAATGCTAAGGAGATGACTTCAGCCTAGAATATGATTTCCAAATATAGAGGGATAAGAACAATCCTGGCTTTCAGGAGCTGTCAAACAATGTGATTACGCACCTGTACAATATACAGATTATTTTGTATTTCAAGGAAAAGAGAGAGGTTAGTACCTGATTGGGTTTTTACCTTTGTAAACCCAGCTGCACTTAATTTCCACCTCCAAGTTCCAGTTATTTTATTCTAAATAGTGCACCACTGGGAATCTGCCTTGACCCCTGGAATGACAATGGACTGGAAGTTGAAGAGGTCTGCACTCTAGGAGTTTGTTTGTTTTCTTGTTTAGATTTTTTTAAAATGTCCTTTAGAAATTTTCTGTTTTCTTTGAAGCTGAGCAAGGCAAACATAGCCTTTTTCTGTAATGTTGTAAGTGGCTATACCACATCTATAATTTTATCTCATCTGATGCTTGATTAAAAAGTTCTTCAGACCTGAAATAACATGATTAATTTTTTTTGTGCATGTGTGTTAGTTTCTACTGGAAGATTAAAAGAAGCCCTTTGAATTTGTGCAGAATGAGAGTTCTCTTGCACATGTATGTAGATGTACACTCCCCAAGCATAGGTGCATACACACATGTACACTCTCAAGAGACACACAAGGACATATGATCAATAAATTCACTTGGAGTATGCAAGAGTAAGATTTCCATGTTAGTCATTCACATTTGCCCATATGCCTTTAAATTTTACCCTGTTGCACGTAAGTGTTATCACAACTTATAATTAACTGACCCAGTACTCTGTTTTATCCCTTCTATTAAATCCCCTCTCATAACTCGGTGCAGAAAAGAGGGGAGTTCATTTAATGAACAGTTTTCAGCTCTTTGCCAGGATGTATTTGGAGGCATGCTTGCAGGTTACTGTGAAGACCCTGGTAGAAGCAGGTTTTTTACTTGTGGAGTCTCCCATAAAATTTCCTAAGTTAGTATATAAGCACTTCCAAAAGCTGAGTAACACCCAAGACAGAAGAATCATGTTTCATTATTGAAGCAAACTTGTTCCACTAAAGCACAGGAAAACTAACACCTAAAGTATCAATTAATTTTGGATGCCCTCTCTGAGATAGCAAGGACTGCATTTTTTCAGAGTTACTGGTATTAGATACTGAGTACAAGACATGATTTTTATCAGCTTTGGTTGTAGCTGAGAGTGTTCAGTGTTTTTGTATATCAACTTTAGGACTTCCAAGTCAAGTCATCAGGAAATGAAGAAGCTAGAATTAATGACCACCCCTGAAAATTTAAATTACTTAATTAGCATAATAGGAAATCTGGGTGGAAGCCAGGACAAAATTTTATTCCCTCCCTCTCTGCAATGTTCACTTTCTTAGCTGTGAAAGTGGTTCTTTCCTATAATTCCTTGCATCATTCCTAACCTCAGCTAAAAATAATTTTGCAATCTGCTTTATTTTATGGTCCTGCATCATCCTTAAAGGTAGTTACAATAAAATAGGCAAAATATGCTCCCAAGTGCTTTTAGCTTACTCATCCCACCCTCTGAGTCTTCTCACATACTTAGTTTGCTTCCCTGGGGACTTCCTACTCTACTCTCCGTTTTTTATCCCATTCTGCTTGTCTTAACCAGTTCCTTCATACGTTTCTCAGATTCCTGTCCAATGTGTGTCTCTTTACATTGCCCAACACCTGCTTACCCCCTCTTCTAGCTACAGGTCCTAATCTCCAATTTCACTCTTTTCATGCAATTAGAGTGTCCATCTGTTGTTCCTCCCTTTCCCTCCCCCTCCTTGTCCTCATTTTTTGGCAAACCACTCACTTTTAGCTCATCTTTCCCTGTGCTTTCTAGGGTTCATGACTTCCCTTAGCTGTTTTGAGCTTCCCTTCTCCCCAGTTGCCCATTTTACATCATTCCTCCCTTTCCCCAAGGGCAGTGGGGTGGCCCCTGCTGCTCTCTGACAGACACTTCTCCTAGGACAGTGAAAAGGAGCTTTAGTCTTCTGGAATATATACTGGTAGTGGTGACAAGTGTGGTAAAGTCCCATATTATGAGAACTTTTGAGATGGACCTAAAGGCTTCTGGGTCCAGAAGTTGTTTGTGGCTGCCAAGAAGAAACAAATTGAACTCCCTCTGAGGAAATGCAACCCAAATACAAACCAGAAAGCAAAGGAAGAGGAGGGACAGAAGGCTGAGACATTTCTCTGCGAGTCTGTCCAAGTTTCTGTGTCACTGCTTTTGCATAGATTGTTGTGGCAAGGAATCTTGGAATCATATCTGAAACAGAAATTAGGGAGAGGCTGAGCTTAGGGAGTATGTACATGTCTGCAGCTGAGATAAGAGAGGCCCATCTGCTGTGCAGGGTTTCATGGGTGTTTTCTTCTTCTAAGTGAGCTTTACCTACTGCACAAGTGGTAAATGAATTTTAGATGTGTAAGTCAAAATATTCGTGTTGCAAGGTTGTTGCTGAATAAACTTTAACCATCTGAATTTACATTTGTGTCTGTGTGTATGTATTGTGCACATTACATGGAAAATAAAATCACTGTGTTCTGATGTGTTTGTGCTAATAGAAAATGATGCCATTTACACTCCATTGTTAATGCGATTTTATGGGATTTATTGACATGGCAAGTTTATTTTAGACATATGAAGACCTGGGGGAGTAGGATTAGAATAACAACAATAATTTGTCTTTTTAGTGCTAAGAATGAAATAAAAAAACTTGCTAAGCTTTGTTTAACCTTCGGGGGCTCTGGAAAAGCAGCTGTCACTTTTTAAAGTCTTGTTTAGTATATGCCATCATTTTTCATCTGGATCCTGAGTTGAAACTGCAGCTGTGCTGGAGGAAAAGGAAGCTTCCACCTTTCCAAGTCCAGAACAATGTACTTAATCTTGGAGAAAAGCACTGAAAACAAAAGGGAGTGTCCTTACATGGATCTGATTATTCTGGCACAGAAGTGGTGGCAGTGGATTTCTGTGTCTGGTCTACTGTTGCTAATAGTGATTTCTGTAAGCTGATGGAGCACAGAGTACCTTATTACCAAATGCCTTCACAGACATGTTTTGCAATCATTGACATGACACAGTTGTACAGTGCTGTGCTCTGAAGTGTTGTGAAGGCCCTTAGGCAGCCTCAATGTAAAAACATTTGCTGAAGAATCATGAAGACAACTATCATCATCCAAAGGTGAATTTTAATTCAAAATAATCTTTATCCACAAATAAAATCTGTCATTTGATTCATTGCTTCAGTAAAATGATTTTTATATTTTTTTTTTTACAGAAGCAAGAATAATTTAGTCTATGCTTGGCAGTTAATAATATTTGCCGAGCTATTTAAATAATTCAGTTACTCCCTTTCATGAGTTAAATGCATTGCTTATTGTAGGGAATTACATCATTACTGTCCTTTCATCAACGTAGGTGTGTATAAACCAGCAGATGAAAAAATAGAATTACAGAATGATCAAGGTTGAAAGAGACCTTTAAAATCGTTAAGTCCAACTGTCCACCTAGCACTGCACCTGTAACCCCTAAACCACCTCACCCAGCGCCAGATCCAGATGTGTCTTGAACACCTCCAGGGATGTGACTCCACCACATCCATGGGGCAACCTATTCCAATGCTTGACTGCCCTGAGAGTGAAAAATTTTTTCTAGTATCTGATCTGAATCTCTCATCTCACCTTAAAGTTGTTTCCTTTAGTCATCTCACTGTAGGCACAGCAGAAGAGGCCAGGCCCCCCTCCCTACAACCTGCTTTAAAGTACTTGTACAAAGTCCTTTAGGTGCACCCTGAGCCTCCTCCCAGGCTGAACAACACCAGCTCCCTCAGCTGTTCCTCATTAGACAAAACATGTCCTATGAGGAATGGCAAAAATGTTCCAGGGCTCCCCGTTCTACAGTCATTGAAGGTTGCTGTCAGGATGAGATCATGTACCAGCCCCTTTTCTGCATTGCTTTCCTTCAGAAGAAAATCTGCCTCTTTGGGCTGGCTGGGAGCAGCAGTGGGCACCAGGCAGAGACAAGTGCCCTAACACTCACTGGCTGCTTAACTCTGGGCACCAACCTCTGACTCAATCTTTGCCAAATTCTCTGTGAGCAGATAAGTGTGCTGAGCATTCCATTTGATATTTCCCATCAGTTGAGCTGCCTGATGGGTGCAATCACTCCTTTTTTAGTCTTCCTGTGTAAGAGAGTTGGCAGATACTCTTCCAAGAGACACAGTTTTCTCTTGTTTGTCTGGATGCCAGCTGAAACCAGTTGGACAGCTTTAAATCTTTTATAAAAACAACTATGTGAAAGATTTAAGGTGTCCAACTACACACAAAAAAATCTAAAAATAATGAATTCCCTGTTCTTCAGAATTAGAGCTTGTTCTCCCGGTGTGTGAACTTGCTTTTTTGGCTTTTTTTGCAGCCATCTTCTATTGACAGAAGTGAGGCCTGAAGATGTGAAGGGGCAGTTCAGACATGTTTGGGGAGCCCAACACCAATTCTTGAGTCTCAGTTGAGGTGGCTGGTTTTACTCCTTTTCTGTTAAAAAAAAATAAAGGAATCAAAGCCATTGAAAGCATTTTATCATCCCCCCCCTCCCAATTCATTTGTTCATAAAAACACATAAAAATGTGAAAGATGAGAAGTGTCTTACTTTGAGGATGTGAGTACTCACACTGGGTGATTTCAGTAGGAGACAGAGCATAGCTAGAACTGGGATAAAGCACATACAATTAAACAAATTACTAAATCTGAGTCCGGAAGATGATTCTCTCCAGGCCATGCAGGGCATTGAGTGTATTTACCCCACAAATTCTCATGCCTACAGTATTTGTGTGTCTTTGTAGAGCAGTGTGCACTACAAAGTATGCAGGCTTCAGTTTGCTACTGCATGTTGAAAAATGTGTAATGGTGTATTATGATATGCAGCTAAGTAAAATGGATTTCCTTTAGGTTTTCTTTGCCCCAAATAGATATTATGTATTCTCTTCAACTTTCTGACAGAATTGTCTACTGAATGAGGTATGGTCAAAGTCTCAGGATTTAACTCCCAGACCTGTCAATATTTGCAATGACTAAACAGGTTAATTAGGATTACCTCATCTGAGAAATTTAAGGATATAATTCCAGGTGAGCATGATGCATCTTTGGCTGCTGCTGAATTCTTAGTTCCATAATTGCTAATTTAGGTCATTCAGCCTTATGGTTTCTGAGAGCCTCCTTCCTCAGAAGAAAATTATTTCCAAGGATATGCAGAAGCTAGGGAGTCAAATTTGCAGCTGATGACTGAATAGGTTTAACAGTAAGTTTATATGCATCATTTCCTCATTAGTAAGCCGTGAGGGAGTTGAGACAAGCTGTAGTATCTCCTCACCTCTCAGGAATGATGGAAGTATTAGAAATCATGAGAAAAACATAAGCACAATTAAATTAAATTCCAGGTTGCACTGGCTGTCCACTACAAATTTCAGTAGTTGTGATATTTCAAATGAAAATTCTTAATTAAAAAAATTGAAATAATCTAATTTACCAAATCAGGATTTGGACAGGACAATGGACTTGAGTCTACTAATCTTGAGAGGACTACTTTTGCTACTGTCATAACACAACTGCATAAGACATGATTTAACTCTTCATGTGGAAAATAGTATTTCAATCCACATTCTGTGCTAAATTCAACTTGTGGCATTGAATCACTGAGAATAGATAGGTGTTACAAGTTACCATGGAACCTCCTGGGGGGTTTCCACTTCATGGTTCCCTTAAGCAGCAGTATCTTGAATTTTTCACAACTCTGCATCCTGGAATGGCGTGTTTGTATTGTGTTCCTTTTTCAATTTTTGTTTTCAGGTGTAGCACTAAACGGAGTTTTTAAGATTGAATATTTTTCTTTGGAGACAGAAACTTGAGGTGTGAAACATTAGCAGCTCAGAGCAGGTGCTGGGCTACTTATATTGCTGGGTCAGTCCACTTCTGCAGCACTGCTTGGCAAGTAATGTGGTTGCAGTTTGGCAGTATTTTGGGACTTCAGCAGCACAGAGGTTTCTTGACATAGGTGTGACCTGTATTTAGGAATAAATTAAAGTTTCATTCTTCATATTAAAAGTGTTACAGAGGTTGCTTGGTGCTCTCCAAAAGAGATGGGCAGCTGAGCTGTTCAGAAGATAAAAGCACACTGCTGGATAATCTGTTGAGCAAGTAACTGCCTTCAGAGTGCAGATTGTTCAGCAAAAACGGCACTGAAAACGTTTTACAATAGTAAAATCTCACAAACTTTAATCTCATAAATTTATTACTTACAGTCTTAATTATGTATCACAGTGAAATGTATAAAGCTGTTTACTTTTGTTCTCTTAAGGGCTTTGGGGACATTTTGAAGCAGTATAGAAATAGATGGCACCTTGTAGCTGTTACATTTTAGAGTCTAGCTGTGTTTTCGGGACACACTAAGGTGATCAATGACAACATTTTTTTTGGCCATATAGATTCAGCTCCCTTCAGTCCTCACATCTGCCTCTCCAGCTGGGACTGTCTTCCATCTCTGTCAGGATGTGCTGCAACTCATGGAGGATTTTCAGTATGTACACTCAGATGGCCATTTCTTCAATGGATGTGTTATTTTCTCTGAAATCCTGTTTTCTTGAACCCTGCAGGAAAGCAATGGAGTGAGAGATACAATGAATTATTTATTGGAGTGATGGGGTCAGGTATGTGGCAATAGTGTATTTCAAAACAGTACAAAACAGTATGCCCTGAATAGCAGCAGTTTGATGTGATTTTCTGCTTATAGTGGCTTTTCAGTCTCTAAGAACCAAAATTGAGAGTATATATTGAAGTGTATGTTGGGAGTATTTTCCTGTTTCCTGACATGGCATGTGTTTTATATGTTGTTAAAGCTCAAGGTTTGGGGAATGCTCTTGTTCTGTCTGCAGTGTCTGGCTTGGTACAGGCAGGCATTCAGCTCTGCCTGTGGCTTCCAGAGCAACCCACAGCTGAGGAAGAACTGCTAGGAAAAGAAGTTGTTAGAAAATCCAAGCACTCAGGAAAAGAGTGGATCTGGAACATTCTTGTGGACTCCTCAGTGAAAAGGCCATGTGAATGACTCTTCAGTGAGGGAGGACATGCAGGGAAGGATCCTGTCTGTGGTCTACCAGGGAAAGATGGCACAGGTGTTATGATCCAATTATTGTGATTATTAGAGATGCCTCTGCCTGAATTAAGGGGCAAACAAGACCATTTGCCGATGTTAATAGTAAGGATTTTATTTAACTGTAAATATGAGGTAGAGAGAGGTAGAAAGAACTAGGGAAAAGAGAGTGGGGGAGAGAAAGAGAGTGACAGAAAGATAGATTAAGTAGAAAGATAATCACCACCTCTGTAGATCCAGTAGTGTTCCACTGGCCCTCTTGTGGTCTTCTCAGTGGTGAGGATCCCACAAAACACAGAGTTCAATGAGTTAGGATATGTTCAGGTACAGGTAGGTATGCCCGAGCACCTTCAGTGGGAGGAGTTTTAAATTTTCTTTTGCAGCACTGCATCTGTTGCAACATTTGTGAATTGTGTGAAGTCCTCTGGTGGAAGGCCTCAGAAATTCATCTGAGGGGCACTTCAGGGGTCTTTGATGGTTTATGAACCATTCTGAGACATGACAGATGCCTCTCATTTGAATGTGATCTTCCCTTGGGGTGGTGGGGAGTTTTACAACCAAGCTAGTTTATGTAAGAGAAGACAACTGGCATGATAAAAAGCACCATCTTCAGGGTCTGCTTCTTATCTGGCCCAAAATTCAGCTTGTAGTCTCTGGTTGGAGATGTTCACACCCTCTGTCTTATGCAGACCAGAGGTTTTGCCATCACACTCCCAAAAACTCTCCTGCTCCCTCTTGGTTCGTGGGGAAGGGTGTGGAAACCCAGACTCAGCAAATGAGTCTGTGGGCTACAGCCTCCTCCAACCCCATTTACATCTTTTTAGACCTGAGGTAATTGGACTACAGTACCACCTTTATTTTATCTCAAGTTCCTGTCAGATGGCTTAACTCACAGTCCAACTTCCCCAAATCCAGGAGGCGTACTGGGAGGGTGGGCTTCGGTGGTGCAGATGAGCAGTTGCTTCTTTGCACACTTTGCTACAATGAACAAAGTCCTCTGGTGATATTAACAATATTTAAGAATTATGATTTTTAAGTCTGTTACAGGAGGCCAAAGAGCACAGAGTGTTGGGAGGGTTCCTGGGAAATAGTGAAGGAGGTCAGGTTGTCCATGGGAAGAGTCAGCTTTCCATTGATTTAGTAGGCTGTCTTCAGTGCTACATAGAGAACGTACTCCTGTTCTGATATTTGTCTGGAGCTGGTGGCAGAGGATGACTTGTAAGCTTTGTCAGAGGCTCCTGGCCCTTGTTATGACAGGAAAAAGGCCGCCCTGCCATATGTATTTACTTGGATCAGCCAAGTAAATTGCTCATTTGTCCAGAATGTTAATTATTCCTTAGGGGGAAAAAAAACCCCCAAAACCCAAACCCATATTTGAAGACACTGTAAATCCAGGTAGCATACAGCTATCATCTACTTTTCACCAGAAAAAAGGAAAGGTCTCTATTTATTCTTAAGCAGTCTTTTCACTTTCCTTCTTTTAAAGCACAATGACAGTTAATGATTAATAGCCACAGTGCTGCCAGCAGGAAGTCAGTGTAAGTGTGGAGGAAGTCTAAATAATTGAAGCGAAAAGGTGACAGAGGCAGCCATTAGTTCTTCTGGATAAGAAATTCTTCATTGCCTGTCTGTTTGCCCAAATGAAGGGAAAAGCTAGCATTCGAGCAGCACAATCTGTAGACTTCATTATGCACTTCTCTTGGGAACAAAAGAAACAACTGGGCTCAGTCTTTTTAAATTAATAGAAATTGGTGCAAAATCACCTCATTTTTAATTGTGTCACAACACGTTACTGGGCTTGCAACATAACCAGCTTGTCAGAAGTAACTGGGCAGCTTTCCAGAAACAAACACCCCACAACAGAATGAATGTTATCACACTGGACATTTGCCTTCACAGAGTGACTCCCCTCCAAGACATCCTGATGGTCACAGGGGACCCTGTGTACTTGCACAGGAGGCTGGTAATTTTAGGACTGACCAAAACAAAGTGGCAAATGTTGAGCAGAAAACTAGCTTTGGTAGTTTCACTGAACTGGATGACAAACCCCAAAATTTCCCCAAACAAACAAAAAATAAAATAAATAAAACTAATAATTAAAGAAAATAAAAAGGCCAAGCTTTTGTTTGTTTTCTGAATTGTGCATTCTGGAACTCTGTGTCATGGGCTTACATGGACTCTGTGTCATGGAGAATATTATTTGATATTCTTACAGGGAGAATGAGGATCCTTTCCAGCATTTTTTGAACAAACGGCGGATTACTGTCTCATCTGACACTTTGCATAATTTAGTTTCATTTAATTTCTAATCATAATTCAACAAGTTTCATATCATAGGCTGTCTTATCTTCTGTAAAAAATGTTAAATGTGCTCATTTAACTTGTGATGTAAAATGAGAGGGTGGAAGCACGAGTTACATCCAGCTCTAGACAGCATCACATCCGGGACAAAGCTCTCCAGGCCTGTGAGGTCATTGCAGCAGTAGCAGTGGTGCCCTGTGCAGGTGCCCTGAAAGAGAGGTGTGTTGTTGCCTTCCCCTTTGGTGCAACTGCTGAGCTTTCTGTCAGCTGTGGTGCTCTGGGAAAAAGCTGTGGTAGCAGGTATGAAGAGAACCATTCAGCAAAGTGAATTTGAGATCCTGGACTGTGGCAGGTTTTCTTGAAGAGTTTGTGTCTTCTTCTATCCTCCCTCTTGATGAGGTCCTGATGCCTCTACTCAGCCCTGGTGAGTCCTCATGTGGAGTGATGTATCCAGTTCTGGGCTCCTCAGTACAAGAGGGATATGGATCTGTGGTTCTGTGCTTCTGTGATTCTGTGAACTGGAATTACTTTTTAACACTTTTTCATCCAGGATCTCCTGAAAGATTTTTAAAAATATCTATAAAAATACAAGGAGATCTACCAAGCATAAGCTTGCACTTAATATTCTGGAGAAGAGGATATTTTCATTGCACAACTTTTTTCTGTACTGGAATTTGGGTATTTACACATGTTCACTAAGTACTTGTCAAATGGAAAGTGTGATTTTGTATAACATTAATGGCTCTTCACAGCCAAAGTTGTATATCTGCTTGAAGTATTCCAGAAAAGTGCCGAAAAAACGTAAAGGAGGGTAGTAGAGGTTACTGCCCTTTTAAAGAAGTTTTAAATGAAAGGGAATCACAAATGTATGTTTGATTCTTTTTGCAGAGGAGTCACACTCATTGATAATAGTAGGAACAAAGGCTGAAGAAAGAAACTGTAGTTAAAGGACTTTCTTTGAGAACATAAGATAGTACCAATTCCTTGTATGTCAATGAGGAGGCACGATGCAAAAAGAGAGAAAAAGTAGAAGCAAAGTAGCAAGCAAAGTCAAGCTAGAGAAACTTGTGGAGGAGGAAAGAGGCTGAAACAGGAGAAAGATGGTTGAATGCTCAGGATTAGGAAGAGCTCCACAGTCCAGACTCAGAAACATTTAGCTTATTTACAGACAACCCTTATGTTATGTCATAAATGAAAGTCACTGATATATTCTGTTGCTTATTTAAATGTGAAAGATCTATAATAGTATTTCCTGGAGGTATTTTGCCTTCAGAAACTCAGGATGTAGCAGCCACCTTCCCACAGTGACAGTCAGTGTAGGAAACTGCAGAGAGGCCATGTCCTGATCCCATCACTATTTCCCATCTGGTAAAGTTGAAATAATTTTCCTTTCCCTGCTAAAAACGGTACAGCAAAAGGCAGTTGCAGGAAGATACCAGAGCAGTTCCCAAGGGAAGGGTCTTAGAGAGGGGTTATAGAAGGATGTGAGACAAAAAAAGCACTTTGAAGGATGAAAGATGGAGGGGAGCCTGAGGACCTAACCTGGGAATATCCAGGTATTAAAGAGGGGACACATCTAGTCTTGATGGAGAGTGAATTGAAGACTTTTGTTGAATTGAGTTTTCTGAAGCAAAACTCATGTGTTTACTGTGATCTTTTAAAGGAGGTGGAATATAACTATTTCTTTTGAAACAACATATTTTTATGCACATAGTTTGTGTATTTAAACTATTACAGCAGTTCTGATGCTATTCATAACAGAGCTAAATTGCAGAAGAGAGGCTTCCTTTTTATTCATCAAGTAACACATACTAAGTCTTCAGGGAGACTGGGGAAAAAGTAAAAATCATAAAGTGATCTGGTTTTGTTGCTACTTCTGTTACATTTCTTTTCTAATCCTGAGGGGTTTTTTTCTACTCTTTTAAAATCTTTGAATTTGTTACATTATTTCTAAATATAGAAAAGATGAAAACTGCAGGAACTATCTGTAAGACTGCTTACATATACTTTTTGAGGATAGTTTTCATTAAAACCCCACCATATTTACAAAAAAACTCAGAAGCTGATTTATTAAGTTTCCTGGGCACTCTGCAGTTCTCAATGAATATTTTCCTGAGCTCCTGTGAATTCTTAAGTCTCTCCTCATTTTGCACAGGAGATATTGATATATCAACCAGCTTGCTTAAGCTAATGAGAAAGTCTGTGTTAGAGGTAGGTACTACCAGATTTCAAATTCCAAACTAGTATTTTAAAGAGGTCACTGCTCAGATGGATCATCTTAATAATTTCAATTCCTCACATGAATCTGATTAAAGCAATGTTTTCAGTGCATCGGTATACTTAACTCATTCTATTATCTTGTGCTTTTTTGAGGTAGAAAAGGTGCTGCAGGTGCCTTCTACTTTCATTTCTTCAGTTGGCTTGCAAAGAGTTTAATCAGGTTTTATTCACTGAGGAGTATCTCTATCTAAAGAGTTCTTTTACTGACAGAAAGGTCAATGTAATCATAAGGGAACCACCAATGTTTCCATTCCAAATCCATGCTGTAAAGTTTAAGGATGCTCCTATTCTATCTGCTAGCAAGAACTTCCTCAACAGTTCTCAGAAGCACAAGAAAGTCTTTTTCTCTGTTTAATGGGAAACAACTCTTTCAAGCTCTCAGCTCTAGAATTAGATTAAGTCGGCCTAAGTGTAGGCTTTTCAAGATCCACTGCTCATGTACATGTGCAGGCATTAATACAGTGTTAACAAGCAAGGTCACTGATGAAGGCTGGGTCCTTACCCTCTGTAAGCATATGATGATGGAAATTTTTTTTCAGATAAGAACTGGACTAGAACCATTTTGTTTTCAAAAGTTACCAAGTGAATTGTTTTTAAACATTCTTATTTTTTTTTCAAAATTAAAAATACTTGCTATAGTTTGGAGATACTCTAGGAACATCTAACCTTTGTCTAATTCATGTTGGCCAGTAATGGCCTTGTCTAATTCATGTTGGCCAGGTGCTGAGTTCACCAAGTGGTGGTCTAAAATTCCAGGGTTTGTCTTGGATAGATGTAGGGGTTTTATATTTCCAGCTCCATTGCAGAGCCAGAGTCTTGGGTTATTTATCAAAAGATCCACCCTGAAAATGTGGACCTTGAAAGAGCTGTGCTCCTGTCTTTGGGAAGGTCCTGGCGACTGGCACACCATTTAGGGATTTTGATTCCACTGTAGGCTCCACGACCTAGAACACTCAGGCCTAGAACACTCAAGCATTTGGTAAAAGATTGTCAAGTCTAAGACATTTTTAATAAAGGCTTGTATTCCACACATTGATATTTTCTGACAAGTATTCATCAGAACATTTCCACTGAATTTAATTCCTAAGTAACAGAAGCCATAAAATTTCACCAAGCAGTCCTCAACAATAGGATGTATTTGGGTCAAGCTACAGCATGCATCTCCAGTGCTAAATTAATATCCTCTTTGCTATTGTTAGTCCAGGCAGCTCATAGCTGGTCAAAGCACAAGATAAGCTGATATTAAAAATTGCTGAGCAGTGGCTAAGATGACCAGAGAAGTGTTGGTATATCATGTAATTATCTTAATATGTGAGGAGGCTCTGTTATTGCTTATTCAACTTATATATTTTACAGAGGGAAAGCCTCTGTACTATGACTTTGGGCTCATTTACATGCCTTTGTCTAGTCAGAATTAAATGCAAATTTTATGAGGAAAGTAACCTTGAAATGTCCAACAAAATGGATTCAGATTGTTCAGATACTCAGAATAGGGTTTATGAACAAGGATGATTCTCTATTGATTTAATTATAAATGGTGTGGGCAATAATTTAAACATATTTCCTTGAAGAACCTAAAATCAGATTTAAAAAATATTCTTATAGTAGATAACTGTAGGTTTTCTCAGGATTTAAGCTTAAGTTCCATATTGTATTATCACCACCATATGGATTATCTTTGACTCACCCACCTAGACACCACAAACTGTTGGTGACAACGTCTGGAGCTCCTGCTCTGAATCCATGCTAGATTATTTAAAATAGAGATAGCAATGTTTCAGACTTGCCATCCATGGATGTGACTCTTCTGTGGGAGCACAGTCTGACATAACCGTACATCTACCTTACTGCATTGCTGGAGGGATAAGATTTTTAACACCTCTTCAGATATGAATGATACATTTACTTCTCATATCTCTACAGTGAAAACTCATTTTGCTCTGAAGATAAAGGTAGTCCCTTCTGTCAAATCACCAAACACCCTCATTTCCACCCAGGAACCTGCTGACCCCTCAGAAGCAACCCATTCCTCCCAAACTCAAATAGTCTCGTTGCAGATGAAACAGTTCCATGCACTGGAGCAGAATTTTGAAGTAAGTGATTAGACTAAAACTACATGCATGACCTGGCTGCCATTTTCAAATTTCCCCTAATATGTCAATCTGTTTAGAACAGGGTAGTCATAGCTCTCCTGGGGGAGGAAAAAGTTATTCAACCTTTTTACAAAAAGAATGTCAGCCTTATTAAGGGGTTACAGAACAGAAAAGATTTGTTTCGTACCCAGAGAGCAAGTCACAAATATAAAGGAGGCCACACGCCGGGTGAACTAACTTGAGCTCAAGTTAGTTTTTATACTCCATATTTTTCATTGTGTGCTTGGAAGACTCCAAATCTAGCATGTGGCAACACTGTGTGCTCTGGTAGGTAAATATGAATGTGGGGTTGGGATATGGGTAATGCACAGAGACCAGCAATGGGGAAGGGCATATAATCCCAATGCTAAAGAAAATGTGTTTCTTGAACATATACTGGAGTATGTTCTGTGTGTAGCACGCCAGAACAAGTCACCCATACATAATATGAAAATGCCTGCTAGGGAGATATTCAGTCTTTTGAAGTAATTCATACTTAGAAGTCCAGGAAGCAGAATTTAAGGGGCTACAAGAATGTTTCATTCTCCTAGGGATGTATTTGCTGTTATGTAATCAAATTCTTCATGCTGACACTCAAGTTTCTTTCATGATTTTTCTACTCTAAACAAAATTTTGGTTGAGGGTTTTGTTTACAAGTCAGAAAGCTCTGCAGAAGATAGGAAAAAAAAGGCATTGGCAAACTAGCTACCATAAGGTAAATCATACTGTGCAGATCTTCTGTAAAAAATTGGCTCCAGAACTTAATGTGCTCCTTAAATTAGGTCTGTAGTAGAAAGTAAAATTATTTGCACTATGAGCAAATTAATTCATTTCCTGTTCTCTGAGATTTGCCTATTGTCAGAGTAATTCTTCAGCGTCAGTTTAGCCACAATATTTTTATGTGTCTGCATACCTTTTCTGAGAGAGAGCTGGTAATCCATCCTGTTAAAGGCTTAAATAATTCTTTGATACTAAAATATTTTTCTTTATTCCACAAACATCTGGTGCCACTGAAGTGGGATATATTGCCTAATGGGACAGAGCTATGTGTGAAACCAATGGACAATGTCAAAGTGAGCCTTTTGCAAAGCAATTAATGTGATAAAACTTTTAGAAACATGTTCTATAGGCTTATAAAAAGATCTGTCAGCATTGCAGATACCTGGCAAGAGTTTTTGATTCCTGCAGTTGGCTTTAACAGCTATAATGGGTGGTTTTAAAATGTTTTAGGAACTTTTAGCAGGGCTGATCCCAGCAGAATAGTGAATAGTGCTGTGTAGAACAAGCTCTTCTCTGAGAAATTATCCACCCAGCATTTATGTCTTCACCCCAAACCCCAGATGCACTGGCTTCTGCAGGGACTGAGCCTTTTAGGTTTACCTGAAATGGAGTTATAGATTAACTAGGAACTTAGTTTCTCCTTAACCATGACTCTTCTGAAGAGGAAGAAGGAGATCTTCTTTTGAGAGGATCTCATTAAGTTCAGTGGATGTTGGTTCAAAGTCTAAAAGTACCTTATCTCTTCCCTTCACACACCTCTCCTAACACCCAAACCCCAGGCTAAGTACAGCAGATGGGCAAAATGGCCTCTCTGATTTTTCTTGCAATGGGTTTTGTATGGTCAGGAGAACATGTATCTCAGACTTGTTAATATAAACCACCGTGTCAGTAAAAGTAGCATCATTCTGGTAACTGTATTCACCTACTAATAAATGCACCGTGCATTTGCTTTGTACTAAAATAAAAGTATCATTTTATTTTGGTCTTCTCATTTAATTTTCTTTTCTTAGTATTGGCCAGAGGAGTACATATGTTCATTCTTCATCAAGCAGAAATTCAACAGAAGTAAACTTAAATGGTGTTTGAATGCTCTGCGTTTACCTTGTAGGATTTTACATGAAGAAAAATATGTGGATTATATCACTATCAGATTGGTGTATGTGTAAGGCTTGAGGACAAGTTGGATCAAGGTAATATTTCTAAAATACAAAACAAATGTTATTTCAAATACATGCTGATATTTATTGACATCTTGCAGAGTCATCATTGGATTTAATTCAATATACAGCTCTGTGATAAAAACAGCAGGAACAGCAGCAACTCTTGCACTGCTGCTCTTGCTGCTTTGGGGATTTTAGCAATATTACAGAACATTTGCCAAGGGAAAGAAAAGCTTGGAGTACTCAAATTGTGACATTGCACCAGAAGAAAACAAAAATAAATTGGCAAATTTTTATAAATCAATCTTAGATTTCAGTTGGAGGGAAAAAAGGGTGTTAACATGTTTCAGTACTGATTTGATGTGCTATGTATTCAAGGGGGCATTTAAATACTATCCATGATATATAATTTGTTTAGAATATAAGACACCACCCCCAACTGGTGTTACTCTTTGACAGTGTATTTCTAATTTGAAACTCTTAAAACTCACTTTTTTTTTTTTTAATTGTGTGATCCTGGTCTCTGTAGACCACTGGGTATAATTTAGGCTTTTACTTTTTTTTTTTTTAATGTCACACCAGCGTACATTAAGACATACACTGGTATGACATAAATGATCTATTAATGACTTTCAGACGAATTAATTTGAACTCAACAACTATGGTGTGTCGTTTTCCAGCCGATAAGCCGAAATTTGTGCTCTTTAGCTCACCAAGAGGTGGCAGCCTTCACTCAAGTCCCTCCAGACTTGTTTTCTGCTACAAGTTGACCAGACGCATACCTGGCATTGACATGCATGTCCAATGGTTGGTGAATGTCTGGAGATGGATCCTCAGACTCTCTCAATGCTGTTGGTATTCTGTATTATTGATTTGATAATAACTGTGAAAAGGCAAAATGTGTGTCAGCTAATGTTTGTTTGTTAGCTATAGTTCTTTCTGTGCAGCCTAGTATGAAAAATCTGACATGAAGAGTTTTAGGTAGGATTTTTGTGGGTTAGTTGTCTAAAAGTCAGATATCCAGTTTAAACAATCATTTGAGCTGTCTTCATTCATGATAGGAGAAAATCTCCACTGACTCTACATTGCATCCTGAGAGGCTTTAGGAGATAGGAATTGAATAGCTGGTTAAACATGCCCATGTCTCCCTGCAGACTGTGGAGGAAACTGAGGTAACTAGTTTAGAGTATATCTGAAATTGAAGAATGAAAGTGAGAGGTCCTGAATATTTGTGTCTTTAAATTCTATCTGAAGGCATTAATTTTCTTATTTCTTCTAAGGTCTTGCCGGCATGTATGTGAATGAAAGAAACATAAACAAAATATTCCTGCTGGTCTTCATTGCCTCCTACTTATATTAAGAAAAGATGGTGAAAAAAAGCACTTCCCAATTTTTCTGGACATTTTGCACCTTTGAGAAGACAAAGTTTTGATTATTTTCTGAAAATTCTATAAAATTTATAGCTAAATAAAGTTTATAAAACATTATTGAGGCTAGAGAGTATCTGACATAGGACTACATATCATGAGATTTTTATTCCTTATGTTTTGTGCTGTGCAATGTGCAACAGCTCTGATTTTAGATTTTTTTGACCTATGAGGATGACTAGTGATAGAAACCAGAGTGAGATACGATGCTCTGTCTGTGATTTAATCTCCCATATGCCTTTTGAAAGCAGATAAGTAATTTCCATCATCATTTGCATTAAGAAAATTCTGGAAAAACAAGTTGGAGAGTGATTTCACTCTTGGTCATAACAGTTCTTGTCATTTGCAGAATTCCTTTGGTAGCTGAAACAGAAACATCACAGATGAGGCCATGGAAGGGCAGAAGACTTGGCACAGATAATCCAGATGCAGTGACTGTAAGAATAACGCAGCTATGTGGGTATGCTGCCAGCATCTCATTAGATCACAACGCTCTTCTCCTGTTTCTGTGACCCCCACTGACACTGTTCTTTCACACATTACTGGCTTTCATGTCATTCTGGAGGTCCTTGGAAAAGATTTAAAACACAGCAGTTGCCGGTTTTTAAAGTGCTCCCCCATTCCCCAGTTTTAACACTACCAGTTTTGAGGAAAGTAGATGTATTTTATCTGTGACGGTTAGGCTCCTTGTAGTTTTCTTATTTCTAGGAATAAGATCTGAGCTGTATGTTTTTACTAAGAAACTCTGAAGGATATTTATAATGGTCTTAGTATTATTTGTGCACTTCAGAGGCTTCTCTTTCTGACTGGAGACAACATATGCATGTCTTAGGCTATTCAAATAAATGAATGTCTAGGCTGGAATAATCTGTGTAGGGATGAAAAGGAGAGGAAGGTTAAAAGCTAAATGAGATAATTCAAAAGATTTACAATCAGCTGTGAAAGCTGTTTCCCTGCACTAAAGCTAATCAAGGCAATGAATTTTCATGTTTGTCTTGTACTGCAGAGGAAATTGAATCAGATGTCTCCTGGGGATTCCGTTATTATTTGGTATTCACACGCTGGCACCCACACTTCTTCAGCTGCTGGCAGTGAGAGAACTTTGATGCACACACAGTAGTTAGGCTTCTTGCAAGAAAGTGAAGAAACAACACTTCCCAACAAACCCAAACGTACGTTATCTAACGCAGAGAGATCCAGCACTTAGATAATAAATATGTTCATTCCCACCTGTTGGGTGGTCTGGTTTTGTCAGCTGTATAGGACAGATTTGGGTTTTAGGATCCTTCGTGGGCTGTGTTTTGTTCTCACTGCTAGGAGTGGGGGAATGGCTGTTGCCTGACACAAGGAGCTGCTTTGCACTGGTGGGCTGTGGATGGGGTGATGCTTGGGACTGGTGGCAAGAGGTGAAGGGTTTGTACCTGCAGCACATAGGTCCCTCGTGGCAAAGCACAGACAGGGCAGAAACAGGAGGAGACACTGTTCAAGCATTAAGCTTTTTTAATTTATTTTTTTAACATAAGCATGCTATTCTATTCCTGTTTCAGCTTTTTTATTTTTTGAGAGGGGCATAAAATAAAAAGTGACCCTTTCAGTGCCTTGTGTAAAGAGAGAAACTACAAAGTAATAATTCAACTGAAGCTATAATACACATGCCCAGCTAAAGTTAAAGCTGGCTTAGGTCATCTGTTTTAGAAAATTGGTCTTGGTTGGGATTAACTCTCCTTGGTGCTAGCACATCATGTTTTGGTAGTTAAGACTTATTCAGTCAGTTCCTTTATGGTATCTCAAGGTTCATAAACTGTAAGCCAGTCTTTGGCTTTTCAGAATCTGTAAAAGGCTTAAATCAGTAAAAGAAGATTATTCAGCAATTCCTGGCACATCAAAATGTCACAGAATAACTGTCGGGTTTTTATTACGTCCAGAAGATATAAAGAATAATTTTTTTGCTACAAAAAGAATGTGAGTTAGTATTTGATTTAAGAAAATACGTTCCAGACTGCACCAAGCTACAGTTTTCATAGATCATTTGAGAAAAGCTAAAAATACCCCCCTCTGAGCTGCTACTTCATAAACGATAGTTACTCAATACAAGCATTTTTTAGATAGCAATGCCATTAGCTTTCTCTAAGTGAAAATGGAGTTTAGGCAGGGTTTCATTAGAAAGAACGAAGGTATTGACAGTCCAGCTCTTTCTAAGCCATGAAAGCCAATTAAAGATGCTACAGACTCGTGGCATATAATGGCAAACAGAGTGAGCCCTCCCTACTGTGCCATGGAGCAGGTGTGCCCCATCAAGCTCTAATGGGGAAGTGGGCAGGCCTGGTGACACCTGCACCTATGCCTTGGGGTGACATAAGGAAACCTAGACCGCTATTCATATGTTTTCCTGGTGTTGGCCTTGTGCTCTCTGCCTCTCTTGCAATAGGAAAGGTAATGGGAGGATTGGTTAGCTGAAACTGGTGGGTTTTTTTTTAAATTTTTTGTTTGTTTTGTTTTTAATTAGAAATTCTTTAAGTGTGCTATAAGTTTCTGTCTGCTTGTTCCCTGGAAATTAAAGGAGACAAGGCTAAGTAGAGGTTTGCTTTTCCAGGAGCTAAGGAAGAAAAAGAGACAGGCAAAAGTTCCTAGGAAGTGGGTCTGGGTTTCTTTTTGAGGAAAGATCTAGGGAGTAGCATTAGAAAAAGAAAAGAATAGAGGAATTTTGAAAGTGTGGGCATGTTTGTGTTGTTGTAGTACACTTCAGCATTTTTGGATTTTTAGTTCTGAACAGAGGAGAGATACCCTGTGAATGCTTCTGGCTGTTTATATAAATCAAGAGGGAATTCATGTCTCCATTAGGAGAAGTTGGAGAGAAATGTAATTAAGTGTCCAGCTATGTAAGAAAAGAAGCCGTAGCTTATCAGTGATAAAGGAAGTGTGAGCTACTGGCTTGTGATGAGGAGTTTTCCATGGAAATAAAAGAGGAAGGAGGAGTGTGGCAGTGCCTCTCCCTGAAATCCTGGGGGGAGGGACCCTGCAGAGTACGGGTCTGTCCCTGTCCCCATGTCACGAGTGTCCCTTACCTGTTGCTGATTGGGTGGTTTGGGGTGCCCAGGGCCTGGGAAGAGAGCAGGGTCCCATGACTGAGGCTGCCTGGGAACTCTAGCCATGGGGCTGGAGCAGTAAAATAATCCCTGAACATCTGCAAATATATCACTTCATCTTTCCTTCCAAGTCCATTGCTATTTTATACTTGTTGTAAGGATTCCCCTCACCACAACAGAGGAGGAAGTAAACTTATAAAAAGCTTTCTGGGTCAAGTTTTTATGATTTTTCCATTTGGGATGGGCACACTCCAAAATGCCCTGCTTCTACAGACATACAAAGACTGTCTTAAAAAGGGACTATGCAAGGGCTGAGAAAGTGCTTTCATGTGTTGCAAGCTTTGTAAAGTGGCTCTGCAGGATGCTTGCACTGCCTTTGCATGTGGCAGGAGAGAAAGCAGATCCTTTGTCAGGAGAAGGTGAGGGGAGAGGGAGGCTTGCTTGGTTTTTAGGTTGGTTAGTAACCACTGAGTTGGGCTGATTATCCCTACCTGATTGTAGAAATAAAAATACTGTGTACTTCTCTCTGACTGTTCTCTTAGTTCAGCATATTCTGCTTTGTTTTGAAGTCTAGCTTTTCCATGATACACAGCCATGATACACCACTTTGCAGTGTGAATTCTTGTCCTGCTTGGTCAGCCACACAGGTGAGTGAAGCTTATGTCTGGGCTCTGGGTGAGTGAGCAGAGCTAGTGGTTTAAGTTTTGCAGCAGCTTCTTGAAGACTGGCCTCTGTTTTTGTGGAAGGTACTTCCCCATGAGGTAACTAAGAGCTTGGATGAAAGAGTTGCTCAGAATCTGTGCAGTGAAAACTCTAAACGACACCTTGGAAGGGGAATTGGTGGCTTAACAGCACCTGAAAGTTGTCTATGCAATTATAATGGGAACACTAACATGCATAGTAACAGTTATGAATTTTGGGAGTTGCAAGCAGAATTTCCAGCTCCAGTAAACTGATTCATAGCTGTTTGTGTTGCCTATGAATGTCCAGCCCTCTCCCATGCCTCTTTTATAGCTTCAAAACAGCTGCCTCTGTGTGGCCGACAGGTGTTGGAGTGGAGGAATAATTGTCTCTCTTTCAGGTGTGGGACATCTGCTCTTGCTGTAAAGGGATGTTTAATGCTGTGACGTGCACTGAAATTAGCCAGGTGCTGATGCAAAGCAGTGCTGTCCCCAAAAGTTCTGGATGTACTTGAATTGAAAAAAACCCAATTTCCCACTGGAAGGGGAAGAGATGCCATTACTTAGGTGACACCCTATCTATAAGGGTTAGATTATGCTAAATCTGCCTGGCATTAAATTGTATTTGGCTAAATTACCCATAAAACTAATTTATCTCACCTCTTGTGTGTTTCTTGCCCTGAATTTGCAAAGCATTGAAATGCTTCTTATGGTATAAGCAGTACTAACATTGTTTTTAAAATAAGGGGTGAACCACAGTCATTAGGAAATATGATTATTATTACTTTTATTTTCTTACATTAAGATATCTGATTGTGATTTTTATTGACATTGATAATAAGGAACTTTATCTGTGAATTTTCAGGTAAACTGTATACTTTTTGGGAGGTAATTAATGCAAAAAGTAGTAGTATATCATGAAGTCCTCCAATCCCAAGTTATTTTTTTTCATTAAAATGTTGCTTGTATGATTTTTAAACTTCAAAACAAAGTTGTTTTGTTAGTTCTATCTTGAGATATCTGCCATGGAAGTGTTTTTTGTGACTCTGTTTTTTGGGGGGGAAGTAGGAAAATACACATTACTATCTTATTAAGATTTGTAGGAAAATATATGTTACTATTTTGTTAAGTTTTTTTTTTATTTTTGCAACAGGTGAAGTGAGAACTCTTTAACTTGTACCTTGCTGTAGCTACTCCAGTGACTTAGTGTGCTTCCAAGATATGCAAGTGATTAGAAACACTGTCTGGTCTTGATCCCTTCTTAAACAGGGTCCATGCAAGGGGAAAATGTTAGACTAAACATCTAACATCCTTTGGGTAAGGATTTGGTCACTTTGTGCATGTTTGCTATATCTTTACACCTTTTCTGGTCTTTAATGCAAAATATTTCAAGGAAATCAATGACTGTAGTGTAATTTTAATGCAGTTAGAGACTCCAATAAAAAGAGTTTGAAGATTCAACTATAATCAGGCAGGACCCCAAGGTCTAAATTGAAAGCTGCAACAATCTGAAACATGAAATACGAATGAGCTTCATATAGTCAGTTTGTGTAGGTTTTTCTAAACTGACAGAAATGACTAGAACTGTCCCCTATACCTTCAGATATCATTTTTACAAAATGTCTTATTTAGTACCCTTAGATGGTAATTATGGATCTTACCTGTGATGCCAGTTGATGCAGTAGTCACATTGGACTTGAACAAACAGGATATGTCATCTTTAGAGGATGCTTGAGGAAGTCTCCTGGGAGAAAATATCACAAGTAGGTATTATTTTGATCTCTCTCATGGGAGTGCTTGAAAGACCATTGACTGGTATTGACTAAAAGTACAAAAATCACTGGCTTTTCTGAAACAAAAAAAAAAAAAAACCCAAAAAAAAAAAATCAAGTTACTTGAAGTAATGCTATGTGAAAAAGGTGTATATTATATTTGAGGCAGTATTCATTAGGCTGACCATTTTGATAGAGTGGTTTTTGCAACATTATAAAACTGAAATTGCTTCTAAATTTTGATGCAAAAATGTATGATGTGGAGAAACCCCTTAAATCATAAGAATTGAACCACTGAGCAGGCATTGTGCTGGTCATGCAGAGATAAATTTTTACTAACGTCTAAGTTTTCTCCAAATGCCTAGACCAATTGTGTTTCAAAGCATTCTTGGGTCCTTCTAGTGAAGAAAACTGAATAAGGTCACAGTGAAATTGACCTTTGAATAAAACTCAAACTTGTTTTGAAGAGGAACCTTGAGGCTTCTTTCCAGCTGTCAGACTTGACCTTTCATCACAGTCTGTTCTGTTTTGACCACAGATTTTCACATATCTACATATTCATGTCAAACTGATGCTCCTGATATCAGTTACTAAGCCAGGTATTCAAAGCAGTATAGCAAACAATTTTTGGTAGCCAGCAAGAATTCTGCACAGGATGCAGTCACCTAATACAGAGTAAAATCTCATTTCAGCATAAAACCTGTTGGGTATCAGAAAAATGATAAGTAATGTGCATGTTGGGATAAGCAGTTTTAAAAATAGCTTCAGGAGTAGAATAAGCAGTTTTTACTTTTATTCTTGCAATGGGAATGAACTATGAAAGTTTGTTTTATTTCTGTCTCTGTAAAGGCTGCTTTTACAGGGCCAGATGGCAGCCCATGAATTGTGGTGTAGCTAGAGAGAAAATAGGCCCTCATCACAAGCAGCTAGTCATGAAAATTGAAGGGCTGTATTAGTCTTGATATAAATGTGCATATAAATCTTGAGTAAGTGTTGATGGGTAAAATTGTGCTGGCTCCAATACACTACCTTGTTTGTTAAAGAGTGAATTAGCTAAGGGTGAAGCTGCTCCTTCAAAAATAAATGATTTTGTGTGAGCTGGAGTAAAGTAGGTGTGCTCACACTTTTAGCAATTAAAATTTGACTTTGTACATTTCATGTTGTGCCAAATTCAATGAAATATCCTGATTTTTCAAGTTTGGCATGTATTTTTAGAATTCTAGCTAGTAAGACAGAGTTTCTATTTGCCTAAGTGGATTTTTGTTGCGAATGTGAGCACGGAGATTTAACTTAAGACTGAAATGAATATGTTACATACAGTTGACTTAAACAACAATACTCTGTAGTTAATATTTAATTTTTACTTAGATATTTTTATGGCAAACAATTGAAGGAAATTTGCAAGGATGTAATGTGCATTTCAGGTGGTCGTCAACCTTGTATGTTCTTTTGTTCTTCTGTGTAAACTCTGTACTGTATTGCTCCAGATTTCACTAATGTATCCAAATGTAAACATTTTTCCTCTTGCTGTGGCTTAGAATGTCATGTCCTGTGACGCAAATCCAGAGCTTGTAATAAAAAGGTCTGTTTTTCTGTCACTGGTAAGAGAAAATGGAATTTTGAATTCTTTGTACAGATCTACTGGGGAGTGCTTTTTCCTGATGGTTCTAACTGGTTTGCATTGCAACTTAATTAAATGTTCTTTCTATGTTGTTCTAAAGGGGTAGTCCATGGAAATCCTCTGAGAATTGGAACTACCAAAGCCTAAGCCTCAAATTATCAGCCTAGCGTCTGAGGGAGAAGGGAGTGCAGAGAATTAGATTTTTTTACCTTTTTGCTGACTTCCCTGAACCCTAAGGGGCCTGAGTTTTCTGAGACATGTGGTCTTTGTCAAATTGAAATTGGCTTGGGTTCTAAAGCTTACCTTCTCTTAACTTCTAAGGCCTTGTAATGGGTACTGAAAGTAAAATTTTAAGCATATTGGCTTACTTTTCCTTCCTCTTGGGAGATGTGCTGATTTTAGTCAAGGATGCATTAAGAATGAATTAACCAGCTTCATGCTACACATGATAGTCCCTAAACTCACCCTCTAGGGAGGGTGAAATCTGAGTCTTAAAGCCATGCACCAAATGCTGCCCTATCTCAGTGGCTGACACTGCTACCTGAAAGGTGTGCAGGTGAGTTATTTTCATTAATAGTCTGAAGCCATTAGAAAATTAAAAAAAGGATATTCTTCTCTGTAGGGAAATTTATAAGATTAAATGAGACTGCTTTTGAGCTGAAGCTTTACTGTATTTGATTTGCTTTTAGGATTAAGACTGAAGACAGATGAATACCAAAGCATGTACGGTTTGTCAGTTGTGAACTGGCATCTCTGTGGAAATGAATTGGAAAGAACAACAGACAGAACAGCTCTCATACTCACAGTACTGCCAGGGCCTCCAAGTAAATGTGAGATCTCTGTAGGTAGGATTTGAGAGGTTTTAGAGCCTTATAACTTTATTTAGTTAATCCAAACTGGAGCTGAAGTAGTAGTCCTCCCTGACCTTGCATGGATTACATTGTGAATACCTGTACTTATGGTCCTGGCTGGCTGGCACTGCAATGGGGTTGCACTTTTCAGGTTCTTGGTGGTGGGAGGCCAGTAACACCCCAGTTTTTTCACTAGCCAGCTTGAACTAACCAGGTTTGGAAGCCATACTGAGCTCTGTTTCTGATAGCTGGTTCAAAGCTACCTGCCATACTGACTGCAGATTATTAATTTGGAGTATGCCCTGTATTGTCTACATCTGCCTGGAAAATGATGTGTGTCTTGTACATGGCTTACGTGCAGATCAAATGTGAGTTTAATATAGTGACCTACTGAGCTGAGGAGGAGGAAGGAAATAAAAAGAAGTGAGAAACTAGTGCTCTGTATACTTTGGAAAGTAGCACATTTGGACAGGGACACTCTATATTTAACAGGATATCAATCAAGAGGTCACTCATGAAGAATTGTGGATTAAATTGTTCATGAACAAGGTACAAGGAAGAGAGCTATAGATGTAGTCATATAAAAAATGTGGTAACTGGAAATAAATGCAGATTCTGTGAAAAAGAATATGCTTGAGATCAAAATGGTCATGTGCTTATTTAACTGATTGTATGAAAATCAATCCAATTATTGGACAAGAAGGCACATACAACTTGGAATTTTAACTCTCGAGATCAGTAGGAATAAAAGGTTTTAAGCTCTATTGCATAATTCATGATTTCACTGGCTTATTTTTGTTCAAGAGTTAAGAAGCTAGAAGGATTATTGCATACACCAACACACTGGCTTCCTAAGAAGAAACAAGTTCTGTATAAAGACAATATAGTGGAAGATTTAAATGCAACTGTAGAAAAGGAGCATTATATTAATCCTTTTTATTGTAAGTAAACACTTGTATAAACTGAAATGCTTCTTAAAAAAGTGCTAATTAACATTTCAGCTCCTCTTTATGAAAAGCAATCACTTATCACTTCTAGTACATTATAATTAAACTGGTGAGAAGTACTTATACTCTTATTTACGGTGAAATGCTTATTTTTGACTTGTATTTGTCCAATTGGAAACTGCTGCATCACTATAGTCCAACAGTCAGTTTTAATTTTTTAAAATCAGTAAAACACCATACCTATCTGAAAATATGCATAAGTTAGAAGCAAATAATCATAAAAGAAAATGATCTGAGAACTCATTAATGTCCCAATCAAATTTGTAGTATGCCTATAATTATGAGAAGAACCAGTTGGCAGTTCTTGTCTCTGTCCATGTACAACTAAAGTTATAGTAAAACTTCCATATTAATCTTTTGTCTTGCAATTAAAAAAAACAACTTTGTAGACATTAAACAAGAGGTGTGGGGAAAAAAATGCAGTGTTTCTTCTACTTTCACTTTTTTTTTGTTATAGTAGCATTTGAATATCATGCAAATTTAATCTTTTGCTTGTGTGAGGCAGCACTTACACTCTACATTTGAAATGGCTTCCAAGTGCCTAAACCACTTCTTGATATTTTCTGTGGCTTTTGAAAGGATATAGGAATTAACATTTTAAAATGGGGAAAGAAGGCATTTCTGGACTAACTGCTAGGTTCTGAATCGAACCCCAAGAAAGGCATTTAAAGAGATTTGGGATTGCTTTCCTTTTTACTTTTTTTCTTTTTTTTTTTTTTTCTTGTGGCGTAGGTTTTCCTCCCTATGGACCTGTGAAGAGCTGTATTTACACTATGTTTATACTATACTATGCTCATTTTCTCTTAAACTGTACCAAGGAATTATTTTCTTACAGGACTTGTTGTCAGCTTTAACCTGAAAGCTATTCTTCACAGATTATATCTATGGATTTGAACGTTTTCAAAACTGAATTGAAAGGAGAGCTGGCTGAAGATTTAATGTGACAAAGGAAGAACTACAGTTCTGTAGTATTGATACTGAATAAGGAAGGTATGACTAAGAACCCATGAGCCTGGTCCTTCATTTATTTTCACCTGGTAGTCTTTAAATTAGAAGTTAAAGTGGGTATTTGCCACAGTTGCCTTGATTTGGTAAATTTGCAGCCTGTCTCCACAGGTGGTAGTGGTTACATGTGTTCATGTAGTGATTTACGCAGCATGTAAGTAAATCTAAGCAAAGTGTTATGACAATTATGGCATTTTTCTACTCAAAACTGAATGACATCTTCCCCACAACTACTGCCAAGTCCCTCTTAACAGCTAGCAACTCCCTCTGCTGTAGGTTGCCTGCTCTGATGAATTTATTTAGCTTTGTATATGTACAATTCCTGACCTGGCTGTGTCCTGAACCATGTTGAAGACTGATGAAATTAAGTAGCAATGACTAACTGCTTTAGAATGAGGAATTAGTTCTCTTTGCCTGTGCTGTACCCATGACTATGTGCAATATTTTTCCAAGAACTTATTTATGACTTGGTTGTGATGAGCTCATGACCTAATTTTAGATAAGATCAGCTTTTGTATCGTTATATCCTTAGTATAACTGTAGCTGCTATTATTTGTGTAAATGGCAGTTTTTCTGAAGAAGCTTCCTTCTTGCTGGATATACTACATATACACTATATTCTTAGGAAGTTGTGGTCTTTATGAGAGCTAGAAGATGATACTAAGTGTGTGTCTGATGAAAAGCAACAGAATTCTCAAAGGCTCTCCCAGATTGCCCAACTGCATTTGTGTCAAGTAAATGAAGTAGTAAAAAAACTCCAGTTAATTCAATAACAGCAGACTTGGATGCTTTTATTTTTTTACATGGTTGGACTATTCAGCAGGTCAACAGAAGTGTGCTGTGACAGCCCTGGAGCAAATGACAGTGGAAGAAGGCTCCAGTAAGAAAAGCATAGTGTGCTGGTTTTGGCTGGGGTAGAGTTAATTTTTTTCTCAGTGACAAGCATGGCGCTGTGTTTTGGGTTTGTGCTGGAAGCAGTGTTGGTAACACTGGGGTGTGGGGTGTTTTTGCCACTGCTGAGCAGTGCAAGGCACCTTCGCTTTCTCTCCCCACCCCACCAGTGAAGAGGCTGGGGGTGCATGAGATGTTGGGATGGAACACTGCTGAGCCCAACTAACTGAAGGGGTATTCCATGCCAGATGGTGACGTGCTCAGCCATGAAGTGGGGAGGAGGAAGAGAAGGGCATGTTTGGAGTGATGGTATACATTTTTCCAAGTCCCTGTTATGTATGAGGGAGCTGTGCTTTTGTGGAGATGGCCGAACACCTGCCTGCCTTTAGGAAGGGATGAATGAATTATTTGATTTGCTTTAACATGTGGCTTTTATGTTACATATTAAATTGTCTTAATCTAAACCCAGGATTTTTTCTCAGTTTTATCCTTCCAATTTTCTCTTCCCTCCCACTCTGTGGGGCTTGGTTGTCAGCTGGGGTTAAACCATGACACCTAGTCAGAGAAATGATCAAATCTTGGTCATTTTATGTTCTATTTAGGATCTCAAAATGAGATTTAAAAATTTTATTTAGGTGTAATGTGTGTCTGCTATTTACATTTTCTTCAAACTTGGTTTGCTCGCAAAGTTCCCATTTGAAGGCGGGTTTTATGCCTTCTTGTGATTGATAACAAGTGGTGATGTGTTAGAAATTCCCCTTTAGAATCAGTTAACAAGAATAGCACCCTGCTTTTCAGAAATATGTAAGCAAGTGTTAAATGTTTATAACCTGTGCAGATACCTCTCCCTGAAATCCCGTGGGGAGGGACCCTGTAGGGTATAGGTCTGCCTCTGTCCCTGCTCCCATGTCAGGTGTGCCCCATACCTGTTCCTGATGGGTTGGGTTTGTGTGCCCGGGGGAGCCAAGAGAGAGGAGGGTCCCATGACTGAAGCTGCCTGGGAACTCTAGCCATGCGTCTGGAGGAATAAAATAATCCCTGAACCTCTAAAGAAATATCGCTTCATCTTTCCTTCCAAGTCCATCACTATCTTATATATTGTTGTAAGGATTCCCCGCACTACAACAAATGGTGGAGAATGTGGGCAAACAATCCCTGGAGAAGATAATTCGGTGATTCATGAGTAAATCTCGATATCTCTTCTTGCTTTCATTTTGCTGTCCCATCTCTGAATGATGGAGGACTCATGGAAGGACTCATGGCTGTCCAAACCACAAAGAGACATTTACCTTAAACTTAAAAAGGTTCTTGAACAGCAATATGTAGATTTTAGCTTAATTCAAGCTCAGAAAGAACTAAGACACTTTTTGGCATGGCTGTTTAAAAACTCCTTCTATGTTTCTTGGGATTTGATTTTTACCAAGGACTTTTGGAAGAATGTTTGGACACGGTTAATTTCCGAAACAAAAAAAACGTGCTGATGCAGGACTATTTCCATGAATATTACCTGATTTCAGAGACTGCTGAGCAGTATCAGCTGTGTCCTGCTGCTGTTTCAGCAGCCAACACGTGGTTGAGCAGTGCCCGCATTGCAGGGGTCTCCTCTGCCACCACGGAGACCGCCTGGCTCTGGCTGCGGGCGCCGAGTGCATTGCGGGTCGCAGCAAGGCAGCTCCCATGTGTGGGAGAGCCAGTGAGGCCAGGCACGGCGGGAGCAGAGCCGGTGGGGAGAGCGGAGGCAGCGGGAGTGGAGCCAGGAGCAGCGCGGCAGCGCGAGCCCGGCGGTGTTTGCCCTGAGGCAGCGGCGAGGGCGGTGGCGGCAAAGGCGTGACCCGGCGATGGCCGCCCAGCACTGCGTGGTGAGTGACGGTCCGAGCCCGAGCCCCATGCCAAGAAAGGCGGAGGCAATTGTGGCAGTCGCTATGGCGACCGTGGTGAGCCATGCCGAGCAGAGCCAGAGGGACATGGGGCCGAGAAGGGAACCGCGCTAGCCCACGGCCACACAGCCGACAGCAGCAGCGGCAGTGCCAGTGATCCAAAGCCGCGCACACGCGAACACCTCACAGGGCGTGGCCGTGCAGCCGCGCAAACTCCCGGAAAGCGTGGAGCAGCTGCACAGAGCTCCAGTGGGGAAGCAAGCATGGTACCCAACGGCGTTGCAAAGGTGGCCAGAGGTGGAGCAGCTGGCAGGGGCAGCGTGCAGCAGCACGGCCAGGCTGGACCTGCGCGGCCCCACACGCAATCCCGAGGAGTCCAGACCCTGCGACAGGAACGCGCTGGCGGCCCCAGCCCCGGCGGTCCCGGCTGCGGCAGCTCCGGTGAGAGCAAAAAAAACCTGAAAGTGAAAGCAAGAACAAAGGAACTCAGAAAAATAAAAAGTTATCGCAGGTAGGGTTTTTGGAACTGTAAAGTGGTATAATGTAAAGAAAAATTATGGTTTCTTATTGAAAAACGATACTGGAGAAAGTATTTTTGTCCATAAATCTGCTATTGTGAAAACCCCAAAGGTGTTGTTCCAAGCTTAAAAGAAGGAGAAAGAGTAGAATTTAAAATTGTGCAAGGAAGAAAGGGCCCACAGGCTACATATGTTACAGGCCCTGGGGGTGTTCCTGTCTAAGGCAGTAGATATGCTGGACAATATCCCCATAATCCTTATCTTTTCCCCTATCCCACTTTCCCCTTTTATCCCACGTCCCTTTATCCCCCATATATGCCCAGCCCAAATTTCCCTTTCTGGTACCCCTCACAAAACCAGTCCTTTTCATTTGCCATTAATCCCTTTGCAATGCCGATGGGGGGGATGAAAAGGAGGGAGGGAAGAAATTAACTGTCATTTTCTAAGATTCCAGCAGGTACAAAAAGGAAAATCCCTTCCTCAGTTTCCATCTGGAGTGTGCTCAAGGCCTGTCTCCCTTCTGATACTCCAAAGAGAATCTGTTTGGACATTTGGGGACACAAGATAGTGGCTTCCTTGCCTTTGAAATTGTTTTGTTGTTTATCTAACTATTTCCCATGTTATTTTATTTAATAAGAAAGGGTGAATTGTGGAGGTGCCTTCGCCTGAAATCCTGAGGGGAGGGACCCTGCAGGGTACCAGTCTGTCCCTGTCCCCACTCCCATGTCACGCGTGCCCCATACCTGTTCCTGATTGGTTGGTGTGTGTGCCTGGGGGTTGGGAAGCAAGCAGGGTCCTGTGACTGGGGGTCTTCCTGGGAACTCCAGCCATGTGTCTGGAGGAATAAAATAATCCCTGAACATCTAAAGAAATATCACTTCATCTTTCCTTCCGAGTCCATTGCTATCTCATATATTGTTGTAAGGATTCCCCGCACTACAACAATAACCTAACAGTATGGTGGCTGAGATACATCCAAAAGTATTTGCAAGTACTACTTGACATGGAGGCAGAAGAAAGGAGAAACCTTGGCTGTGTGGAAGTCAAGTAAGACTCAAATGGATGAAAAGATTTTTAGAAGAAATAAAAATAGAATTATCTAAAACCAGTAGGCTTGCCTCTTCCTATTAGGTTTTTTAATGTAGAAAATGCATCATTGCTCCACTTGAGTCAGAATTTGAAATGCTTTTAGGTTCAGATTTTTGTATAGTGAAGGTGTATTACTGTAAGACATAATTTAAACAGGAGGAAACTTGCTTGGTACAGTTGTCTTTCAGATGTATGCATTAAATCTTTGTAAATGTATGAAAAAGGAAGGGAAGTGGTGATGTGATGTAGTCTGCCCTTTCTCCTGACTTTCTTTTTGGTACCTGCACTTTCACTTTTCTAATTTTTGTTTAGAAGAAAGAAAAAGACAAGAGCAGCAGAAAATAAAAGCCCACAAAAGATTTTGTATCCAAAGTTCTTTTTTCTTCTGTGAGTAGTTTTCTCTGTGGAATGGCTGGAACTGGAGACAGAGGTGGAAAGCATGTGCTATAGCAGAGATTTTCTTGATCTTGAGAGTTGCCCTTTTCTAAAGGTGTGAAAATCCCTGGAGGTTATTTCATCTTGCATTATACCAAAGAAGTGAAATATGTGAGAGGCTATCTGTGAACCAGCAGCTACTCCCAGCTGCCTCTCCTGCTTGGTCTGCAGGTGCTCAGGTGAGGTGTGCATAGGGGATGGTAACTGGAGTTCTGCAGTGTCTTCCTTCTACTCGTCTCCCCTTCCCATGGTGACAGTAAAATTAGAGCTCCTCCAGAGGGCTGGAGATTATTGCTGTAAGATTGGGAGCAAAGAGGGAAAATCCTTTTGACCATGCTCAACTGGGCCTAAGGTTTATTCTTTGGATCTGTAGCTATCTTCTCTTGCTCCCAAATTAATTTTTTGTTTTTTAGGTTAATAAGCTTTTTTTCATCAATACTGAATGAATTTTGAAGGGATCATTATACTTTGACAGTGTCATTTCTTGACTGGCTATGTTGAAATAGGATGAAAATGTTGAAACCAAGCATTAAAAAAATTCCAGGTATTTAGGAGTTCAGGAATAAAACCATACAAATGGTTTAAAGCCCTTGCATCTGTCCTATCCTGAAGGTAAAAGCATTATATGGAAATGTCAAAGATATAGCATCAGCTTGATTGAAATGTGAATGAAGGCATCAATGGAGTGTTTTAAAATATTTGTAACCTGTCATTGCAATAGACTTGCTGTGAGGTGACAGAGATAGTTGCAGTGATGCTGATACCAAAAGACATACAGCAGACTTCTGAGGCACATATGAAAGACCAGTTTTGACTAATCAGAGACAAGTTTACCTGAAAATCTAATTGGTATCTGAGCCTTGAAAGTGTGACAGGATTAGAAATCTAGACTGCATATTGAATCTCAAACAAAACCCCACCAAACCCTCTTGTTGTTCTTTCAGTTGGTTTTGTCTGGTTACGTGTCACACAGGATCACATTTTATCACAATTTCATTGTGTATTTTAACCATAATATGCTGCTTTAAGGACTGCATTTTTCTGCACAGGTAAGTATTTCAAAGGGGTTAATGCAAATATGCAAACTTAATAAAATCTCTTAATTTAGAAACTCAGCTGACAATTTATTACTGTCTTGCTAATGAGAAAGTGAAGTGTATGTCCTTTCACAAATCCTTTCCCAGCCTGGGAAGGAACTAGGTCATAAAGTTTTATAAGAGAAGATGCTTTATTTAAGGCTGTGGGATGAAGTTTAGTATTTTCCTTTCATGGGATACTACGTAATTATGAAGCACCTGCTGTGGGTGCTCTAATTCTTCTTAATTTTGAATTAAAAAATCATCTTGGAAGAAATAAGGGGAAGTTTATATTAAAAACCTGAGATTTAACTGAGAAATAACTTAATCCACAATTTCAAGTTCAGTTAAACCAGCAGCCTGTTTGATTTGCAAATGCCTTGCTCTCTATTTAGAGTTTTATCCTTAGTGTCCATTAGGGGAAAAAGCCCCCGATAAACGTAGGTTGGATGAGTGACCTTTTTTCCGTTTGTTAATTCCTTTCTTAATTTGTGACTGCCATCAAAGAGTAGGCTTAGTCAAAGCAATTTTATTAAAGCAAATACAGAGTGAGGTGCTAGCAGTGACTGTATTGCAAAGCAAGGAGACATCTCTGCAAAGCATATTGTCTAATGAGGGAGAGAGAGTGTTTACTGCATGGGAAGAGGTGACATTTGGTTGCATGAAAGCACTCTAGGGTTCCTGATGACATTTGTTACTTTCTCAATAATTTAAAGTCAGGATGTGAGTAATGGTGCTGTATTTATCTACTCTATTTAGTCTGCTAAACAACAAATTGCCTGAAGTTGAGGGAAATCCTTCATGTTCACCAAAAGCTGTGCAAGGCCCGTTCAAATGTAAGCATCTACAGGTTTTCAGTGGGACCATCTGGACTGATAGGCTAAGCTTCAAAATCCTTTCAATTGCAATGATGACAAGAACTTTTATATAGTTGCTAAATATCTATTTCCTTAATGACTAGTCTGTAGTCCTTGCCTTTCACTATGTTAGTGAATTTTTATTTGGAGGCAGGGTTGTTTTTATTGAATCTATAAAGTTCTAAATGTTCCAGGTCTGGTTTCTCTGATAGTATTGCAATTCTTAGCAAAAAAGAGACTTGGCCAAAGAGAGAAAGTGTAACAATTGAAGTGTAATTAATTTCGAATGCCGGAATTCATTCCAGTCTTGTGTAAATCTGCATTATTTGAATACTGACATGCTAATTCATCTTTCCAGGATTGCAGGCTAGATCTTGAAGGTTCTAGTTTTATTTGTGTCACTTAAGTATCTTAAACTGATGAAAACTAGAAGGCCTAAAGGAAAAACTTCAGCTAAGAGTGTCACTCTGATCTCTCTGAATTTGTTGCAGACCTGTGTAATTTTGTCTTCACATCAGCAGGCTCACTTATAAGAGGAAGTAAGCACACAAGTGATACTTGTTCCCCAAGTCTTTTGCATTCATGTCATTCTTCATACTATTAGTGAGCTATTCCTGAAAATTTTCATTGCCACTGGCAGCAAGGGTAGTACAGCCTTAAGAGCACTTGTAAAATAACTGTATTGTTTTCCTGCCTGTTTCTTCTAGAGCACTGGCATTCGCCATGCTCCCCTTGGCATGTAAGGTGTTTCTCTGTTGGAGCTACTCTGTAACAGTAAAAGCTCATTTCTGAAAGAAAGGGGTGAGTGGATTTCTTTTATGTAATTAACACAGAATTGTTGACTTCTGTTTTATTTATTACTGCCTTTATGAATGATGGTATCAACGAAAAGCTTGAATCCTGTTTTTAGTAGAAGCAAGTCTTAAATGTAGGCCAAGTAAAGGTTAACTTAGAGATTAAAAAACATGACATTATTTGAGATGTGCTGGTATTTTTTGTAATCATTGCGATTCAGGATCTCTTCACATCCAGGAGCTGAGTGCATGTGCATTTAGTTATCAGTTTTCTTTAAAATGTTTGCTTCAGGTTTTCTGATTGAGGAGACTAGGGGGATCAAAGCAAAAGTTTGAATGGAATTCATGGCCTTTTTTTCAAAGAGGATAAAGAATTTTTGAAGATTGCTTGTCTCTTTCAAGTGTTTTGCCAGTCAAAGCGGCATTTCAAAGTTAGCTGCCATAGAAAAGTGCCAGACAGGCTTTTCCAGGCAACATTACACACTTGACTTATTTTTGCTTAAGAGATCTATGTTATGTCCATTGCCCTTGAGGCTCACACTATAAATAACCTAGTGAACAGTGTCTTGGAGCTTGATGATTATTGCTAGGAGAAAACAGCTGGTTGCAGTAGTAAAAAATAATGGCTTGTGTGATCTTGAGAAGCTTGGAAATTAATGTGGGGGAATGGAATCTTGTACTGGAAAAGTGTACCCCATCAGTAATTAGAAACTAGAGTGTATCTTACTGGAATGTTTAATGGATAAGGTCCATCATAAAGTTTCTGCATCAAATTCTTTATTGTGCATTTGTGGGATTGTAGAAGACTTGTTAAAAAGGACCTGGGTAGGTCATCTAGTCCGAGCTCATGCTCAGGGTAGTATTGTGGTCAATGTTAACTTAGTCTAGCCAAATCTTGAGAGCTTTCAGGACTGGAAATTCCATTACAGTCATAATTAACCTGTTCCAGCACTACATTAATGTTCAGAGGCTGTGTCAAATGTTCAGACTGAACCTTCAGCAACTGATGACTGATCCAAGCAATATATGGGAGTGGCATCCAGTGAACTGTATGCTCACAAAATATATCAATAAAATCATAGAATGATTTGGGTTGGAAGGGACCTTAAAGATCATCTAGGTCCAACACCCTTGCCATGGGCAAGGATACCTTCTACTAGTCAAGGTTGCTCAGGGCCTCATCCAGCTTGGCCTTGAACACTTATAAGGATGGGGAATCCTCAACTGTCTGGGCAATAAAGAAGTTGTTTGGTTTATTTTTCTTAACCAGACTTGCAAAAATGTATACTAGAATTGAAAGATGATTCCAAATATTTGTTTCAGAAGCTAACACCAAGTGTGAATGTAGAGTTATGAAATAGCTTCTTGCCCCAGATAGAAAATGTTTTCTCTTTAGCAAATATTATGACTTTTGGAAAGTAAATATTATATTGGCTATTCTTTGAATGTAGAATAGAGAAAAAGCGAGCTTTTCCTGTCACATGAAGCTCATATCATGCAAACATTGCTAAATTTCTTAATTTTTTGAACTTATAATTTTAATCTCCATTTAATGGTTTTGAGTCAATTTGCAGAAGGTAGCTGTTAGGGAAGATATCACAGAAAGAAGCTTGCTCAAAGGAGCTTGTACGGAAGTTTAATCTGGTATGACTTTCAGTCATGATGAACATGCTGTTTGTGGAAAGTATCATAATTATTGTAGATTTGATTATACCTTTAGGGTACCAAATATGTTTTAACATATTCCTGGTGTTCTTTCCACTTATGGAACACTATATGTGGTATCCTAAAGCTCCTGGAGTATGGCCATTGTTCTGCTTTTGAATGGCTCATCTCCACAGGCCTTACGGCTTTTGCTCCAAGGCCTTACGGTGTTTCTACTATTTTATGACTCGGAACAATATTTAGTTATTACCCTACAACTTCATGTTTGCTACATCATGCTTAACTATAAAAAAAACATGATAAATGCTATGATTTTTTTGTGACAACAGAGACTATAGTCATGCTTAGTCCTTGCAGCTTTCCTAAAAAGAAGTATTTTCCAGTCTAAACCTGGTGCAAGATCCTTGGGTTGGTTTATCAGAAGAAACCCAGTGGATGAAGCTGCTGTTCTGTCTTTCTACAAATACCTGTAATGTGTTATCTCTTTTCCAGATGCTGATATTTAGGGTTCATCTACATAACATGAGGCACTGTCCCTGTTGAGCTTTGAATGAGGGTGCTTAGATGATCAAACTGTTAGAGATGCATCACAGCACGTAATCTCTGGGATAAATAGTCCTGTTGAGAAGCAGAAGGTATTATTCAGAGAATAATTCAGCTAATTTTGGTTTCTTGCTCTGCAGATATGCCCATAATTCTTCTTTCTTCTAAATAATATGTAAAATACATATATATATATATTTCCTTATCAATCATGAAGCTATATATTTTTCTAAAAAATTCTTCTGGATGTTTCAAAGAGAATCTGATCCAACAAAAGAATGCTTAAGTAGCAGTTCAACTTAGCCCAGGAGACCACCAAATTTAAAAGCTGCTTTGCTGTCAGGTTTAAATAAGAAAAAAAAGAGTGTGTTTTATTTTCCTGCTGTGAATAAGGCATTCTTGAGTGCTGGTGTGGTTTGGGGATTTTTTTGGTGGGTGGTTGGTAGGTTTGGTTTTTTTCTTCTGGTGGGGTCTTTTTTATGTTTTGTTGTTTTGTGTGTGTGTGTGTTTGAGCAGAATATTGTTCTGTTTCTGATTAAGTGATAAAGGCAGTGTGAGTGTGTGGGCCAGGGATGTTCTTTCTATTGATGAGTAAATCTTTACTAGCTTTATTTTACACAAGTGATGGATTATTTGATATTATGAGATGCAATAGTAAATGAGTAAATCTTTACTTGTACTAACTATAGTAAATGGATCAGTTTTATGTGCAAATAGGGCTGCTGAAGGGCATTTCTCTCTACCATCCCTAGATACATATATTTTAAAATTATACTGAAACTTATTTTTGATAAAAAAATCCTAGTGAAATTATAAAAAGTAGTATTTAATACTTTCAAGGTGATATGTTACTGTTAGTAGTGTTCTGGAAACAGTGTTGATAGCAATATGAGAGATGGGTACAAAGAAAATTTTTAGTACGATTTAATTTTTAAAAGCAAATGCATCTCTATAGCCAAAGCTCTGCTGGGTTTATTTGAGCTGGATCATATTAACATAGGTGTCCTATATTCATGTAAAACTTCTTAATGCAATATTTAGACTGAAAATGGACTTTGGATAATCTAGTGTTAAGATGAAAGATACATCTACTCCTCACATTATGCTTCTTCATAAATTTATCAATTCACAAACAATAATATGCTCTTGCAATTATAAACAATTAAGTGTTTTTTTCAAACTTAATTTGGCTTTTATTTAATGGCAGTCACAAAATGAATAGTAAGTTCAAGGAAAAGAACTTTCAGCTGAATTGTTGTGTAGGAAAATGTGAACTGTAAAGACAATTTCTGTTATTAGTAATGAAGTAGACTCCCCTGTAAAGCCTTTCATGCATCATGTGAGCACAGATATTCTGATTTATTTGATATTATCAGTAACCAAAAAGAAAAGTTGAGCTTTGTTTTGCTTGTGTGTGTTCATTCAAGGTTTGTCCTTGCTCTGTGAGTCTTTGACTTTCATCCCCAGACACACTTCTAACGTCAAAAATATTCCTGTCTGAAGCCAGGCAGTTGTGGTTGAACCCACATGAGCCTATGGCTACTGGACAGATTTTGTCTAACAGGAAGCTGGAGGAACATAACATACTGTGGGTAGCTGTAAAGATTTCTCTTGTCCTTACAATCCAAATTGACATGTCTTGACAGCATAATATTTTTTAGCCAGCAGACTACTGCTTCTCAAAATGCAAGCCAATATTTTGGGTGGGTGCGCAGTAATGTGTTTAGAGCAAGGCCGCTGTACCCCGAGCCCTTTGCTGCAGAGTTCTACATAGCTGCATCCAAGTAATTCTGACTTGGTTTTAAGTCAAAAGTTTAAAGATCTCTTAATTTTGTTAGGTATGTATAGAAGCACAATCTTCAGCAATGGGGGTAGAATTAATTCATTGCTTCATGTGCTTGCTTGACAGAAAATTGTGACCTAATGAAGCTGTTACATCGATTTAGAGCATTTGAGTCTTGCCCCAGTCTTTCATTTAAATATCTGTAAAAAACAGATCTGTGTGTGTTTGCAACATTTTCCTAAGTAAAGGAACATGCTTTTCTTCCCCTTAGGATGTGATTGTAGGCTTGCTTGCATAGATGATGATTTAAAAAAAAAAAAAATTGATACCAGACAAAGACTTATTAAATGCCAGTTGGTTTAGGACTTTGTCTTGTGGAAATAAGGAATTAAGGGAACAGTGCAAAGACTTGAGCCTGAATGGAGACTGAAAGTAATATTTCCTTTTTATGGTCTAACAACTACTATGTAATCAAATTTGGAGGTGCTCAAAATAACCCCCCTAAGGTTAGGTTCTGTATCATCAGGATTATACTTACACAATAATTATTTCATAAGAAAAGCACATTCACCTCAAAATGAGAAATGAGTTAATGTATTACTGAAGCTTCCTGAAATGGATGCCTGACTTAGTTACAGTAAATTTATTTTATGTTTGAACATTTAATCAATCTAAATATTTTCTGATAATGTTCCAGAAGTTAGCAAGTAGTAGAAAATGGATTTATTTGTTCACTGTTTGGCTTTGAGCTGATTTGCAACAAAGAGATGAAATGTAAGTTTGTAACTTTTGCTGATTACCACCATTACTGTGATAACTTTCACACCTGGCCAAAATAATTCTCTTCTGGAAATGCAGAATCAAAAGACTTTAGTTGGGTGGAAGAAAGGGCATGTCTCAAAGGACCTGCAGTTGTCAGACCTCCCAGAGGGAAAAGAAGTGTGGTCTGTTAATGGGGTGTGTCTCTGCTCATCCAGCTCTGCAGGAGAGCGGGACCATCACGCTCAGAAAAAGAATGTGAAAAAGATGTCAGGTGAAAGAATAAAAATGTTACAATTACCTTGTACTCTTAGCTTGAGGTCGCTGTTGTTACCTCATGCTTATATTGGCATCATCTGCACACTGACCTTCAGCCTGGCTTTATCTTAGAGCCAACTGGCTGCCTTAGCAATATTGCACAGTGAAAGAAACTCCATTCCTATGGCAATATGAAAAACTGGCAGTTGCACTCCAGAGAAAAAGATTAGAAGGTATTTGGAAGTAAAACTATGTGGAGTAATTCAGTAATAGCATTTGTTTTGTCTTATCCTCTTAAATTCTTTGGCCTTCCAAAATATTCCTCACAGAATGTTGAGAAAACGTTTCTGCAACCTTTTATAAATGTGTTAACTTTTGAGATTCATCATCCAACATTGGGAAATACTGAAATATTTTGTTTAAAAGAAAAAAAAAAAAAAACAAAACCCCACACAGTAACAAACCTGTTAAGTGCTCTTGAGTATTAGATTAACTGGAAGAAATCCAGGTGACTTATTGGAGTTACCTGTTGCTAACAGCGATCATAATTTTGTGTTTTACTGTGCCAATTGAATTTTCAGTCTCAGCATGGGTGGAAGTTAACAATAAAATTTTCTCTTTGTTTTCAAGGATTAGAAAATACAGATTAAACTGCTTTATGCTGTGGAACCTCTCATGACCTCATAATTGTGTCCCTATTTTAGTAAAATACACAAACAGTCTTGTGGGAAAAGCAATAAATATGTTGCTGAGAAAGGCACAGAAAAACTGCAGGGTGCCAAGTTTGAATGCTCCAATACTAATTAAGACAGTCATACAGATCTGGAAACAGCTAAAGATAAGATTGTGCCTTCCCATCACTGCCATTAAACAGAGGCTATTTTTGAGCATTGTAATCAAGTCATCAAATCTGTGTATCTAGAAGAGGATGGAAATTTGTGCTCTGAAAGTAGAAATTCTTAAGAATTATGGTTCTTTTGAAGATGCAGTTCTCTACTTTATGTCAGCAGGATATTTCTAGTCTTTGGAGAACATTCTGATTCCAAATATTCACATAACTCTTCTAGTTTAAATTTTGTATTATCCTAGAAGAGGAGGTGACAAAGATGATTAAGAGACTGAAGCATCTCTCTTCTGAGGAAAGGCTGAGAGAGCTGGGCCTGTTCAGCCTCAAGAATAAACAGCTGAGAGAGGACCTCATCAATGAGGTCTCTCAGTATCTGAAGGAGGGTGCCAAGAGGATGGAGCTGGGCTTTTCTCAGTGGTGCCCAGCAATAGGACAAAAGGCAATGGGCAGGAACTGATGCACAGGAAGTTCCACCTGAATATGAGGAGGAACTTCTTTACTGTGGGGGTGACCAAGACTGGAACAGATTGCCCAGAGAGGCTGTGGGGTCTCCCTCACTGGAGACACTTGAGAACCATCTGGACACAATCTTGTGCCTTGTGCTCTGGAATGTCCCTGCTTGAGCAGTGAGGTCCCTTCCAACCTGACCCATTCTCTGGTTCTGTGAAGAGGAAAAGATAAACAAATCAAGAATCAGAACTCCTATCTTAAAAAACTGTGGGGTTTTTTGGAGTTTTTTTCCACTTTTGTCTAACTCTCTGGAGACCACCTTAGAGGTGTATCTTATAGAAGGATCAGTTCAGAGAACTAAACAGGGATGATTTTTGGTACCTTCTAAGTGGACAGAATATTGATTAGGGACCACTATAGCACAGATGGCTAGATTCAATTGTATCAGGGAGCAAAGTGAGCATTCTTAAAATATTTGGTTCTTTTAACATGACTTAGCAATGACATCTGTTCAAAGGCTCTCTTGAAAAAGGCAGGTCAATGAATCACTGTGAAATTCCAAGTTTAAATTTGCTATTTTGGTTTGTTATGATTGGCTCATGCTGCTTTTCTGGGCATACATGGGCTATTCTCTTCTGTGTGAGAAGTGATTAGTATTCTGAACTAAAACAACAG
>JACBWW010000020.1:11949531-12394010 GCA_020086605.1 Lanius collurio | reverse complement strand
GGCATATATGGGGGATAAAGGGACATGGGATAAAAGGGGAAAGTGTGATAGGGGAAAGAACAGGGATTATGGGGATATTGTCTAACATATCTACTGCCTTTCACAGGGGCACCCCCAAGGCCTGTAACACATGCAGCCTGTGGGCCCTTCCTTCCTTGAACAATTTTGAATTCTACTCTTTCTCCTTCTTCTAAGCTTGGAACATCACTTTTGGGGTTCTTTTTTACAATAGCAGGTTTATGAACAAAAATATTTTCTCCAGTATCATCTTTCAACAAGAAACCATAATTTTTCTTTACATTATACCACTTTACAGTTCCAAATACCCTAGTTGCGATAACCTTTTTATTTTTTCGAGTTCTTTTCTTCTTGCTTTCACTTCTTCTCACGTCGGAGCTGCTGCAGCCGGGACCACCGGGGCCGGGGCCGCCCGTGCGTTTCTGTCTTGGGGTCTCGACTCTTCGGGATCGTGTGTGGGGCGGAGGCGCATTTGGTGTCATGCTCGCTCCCCCTCTCGAGTTTCGCGTGACTGTTCCACGCTGTCCAGGCATTTGCGTGGCTGCACGGCCGCGCCCTGTGAGGCGTTTGCGTGTGCGCGGCTTCGTACCGCCGGCACCGCCGCTGCTGCTGCTGTCGGCTGTGTGGCCGTGGGCTAGCTCGGTTCCCTTCGCGCCCCCACACCCCTCTGGCTCTCTTCGGCGTGTTTCACCACGGTCGCCACAGCGACTACCACAATCGCCGCCGCCCTTATCGGTGTGAGGCGAGGACCGTCACTCACCACGCAGTGCTGGGCGGCCATCGCTGGGTCGCGCCTCGGCCGCCACCGCCCTCGCCGCTGCCTCAGGGCGAACACCGCCAGGCCCGCACTGCCGCGTCGCTCCTGGCTCTACTCCCACCACCTCTTCTCTCGCCGCCGCCCCGTCTCCCGCCGTGCCTGGCCTCACTGCTGGCTCTCCCACGCCCGGGAGCTTTCTCGCTACCGCCCGCAACTCACTGGGCGGTCTCGGCCGGGGCCGCGCGGTCCCCATGATGGCGGAGGAGCCCCCTGCAACGCGCGCGCTGCTCAGCCACGTGTTCGCTGCTGATACAGCAGCAGGACAAAGCCGATATTGCTCAACAGCCTCTATATCAGGTAATATTCACGGAAATAGTCCTGCATCAGCATATTTTTTGATTCAGAAATTAACTATGTCCAAACATTCTTCCAAAAGTCCTTGGTAAGAATCAAATCCCAAGAAACATAGAAGGAGTTTTTAAACAGCCATACCAAAAAGTGTCTTAGTTCTTTCTGAGCTTGAATTAAGCTAAAATCTACATATTGCTGTTCCAGAACCTTTTTTAGCTTAAGGTAAATGTCTCTTTGTGGTTCGGACAGCCATGAGTCCTTCCATGAATCCTCCATCGTTCATCAAAATGAAAGTAAGAGGAAATATACAGAGTTACTCACGAATTATCTTCTCTAGGGATCGTTTTCCAGCATTCTCCACCATTTGTTGCAGTGTGGGGAATCTTGCAACAATATATATGACGACGATGGGGTTGGAAGGACAGATGAAGCGGTATTTTTGTAGATGTTCAAGGATGATTTTATTTCTCCAACCACATGGCCGGAGTTCCCGAGCAGACTCTCTTGGACCTTCTCCCCCACCCCAGCTCCAGGCACCCAAACCACCCAATCAGGAACAGATATAGGACACACGTGACCTGGGGACAGGGACAAGGACCCACCTCCACACTTGTGCATGAGCAAACTCATCTATAACTTAAGGCATATATTGGTTCTACTGCTACATTTACTCTTGCATAGGGCCAAAAAAATTTAAAAAGTCCAGTAGCCACTAACTTAACCTGGATATAAATAAATAAATGTTAATGCTTACAGAAGACTGAACAGTCTGTAGTCTTATTGTATAGAAGAATGTGCAAATATTTTTTTCTTTTTTGTAAAGGCCCCAGCATACTTAATTTTACAATGTATTTAACTGTTTTTAACAAGCAGTGAGGTTTATCTACTATATGTTGTGGGACTGTGGTGTTGTATTGGAAGTGAAGCTCAAAGTAGGGATGTTATAATCTCTAAACCCTTTGAAAATTGACTGTAATGTTCAAAACAGGAAGAGATATCCTTTTAGCTTTCTTTGAAATTACAAGTTTCTGTTACTTCTCAGACTATGTAAGAGATGTAAAGAATGAAATCTAGGCTGTTTGAAATATTACGTGCATTATTGTAATGAACATGTACTGTTTCACTCTTTCAGTTTGTACTCTTTTTCATTTCACAGAACAGATACTGTATGTCAAGCCAAATTTTATCATATCTTAGAGCCCTCAGGACTTCTATGACTTCAGCTACTGTAATTTTTCTGTTCCTTATTCTTTACTAGATTTCTTGATTCATGTTATGAATCAATCATGTTGCTCCTATATTTTTTCTAGATTGAATAGTCTGAGAGGGTTATGCTCAGCAATGTACACTATCCTTCTTTATTTTCTTTAATCAAACTTGCTTTGAGAATTATTTTGCTTAAAATTAGATGCTTTTTCTTTCATATTTGTTTATTTCAGTCTCATTTATCAAAATATAGTCATAGTTTCATAACCAATATAAAGAATAGTATGACTTGTTGTATAAGGCATTTTTCTTGACTTTTATGACAGATTCCTCTGGCTGTTCTCCTAATTGAAACTTTTTTTTCACAGTTGCTCTGTAAACTGTAAGCAAAAATGTTGCTGAGAGCTGAGGCATAATTTCTGCTGTAACAAACTGCATCTTTAAAACACAAGTAAGTACATGAACCTATTCTAGGTTCTTCTGAATGAGTCTGCTGTTAGTATCAGCACTGGAACTTGCAACAGTAAAATAGGAACCTCTTGGATACCAATCTTGGACCTTGCTATGTGTTAGCACATGCCTGGATTCTCGTTCCCATGTGCTTGAGACTTTGTAATGACATTGGCAAGAAACAAAAACCAAGATTTAATATGAGGTTTCTATAATGAGTCTTTTGTGTTCCTAAAAAAGTGCCTTTGGTGTCTGAAAACTTACCAAATATGCACCTTGTAGGTAGAGCATAAAAATAATGTGAGGGATGGGAGGGATTACTGCAAAAGAAAGAAAGAAAAATAGTTTCTTCTGAACCTGAAATTTTCCAATAGAGATGCCAGAGACTTGAAAAGCAAAAAAGGAAGACTGACTTTCAGGAGTGGAACAGCAAAATATAAAATATTAATTATTGGATGCTTCATAGCTATGACCATGAATAAATGGTAATTAATAAGGACACTGGGAAGCATCTGATGTGAAGGTCAGGGTGACTTATGCTATAATCAATATATAAGTGATTATATTGCGCTTTCTAATTTCTGTAGAAATGGCTGAACAGTGGAAATGAAAGCTTTTAAATTTTTTTTTGAATATGCTATACCATTGAAAGTAAAAAGTACCATGAAAAAGAGCAAGAGCTCAGATACAGGATATGGACAGGAGAATAGGAGATGGACAAAGACACAGATGCATTCCTCGGCATTGAAAAACAGGTGTAGAAACACATTAGTTGAGGAAATCAGTGCTATCTTGCTACCACCTTATACCATCATGCTGGAGACACTGTTACCCATGAAGTCAGGAGATGTTCTGCCAGGTCCCTGCTTCTTCAGTTCATAATTTTTCTCCTGCATAAGATATGAACCTCCTGTGGCTTTACAATAGCAAGGAAGTAAGTCTTGCACACACTCTATAAAACTCCTGCAACATGAAGTGCTAGCTGGGGGATAGCTGTGACACTGTAGCTGACAACAGAAACTCTGTGGTAGCAAAAGCTGTATCATTAGTGCTCTGCAAACCTTTTCAAAGTGATGCACAAAGGAAGAGGGAAGCTATATTGGTAAAGCTGAGGCCAGGTGCTCTTACTGAAATGGTAAAAGGCCAATATAAAGCTTTATGAAGTCCTGCTTATAACTCTACACATAACAAAGCTAAAGAGAAGGTGCTTTTTCCTTTTGAATTTAAGCTCAATACATTGCTCTAACAGATCAAAGATGTTTGAGTTTACACTGTAGAGATAATCCTTCTGATACAAGAGATCTGCTGAGACATCAGGCAGCATTTGTTTGTGTGATGTGAGCTGTGCAGTAGCTGTCTGACAACTCCTTGGGTTTTTTGTGTTTTCTCATTTTCCAGTGGTTACAGGATGTGACTGTAGGCATGTGAGGCAGATTTTGCTGTCTCTGTCGCCAGGAGCAATGTTGTACAATGCCTTTGGACAATCAAGTAATCTGTAACATCAGCAGTGTTGCCATGGTATGTCAGTGCTGTCCTCCTGTGTGCATTGCTAATGGCCTAAAACATTGTAGAGAAGAAAAACCTAAAATATGATTAGTGTTATTAATAAATTGGAATATTTCAAGTGTCAGTTTCTTCTGAGGGCTGGTCAATCATTATGAATGAACTTGTCTCAAGATCAAATTTCCTGTGCTGGAGAGTTGTTCATGGATATGATCTTAGCTGCCCGCTGCAGAACCAGGGGCACTCAGCCCCACTCCTGTGTGTGGCTCAGGCACCATGCAGCAGTCTCTTAGCCCATATAAAAGATCACAAATCCTAGCCCTGCCCTAAAATATACTGATGGTCCATGTTCTACCTGGTTAATTCTACTTTCTCTGTCCAAACCTCCCATACTGCATAAAGCCATAAAATCCAAGGAATAACAATGGAAAAACGGCTGTAGCTCTGCCTTTCTTGGTCTCTTCCCAAAAGGCACTGAAGTGAAAGTACCTGAGGAGCTGTCAAGCCTCTCTTGTTTAAGTTGTTTGGCTTTCAACACAGTAACAGATTTGTTCTAATGTTGTAAGTTCAAAATTACAATGTTTTTTTATTTAACAATACTGCATGCTGGGAGGAGGAAGATCAGGTCTCCACACCTGCTGCTTTCATGTCTTGTTAGGAGACAGTCACTTCGTGGAAAACTTCATGCTGAGTACTTCAAATAAATAGCAACCAGCTGCTTGCATTTATTTTTAAAAATGTCAAGCGTAATAAATGCCTGTTCACTGTAAATTAATGTGAGAAGGAATGTGCGTATCTTTAAGTGACTTGTTGCTCTTTTATTTCTTTAATTGTGGAGTGGTACTGTCTGCCTCTGCAGATAATTTATCTTCTAGAAAATCTCATTAGGATTATTCTCATGATTTTCAGAGGAGTCTCAGATCTCCTCAGGAAGAGGGTCAACAGGTAAATAAATAATTCTAATGGTTTTACTTGCATTTCTTTCTTGCAAACATCTGGTAGCCTCATGACACTACTGAGGGGATTATGAAGTTGTGTGCTGGTTTCAGCTGGGTTAGAGTTAATTTTCTTCACAGTGGCTAGTATGTGGATATGTTTTGGATTGATTATAGAGAGAATTTTGTTATTGCTGAGCAGAATTTACGCAGAGCCAAGACCTTTTCTGCTTTTTGTAATGACGTATTACAAACTGGGGATGTGTGGGAGGTTGGGGGCAGACACAGCCAGGACAGGTGATGTGAATTCACAAAAGGGATATTCCAGACCGTAAGGGATCATGCTCAGTGTATAAAGTGGGGAGAAGAAGGAGCAATGGGGGGGGATGTTTGGTGTGATGGCATTGGTCTTCCCAAGTCAGTGTTACATGTGATGGGGCCCTGCTGTCCTGGGAATGGCTGAACACCTGCCTGCCCATGGGAAGCAGTGGATTAATTTCTTGTTTTGCTTTGCTTGTGTATGCAGGTTTTCTTTTCCCTATTAAACTTTCTTTATCTCAGCCCATGAGTATTTTACCTTTTACCCTTTGGATTCTCCCTCTGATCCTGCAGGTGGGACAGTGAGTGAGCAGCTTTGGGGGGCTTGTTGGCCAGCGGGGTTAAACCGTGACAGGTGGGCAGCTTATGCATGGCAGACACTCATTTTGATGATGAAAGACCAACCAGGAAAATGTGTTTTGCATATCTCCATAAGAAATAGTGTGTCTTACTCAAGTGTTTGGATGTACCTAAGTTGTAGAATAAGCTGCATTGGAGAGGATGCACAAGGATCATAGAGTCCAGCTCCTGGCCCTGCAGAGAATGATCCACAAGGGTTGCATCATGTGCCAGAGAGCACTGCCCAAATGCTTCTGGAACTCTGTCAGGCTGGTGCTGTGACCATCTTCCCAGGAAGCCTGTTCCATTGCCCATCCACCCTCTCAGTGAAGAACCTTTTTTCTAATATCCAACTTAAACCTCTCCTGTCACAACTTCAGGCCGTTCCCTCAGATTCTGTCACTGGTTACCAGGGAGAAATGGAATATATAGCTATAAATTAAGACGAATGACATCTTTTATAAATTTTCATTTAGAATAAATCTGTTACTTCTGAGTTTCTCTGTGAAAACAAGATTAGATATGTGTATTGAATCCATGTGTTCTTGATGAATACGTCTGAAAAAGTGCAGTCAATGGCTGCAGAAAACTTATGCAGAAAAGAAATGCTTTCTTTTGTATTGAATGCTCACAGATAGCATCAACTTAGCCGCTGATTTGAGATACCAGTGATTTCAGAGTATAAGCAATTTTTAGGTGCATTGTGAGCCTGTTCAAATTACAGTCTTACAAGTGAAGGAAAACATTCAGAAACTATTCCTGTAAGGAAATGTGATGTGCAATGCTGTTGACCTTCAGTCATGTAATTACAGTTGGTTTCATAGCAAAATTTTTATGATACATGAGAACTCCTTTAAATAAGGTCTCAGCAGCCCTTCTGAGCCAAAAACCAGGAGTAGTAAAGCAAAAGCATTTATTTTTAGTCAAGATACTTAGTCATGAACAGAAATATAGACAGAAATCTTTTCTGAATCAGTATATGACTAAAGAGGTAATGAAATCCTCTCTTTAGAACATACTGTCTTTGGTTTGTATTACATTTCACTTGGCTGTCCATCCAGGAAAGAGAAGGAGCACACTCTCATGGGGCCTTCTGTACCTCTCTTGAGAACTTGTGGGAGGACTGAGGTAATTCCCAATAATTATTCCTCCTGAGATTAAACATGAAAGTGGCTTCCAACTACTAACAAAGAAATTCATAGAGAATTCATAGATTTGCAAAAACAATGGACTTAATTTTAATTGTTATATATTAATAGGATTATTTCAAAATTGGTTCTAAGTTGTCAGTTAGTAACACTTCAGGAAAGCCTGCTGCAGTGACAGCGGGCACCGAGTTTGCTGCAGCAAGGAAATCTATTCTGAATTGCTATACAGGTTTGCTTTTGGTGCTGAGTGTGGGAGTAGCTGTGGGCATTTACAATGCAAATGAGAAAGGACATCTTTCACTTCAGTCTTAGTAGAAATAAGCAGCTTTCATATTGGAAGACTGAAAAAAACCACGATAGTCTATACATTGTAGTCCAAGACTGTATGTTCTCACTGGTCAGCTGATTACTCATGTATTTCTTTTTTTCAGTAAAATTAAACATACAGTGATTTAATCTAAAGCCACTGCCTAACCTTTATTGAAGTAACACTTGCTTATTTCTGTTAATCTTTCTAGAACATTTATTGGTCTGATTTTTAAAAAGAATCTACCTCTGCAGCTGGGAATGTAATTTGATTTGTCTCTTATTTCTCATTGACTATGTTATAGCTGTTTGGCTCTTCAAAAAAAGTTTAAGGACTATAAAATGCAATAAAAGGAGGGAAAAATATAGACACGATGGGCTTGAAATGCACATCATATCTCCGTTATCTCAACAAAAGTGGGAAATCGTCTCTGGTTTTGAAAACTTCAGTACCAGTTATGGAAGTGAGTTTTATAACAATTTAGCTAAATCACAAATCAGTTTTGAGACAGGATAAAAGCAGCATTTCAGAAGTACATCTTCTAAAGTGATTTATGTATTGGCACAGTAGTGACTGCACAGAAAAGGTGAGAACTGCATCATTTATAGAGGACATGAGGATGGAGCAGAGATTTTATGAGAAGCTGGCTACAAGGAGAAGCTCTGGCATAATGGAAAGAAGAGCTTATTTGTACCTAAATTTCCCCTTCAGATCTTCAGGATACTTTCAGGTCAACATTGGGGTTGAAGAACTGTGACTTTTCTTAGGACTCATCAAAAATAGACCTCAAGAGGATTTTGAATGAGAGTGCATGTGTGGGGGAGGGGGATGGCATATTGGAGTGTGAAGGCTTTTTTCTTTAGCAGAGTGGGCAGCATGGAGGGAGTGTGAAAAAGTAGCAGGAGAAGGAGACAAATGGGTGCTTCTGACTAAGTTGTTGTGACAGGAGGCAAGGTCCAAGGGATAATTTGGGATGGTAAACCTTTAAGACTAGACCTGGTCTGATATGGCAATGAGGAAGAAAGTACTGTAGACATTTGAAGGAAGGATGTGATTTGAATAAAGAGAGAGATTGAACAGATGTTTATTAGAGTTTCCAGAAAGCAGTGCTGTGAGTACTGAGATGAAGTTTTAATGTTTTGAGTGGGGGTGAATTCTAAAGGCCATTGGACAAAGAAAACTTAGCTATCCTTTATGCTGATAAAAGTTTAGTGAATGAGATGTGAATGGAAGTGTGAGGGTTTGTTGTGCTGCAAAATTAAATAATGGTGACAATAAAGGGTTTGTCAAAAGGAATGTGTAGTGCTTTAGCTCAAATCATCTCTTACTCATTTTACCTCTGTGAGATAGGAATTAGGAAAAAGCAAAGCAGGCACATGGAATGGAAAAATGCAGAATGGGATGATGTGAGAACAAAAAGGGGTATATTGTCCACACAGCTCTGGCTTGCTGCTGCTCATCCAGGACATGTGTTAGCTGACAAAGGAGAGACTACATAAACTAATAGGTGCAAAGGCTTTAGAAATCTAAGAAGTAAAGCAGAGATGGGAGACTGTCAAATAAGAGCACAATAGGTGAGAAGCAGCATACTTGTAAGTTCTTAGGATAGATACAGCAAAAATTGAATTTAAAATATTTTACTGCCCAGCAGCCATTGTTACCTACCTATTTTCACATCACAGTTCAGGCTGGTCTTTCCTTGCCTTATGTTATATGTGGTATTGTGAATCCTTAACTCGTGTACAGGAGAGATGAATGTGTCTTGTGTTGTATTAAGAGAAATACTTTACTTGAAATACCATTTGATTAAACTAATTAAAGCAAAGCTGTTAAAACACTGAAGACCTGAAAAAATGTATTTTGAATTATGAAAACCTGTAGGTAAATTCAGGCCTTATGGGTTCATATTTCTCTATGGTAATGGAAAATACTCCTCCAGCTTAGTTTTTGCTAGGTCAGTACTTTCCATGGAGTGATATCTAGACCTTTTTATCCACTGGAGTTGCACAGAGGTCCCATTTAGAGTTCTGGTTCTTCCTGTGGCATCTGCACCAGAACTGCACAGTCTTGGCTTCTTGTGCTGCTTGTGACCAGGCATGGGGGGATGTGTACACGCTGTCAGTGGCCCTACTTTGGGCCTGCTGATATTTCACTGTGTGTTCCTTTTAAGGAGATCAGCTCAAGCTAAGGGCAAAAGTTCTGTTGGTGTCTGGACCTTGCCCTTCTGCACTTGAAGGATCCTACCTATCAAGAGAGGGATTTGCATCAGAATTTGTATCACAAATGTCAGCCAAGTGATTTGCCTCAGTCTCAAACTTTCAACCAGCTCAGAAGTACATTTAAAGCCCTGAATAGAGGATGATAAAACTGTGGTATTTAACACAGCTCTGTATCAATGATTACATAGCATTTTCTTGAAGCAGAGCTGGCTCTTCCTTGCCCAGAAGATTTGACTTCACTATAAATAAAAACCTGAAGATTTCCTGGAAGAAAAATAATGTGTGAAGATGGAAGAACCTGAGCACATTCCAACTAAGGCAATTATGAATTTAGATAATGTTATAGTTTCCTTTTTTCCTTATACCTAATTATGTCAGTTTCACAATTCAGGTTTTACATACTCTTTTTCCACTCAGTTTTGTTGTTAAAGATCTACAAAGATAAAAACAGTCTACCTTTTTCAACTGCTTTCCACCTCTGCCATTTAATTTAAATAAAAAAGCTGTATGTTTATGTCATTACATTTCTTGACAAAAAGCTGATGCAATTTTAAATGTGGTTTGAATGGAAAGAGACTGAAGGCAATCAAATAAACATACCTATCTCCATTTTCTGCAGAAACAACAAGCCTACTAAAGGCTTTTAGCAAGCTTCAAGTAGTGCCTGTTATAAGATTATGTACCATAATATTCCATTAAAAAACATTTAAAAATAGTGTTACTAAACCATTAAATCTTATCAGAGAGTTTCATTTTTACATTTATGTACATGGGTTTTTTTAAAGCAGACTTAGAGACTGACAAAAAGTTTGCAAGGCAGTGTGAAGATTTGGTGCTACCCTGATAATCCTGAGCCATAGTGGCACTTGCAGTTGGTGATAAAGACCAGGTAAGGCCTGCAACTCTGTCCTGTGTAAATGATGGCTGTAACAATTCCCATGGCTGTTCATTGTAGCACACTGCTTGGAGGCAGTGATGAACCTGTGCCTTCTGCTTCATACTCCTGTGAAATCAACGAAAATTTGACATCCTTGGTAACAGCTCTGTACATGTAATTCACTCATATATACCCTATCTTATTTGTAGGAATTACTGGTGGAAAAGAAAAATCTGAAACATCTGCTCTGCCTGGGTCTGGTTACAAGATGCTTTGTCAAATGGCATCTGAGAGAGTGCTGTGGTAGAGACACATCAGCTCTTGAAATTGGTAGAGATCACTGACATGCTGCAGAAAAGCCACTCAACAGATGGCAAGTGAAAACAAATTCTGTCCCTGACAAGGTAGGATGACGTTAAATCACTGAACCAAATGTAACAAAAAATGTTTATCAGTTATCCAGTCTGACTTAATATTTCCTAATAGCACAGTTTGCATTTTTGGGCAGAATTTGTGCACATTAATTTTTTTGTACTTTCTTTTTGTGCTTGTTCCTATGGTTTTGGTTAGTTGCTTAGAAGACTTAAAATACAGGTTTTTTTAAAAATTTGTTTTGTTTTGTTTATTTTACCAACAATGGAAATGGATAAGTCTTCCTGGGGATTTGAATTACCCATGTAAATGTCTGACAACAGATAGGAGGGAGACTATTCTTCCATCTGCTTGATGGGTCGTCTTCCTCTTATGCTTGATTTTAATTTTTTTTTTTTTGGTTTTTTTTTTTTGCATCATGACATTTACCACAGTCAATAGTTCATTTAGATAACCTCTGCTGTCAGTTTTAGAGAGTTAGTGTTTTTCATTTGTGCATAAGTACTTCAATGAAATGTAAAGGTTTGGAAACTCAGGTTTAGGTCTCCCACTTTTCTAGAAATCCACTGTCATTTTGTTATGAAAAGGCAATGAGAAAACTTAGAAGAGTATTAAGCCAGTTGTGGGAGACCACACCTGGATGCTCTAGGACGGCTGGGAAAAGGAGATGAGAATTTTTATTAGAGGTTCTGTGTACTTTTCTTTTTGAGACTTGACCCTATATAGCCCTTTTACAAAAATACGTGTTAAAACCCAAAAATTGTCAGTCAATTCTGCTTAAAGACCTTTGAAAAATTGGAACATGTATTTTTAGAATGAGGAGTCCCAACTTTTTCCTTGTGTGGACAATACTTCCAAATAGTATTTAAATTTACCTACACCTATATAGGTTTTTTTCTGAAATATTTAATCATGAATATCTGGGACAAAAATCAAGCACCCGGCAGTGGTCTGTGCTTAATTTATCTACATTTCTTAAAAGTGACATCCGGGTATGAAGAAAAAAACTTGGAAATGGAGAAATTTTCCCTATCTGGAACACCAGCTCCCTTAGGCACAGCAGAACAGCTGTTGTGAAACACTGCTGGAGGTGCTGAGTGGGCTGTGGTGCCATGCAATAACCTATAAGAATGGAAACATGAATAAAAATAGACATAAATGTCAATGATGATGAATTAAGGTTTGTTTACAGACCACATGAGAATGTTTATTTATATAGATTTTAATACCTATATATAAGAACCACTTGCATATGGAGAGGCATGTTCAATGCAGAAGGAAATATGAAGAACAATCAAGAATTGTACAAAGACCTTTATGTTATTAATAAGGAAATATGACTGAGAAATACAAAGTGTTTAGATTATCCACTTGAAGGAAGAAGTTATAGAATCATAAGAAGGTTTTATTGGAAAGGATCTTTAAAGATCCTCTCATTCAACACCCTTGCAATAAGCATGGAAACTTTCCACTAGACCAGATGGCTCTAAGCCTCATCTAACTTGACCTTGACAGCTTCCAAGAATGGGCCATGCACAGTTTCACTGGGCAACTACCATCTTAATAAAGAATTTCTTCCCTATATCTCCTCTCTTTCAGTTTAAAATTGGTGCCCTTGTTCTATCACTACAGACCCAGGTAAAGAGTCTTGTTACACCTTTATTACATACCCTCTAATTATTCAAGTCCTGTAATAACATCTCCCTGGTGTTCATCCAGGGTGAACAATCCCCACTCTCTCAATCTGTTTTCATAAGAGAGGCACTCCAGCCCTCTAACCACTTCTGTGACCTTCTTCTGGACCTGCTCTACCAGGTCCATGTCCTGTGATTCTCAAAGCTGGATGCAGTATTCCAGGTGGACTCTGCTGAGAGCAGAGAAGAGGGGAAGAATCATCTCCCTCAAACTTTGGCCATGCTTGTTTTTATGCAGCCCAGGACATAACTGAATTTCTGGCATATGAGTGTGCATTGCTGGAGCATGTCCAATTTCTCATCCACTGGTGTCCCTAAACCTTCTCTGGGAGGCGGCTTCCATGTAATTCATCACCCAGTCTGTACTTATGCAGGGCCTGGTCTCAGTCCAAGTACAGAACCTTGCCCTTGGCCTTCTCGAACTTCATGAATTTCATGTTGGTCCACTTCTCAAGTCTGTCAAGGTCCCTCTGGACATCATCTCTTCACTCAAATGTATTAATTGCATCCTTCAGCTGGGTGTCATCTGCAAACTTGCTGAGGTTGTACTCAATACCCCAATGTGACTAATGAAGACAGTCAGTAGTACTGGTCCTGATACAGACCCCCAAGGAACACTGCTTGTTACTGTTCTCTATTTGGACATCGGGCCAATGACCTCAATTCTTTGGGTATGACCATCCAGTCAATTCCTTATACTCTATGAAATAGTCCATCCATCAAATCCCTATGCCTTTAATTCAGAGACAAGGATAATTCGTGGGACAGGGTCAACGGCTTTAGAGAAATTAAGGTAGATGTCATGGTATCAGTTGTTCTTATTTTTTCCAGCAATGCACTCACTCCAGTAGCTGGAGGGAATTTCTGTTACTAACCAGCAGCTCATTAGTTGGAAATAATAATAATAATATAGTAGTGAGGACTGCAGACATTAATATAACATGAGTAAGACCAAAAGCCAGTCTACATTTTAGCAGGCTATCTTTGATACAAATAACACTAAGAATATAAAGTTTGTAAATTGATATTTCAAAGAGAAATGATGCTTTGTGAAGTTTTATGGTGGCTTCTCTTTGTTATTCAAGAACTAGCTAAAATGATCTGCCTTGCAGATTCCCTCTCTTACAAGCACAGATATTATGACAGCAATTTCAAATCTCAAATATATTGATCATATTTTCAACTGCTGGAAACTGACATGGCCCTGCCTTCAGTGAAATGATGTTCAATTAGAACAGTAAAAAAAATTATCCTTTATTCTGGAGTAATATTTAGCACATCTGCTTCATTGCACTTTTGTGACAAAAGCCTTTATTTACAGTTGCAGTATGTAACCAAGAGAGTGAATGAAATAATAATCCTTTATTTATACTTAGCTACTTATCCTAGTCATTTTATATGAAATAACTCATCTATGGAGACACAAAAAGCAGTGCAAAGTAGTATTGAATGAAATAAGTAAAGCATGAAATGTTCTGGCAGCAGATCAAATCAGTTTTCAGATGTGGTGAGGAATTATTGCTTTAGTGTGTTTCTCTGTGTACTACAACTTTTTTTAAGTTTCAGTGAGTAATAAATGCAGATATAGTACTTGCTGAAAAGATTTTAATTCATAGGTTGTTTTTTTCTGGGTTTTTGGTTTTTTTTTTTTTGGTTTTTTGTTGGTTTGTTTTTTTTTTGGTTAAAATGCTTTTTAAGTAGATAGGAAAGGCTGGTTGTGCAAACTGGTAAATGTGACTTAAAGTTATAGGTAAATCTGCCTGGGATTATACCTTGGAGTCTTAATAGTTTCCAAGCTCTCATCTCATCATACATGTTTGTTTCAGTTATTGAAAGAGAGAAGGTTTTCATAAGATTAACCTTTTCTTCTTGCTGAAATGGCAACCTAATCCATCTCTTTGGACTCTATTTTAGAAAGGTATTTTATTTAAAGACACTAACAGATGTTCTTAAAGTATGGTTCTATTTCTTCCTAGCTTCTCAGTGATGTTCGCTTTGTCTACAACTGCAATGAGAAATCACTGAAAACAAAATGGAAAATAACTTTAAGTGGTTAACATAAACTTGTTATTCTGAATACATGTTAAATATTCTCTGATATGTAGTGTAAATCTTGATCTCTGCTGTAGAGACTTTATTTACAGGGGAAAAGATAGATGAGGAAAAAAAGAGATTACACAAAAATGGGAGAGTCTGTTCTAAAAGTAAATGGATGTCTGGATCTTTTTATCCAGGTTTCTAGGCTGTTGTGCTGATATTAATCTGAATATTGGATTTTTCAATTAAAACCAGCCATTCTGTAGTGTGATATGTAGATGTCACTATTTTAGTAAGGCAGGTATATTAGTCACTCACTACATACATTTGATCTGGATAAGCCCTAGGTTTTAAAGGATGAAAAATCAGTGGAAAAAAGGTGAAAATGTATCGGCTATCCTGACAGAGTGAGTTTCAGTAATAGACCTTCTAAACCTCCCAAAAATATGGAAAAATGAGCAGGATTTGGAGCTGGACTGAAAAGTATCTTGTCATGGATTAGGCAAAGTAAACTTAGCGCAGATCTTGATGCTGGGGTGGGTTTATCTAAGAACAGATGAGCTGAGAGGTTTTGCCCTGCTTGGCTAGCTCTCACATGAGCTTCCTTACTCATACACAGGGCTGCATTCTCTAGATTCTCCTTCCATTCCTGGCAAAGAGATTGCTGCTGGTCCAGGGAGGTTGCTGGTCCAGGGCTGTGGTTGCTGCTGTGGGGATGCTCACAGTTACACAGTTGCAGTCCCAGTATTAAAGACCAATGTCCCTGTGAACCACTGGCATTTGTCTTCATGCCTCCTTCATCTCCAGTTTTTTTCCCAGCATGGAACAGTTTCTTTGTGTCTCCTAGCTCTCTTGTTTTCTAGACAATCAGTTTTTGAGAACCCTTCCATTTTGCCTCTTTACAGAATCTCAGGTCCCTGGTTGTCCTTGTCTGGACAGTCTCTGTGCAGAAGCAAAATCCATGATGAGCTTTCTAATCTGGGGTTATGTCTCATCTCTTTGTTTGTGAGTTGGTGAATTCAGGATGTGCTTCTTTTATGCAGATGTTATCAAAATAGGCAATCAGCCCATACTGGATGCAAGTAGCAAGTAGACTTGAAAGTTTAGAAATTGTGTTTTGGATGTTCACTCGCTCCTTACACATCACCACCACCACCACCTCCTCTCCCCAGTTACACACCCTTGTGTTAGCATTCACAGCTTAAGCTACATATTTCCTATAATTGTGGAAGATTGAGTCTTTTGATGGACTGTTGAGTTCAAAATTGCCTGTTTGGTTTTGTCTTGAGACCAGGGCTGAAATGGAGACAGTGTGCGATTACCTTATTTTGAATATGCAAATATCCACTGCTCTTTAGTCAAGGGAACAAGACTTGTGACAGGCCATTACTCATTCATGTAATTATCTTTCTAAACTATTGGTACAGAACCTTGTTTCAGAGCTGGCTTCAGCAGCATTAAGTGGTTTCTCAAGTGCTCAAAATTATTTTCTAAATTAAGCCATTTTGCATCTCCTTGAAAGTAAAAACATAGATTTCAGATAAATATGTGATAAATTGCAAGTGAGGCGAGCTTGTTAATTTTTAGCAGATTGGTTTGTCTTGTTAGGCATCAGCTGTACTGCAGGTCAATGTAAAAGTCTGGCTGAAGTTTAAGGGATTTCAAGAAGAGCTGGTTACATTTTTGCTTTGAAGCCAGATTTACTGGTACAAAGTACCATAATTTTTTTTTTTCTTAAAATATCTGGTTTTGCTTTCAAACATCTTGAGGTTGATTCAACAGCTGTGAATTTCCAGGTAATTAGCATAACTCTCTCAGCAGGAAAGTTGTCCTTCCTGACAAAGATGTCACTGTCAGTGATATTTTCTCTTTGTCTCACATCTGCTGCAACTGCTGTGTTTTTATTCTGACAGGTCAAACAGGTGGATATCAAACAAAAGCTCTGTCTCCCAAGGTGGTATCAGATGTGATTCTAGGAGCAAGTAAAAATGCTGGCATTTCCTCACTTGTTTAATTTCTTTTTCTGGGCATTGTGTGCAGAACCCAGAGAGCCACAGTCTCCAGACATAGCATCTTTATGAATATTATGGCTTCAGAAGTATTTTTTCATCACACGTGCAATTTATTCAAGGCACATGAAAGAGTCTGGAAAATACATACTCCTTTCCTTTGTGAATAAATAGTATAATTTGAAATGTTGACCACTTGTACAGAAAGCACAGAATTTCCTGCTATCCTGTTGTGGACTATCCTGTTATGGATTCAAAGTTGAAAGTCTGGCTTCTGATTGACATTCCCCGTGTGAATTGATCTGGGAAGATGGTGATCAAATTTCCATTATTTCCTTGCAGAGAGCTCCCATTAGAATCCCCATGAGGGTGGGTTGGGTGATGAGCATCTACAGGAATACACTTGGTCTGTTAGACTTTTAGGATATGATAATTTTAATTAAAGCCAGTGAAGGAGGGATCTAAATGTCAAAGGTCCATACCCTCCAGAAGCTATTTCTGTCTCAGGTTGTTTGAGAAATGGGGCACTAATAAATGCTGTAAAATTACCATTAGTACTCTCGCTGCGGATGGAAGAGAACAACAGGAGTTTATAAGAACCTTGTGGTAAAATTAGGATGCTAAATTGATAGCTAGTGGCAGTAGACTACATTAGAGAAATTTAAAAAATCCACATGAATGAAATAATTTCCATTTCACTTTCATTACTTTTGGCAAAGCCTTTCTCAAGAATGGATTTTTTTTTTGTTTCATTTTAAAATTAATCTAAATGTCTACATAAGGCTTTCAATTGCAATTGTGACCACTTGAGTAATTAGAGAATGAGAAAGAGAAGGAAAGCTTTGTGATCAAACCAAGGCATTCTAAGTGCTTCTTGAAGATGGAATAGCTTCTGAGGTACATATATAATTAGGAAAGTTTTTTAAAGCTTTAGGAAAAATAGTATTTGTAGTAATGACAGTAGTTACTTAGAATATTGTAATCGGTTCTGCAGTTGTTTTTGAGGATGCAACTACATACTTCTTTCCTCTGCCAAAGAAAAAGAAAATCACCAAAACCTATAGCAAAACCCAAGCCTCTCAGTAAAAATGTACTGTATATACTCTGAAGGCAAGATTGAAACCAAATAATTTTGGATATTTTTTGCTTAAAAATAAGACTGCTGTTCCCTAGAATATAGAGTAGTTAGAAGTGTAGCTATTGATCATGCTTCATTCTTTTTAATGCCAACATCTGGCCGCCTAATTCAATATCTAAATGAGAAGTAAGCCTTGAGTTTAACGTTAATCTTAATATATTGGGTCATTAGTCCCTCTAGGTCTCTACACTGGATTACTTTTGTCCTTTTTGAGTGCATTTATTTGAAAACTTTCTTTTCACTATCTTCATGTCTGTTGGAATGATACTGCCTGGTGTAATGCCTTGTGGCTGGAGATGTGTGAGGGTTCTCTGTTTTCAAGCTGGGATGTCTGCTGGCTGGTTGGGCCTTCCCTGTTTCCTGCCCCGAATCCAACCAAAATCAGCCTGTATGAAGCAAAATGTGTTAGTCTTTAGTACACTGTAAGAATGCTACAGAATCACAGTCAATGAATGAATGAGGTTGGAAGGGACCTCTGGAAGTTATCCAGTGCTGCTTCTCAAGCACAGTCATCCAGAGCCTGTTGCTCAGGACGATGTTCAGAAACTTTGGAATTTCGCCAAGGATGCAGAGTCCACAATTTCCCTGGGCAACCTGTGCCAGTGCTCAGTCCTCCTCACAATGAGAAAGTGGTTCTTGATGTTCAATTTGTGTTTCAGCTTGTGCCCATTGCCTCTGGTGCTGTCACAGTGCACCACTGAAACCCTTGGCTCTGTCCTTGGCTCTGTCCTCTACACACTCCCTCTTCAGGGATATCTACACAACAATAAGAGGATCTCTCAGCCTTTTCTCATATGAGAAATGTGCCAGTTGCTTCATCATTTTGATAGTCCTTCACAAGAGTCTCTCCAGCGTGTCCTTATCTCTTCTCTACTGGGGAACACAAAACTGGACCCAGCACTTCAAGACTGGTTGATGCTGAGCAGAGGCAAAGGGTCACAAGGGTCACCTGCCTTGACTTGCTGGCAGCACTCCTGCTAACACAGCCCAGGACAATGTTAGCTTTTCCTGCCACCAGGACACATTGCTGGCTTTTTTTCCACTTGGTTAGTCTTCCTTTACTTATATTCTGTGTTTTCTGTCACTCTTTTCTCTGTGTCTTGTTTGGGGACATAGGTTATTGTCAGCAATTATTTCAGCCTTTCTGGCATGGTAGTTCTCACTGACAGGTCTTGGACAGCCAGTATTTTCCTTCAGGAGACTACTAAGATGCAAAATCCCTCTTAATCCAGTTCTTCTAGGCTTGAGAGTACTAACATATTGTTTTGATTCAAAATAAGAATGCTCCCTTGTTAATAAGACTTGTGCAAGGCAAATCAGTATATTTATTTTTCTTTACACTTGTGGTTTTTGTAGGAAAATTTTATTTCCTTGGTTGTTTTTTTTTTCTTTTTTTTTTTTTTTCTTTTTTTTTTTTTTGGTTGGTTTGTAGGTTTTTTTTTTTTGTTTTGTTTTGTGGTATTTTTTGTTTTTGCTGCTGGCTTTTTCCCCTCTGGAAGTTTAAGATCCTTCCCATGCTGTTTCTTTGCTTTGTGCATAATTGTATCAATCAACTCAGATTACTTTTAAAATCTGTATTTATTTTTCTTCAAGGAGTACTTTTATAGAGCCTATGGCTATTCCAGGATATCATTAATAGGAGTAGAGGTTATTTATTGCCATTAATGCTAATTGTAGGTGGACAAACTGCATGAAATCTGCAACTTCGCAAACCTTGCCTTGGGAGGTTGGCAGAAAATTTGAAAATCAATTCCCTTTTTTGGTATTTTAAAAAATCACAATTTTTAATTCATCTTTGTTTTCCAGCTCAGAGAAAAACCTTTTGTTGTGGAGATATCTCACCCAAGTAGACACTGTATTCACCTCATTCACTGTAGCTTTATTGGGTGCTTAATATGAATTCTCCTGTCTGTGTTTCAAAATTGCTGTGGTTTTAATTCCCCTAGCATAAAAAAGTTCTTAAACAGTTACAGATTCACAGTCCAAATTTTACTTGCGTGTCAAACTCAGGGAGAATGGGCGAAACATGCCAGAAAAAGGAACTGGTGCAGTTGAGGGCAAAATGTCTGGCTGTCCATAAATGGGAATATCTGACACCTCTCACTCATCACAATGGACAGTAAAAACAGCCAGTTCTACAGTTAAATGTTAGAGATTTTGCTTATTCCTTTCACTCTCCCTGCACTGTGCTAAAGATGTTTGAATTAATTTAGTTCACTGTTTTATCCAAGTCTGGGTTTTCAGATGACTGATCACATTATTAATTTGCTCATCTTTGCCTATAGAGAAGAGCTGAATGGGAAAGACTGAGGATTCCATACTTCTGAATTTTTAAGGGTGATTCTGGTTTATATGTAATTAAACTTTCCAGATACTTGCAGATACAAATGTGATCTACCCATCAACATGACAAAAAGCAGCACTGCCACACTTTCAAAGTTACTGTTCTGTGACTTTACTGGAAGATAAGAAATTTTGAATCATATTCAACTATTACATGATTTTGCTAGTGTGTTTTGATTCTACTTCTAATTGCAGAATGGTTGAGGTTGGAAGTCAGATGCCTGCTCAAGCAGGGCTACATAGATCCAGTTGCCCCAGACTGTATTCAGATGGCTGTTGAATATCTCCAGAGAGGGAGACTCCACCTCCTTGGGCAACCTGTGCCAGTTCTCAGTCACTCTTACAGTGAAAAGGGACTTCCTGATGTTCATTTGGAGCCTTCTCTGTTTCAGATGATGTCCTTTGCCTCTTGTTCTGTTACTTGAGCACTGTAGAAAAGAGCCTCACTCCGTCCCCTTTGCACCCTCTCTTCCTGTAGATCTATACACAAATAAAACAAAATATGAGCCTTCTCTAGACTAAATAGTGCAGGTTTCTCAGACTTTCCTCATGATCCCACCCCTTCAACATTTTCTTGGCTCCTTACAGGAATTGATTCTGTATGACCATGTGTCTCTTGTACAGAGGAACTCAAAACTGAACTCAGCCCAGGTTTGGGCTTACTAGCAGTGGCAACATTCTCCTGACACATCCCAGGACACTGTTTGTCTCTTTTGCAGCAAGGGCACATTGCTGGCATATGTTCAACTTGGTGTCCACCAGGACCCTCAGATCCTTTTCTGCTGAGCTGCTTTCCAGCCAGTCAGTTGTCAGTACTGGGGAACTGGGGTTGTTCTCCCCAGGTGCAAGACTTGGCACGTTTTTGTGAACTTCAGGAGGTTCCTGTTAGCCTATGTCTCCAGCTTGTTGAGATCCCTCTGAATTGCTGCACAAACCACTTATGCAGTGCAGCAGACTCTCTATTCTACCCAGTTTTGTTTAATCAGTCAGAGTCACCTTCTGGTGGACTTCCATTTTATTCACTGTGGGAACTTCTGAGCCTTTTAAATGAAGGACCTGTCCTGCTTATATCAGTTGGAAGTAACAACCTTGAATAAAACATGTATTTTACTTTTCTGTACTACTAATATTAAAGTTAACACTTGCTTTATTTTTCCTGGAGACTGAACAGCTGTGATTATGAAGAAAACCAATGTTATTAGAAGATTTTATTAAATGAACCTCATGGACAGATATTGATTTAACATAAGGCATTTATAGTTCTGAATGCTGTTACGAAGACGTCTGTCTTCAAAGAGGGGAGAAAAAATTATAAAAGATGAAAACCTGTAGAGGTGTCACTTATGAAACTGAAAAGAAATCGTGATTTGCTTGTCAGCAGTAATAAACAATGTAAGTTACCAAATAAGTAGCTGGGTTTGACAGTTACTTCTGTTACTGTTCTCATAATATGACTTCCCAAATTTGGAAAGAAATGTACTCTTCAGTGATTTAAAGCAATGTAGTGTTGTTACCTGAAAAAAGAAATGTATTTATTGGCAGCTGTGGGTATCAGAAACTGCTGATCTACAATAATGAAAGTTTTCTTTAGTCTTCACTATATTCACACTCTGAAAAGCCTGTTCTGCCACACAGGAAGCAGATGCACATTTTTGCACACTTTCCTCTCCATAAAAAAATATCAAGACATCTTCAGGCAGAAGGTGAGAATCCATCTACATCTCCCAGTGAATAAAGAAAAGATTTGGAAAAAAAATGTTATGGATGAACATAACTTGAGACAAAACTCATGATTGTTTAAGGCACACACAAGTCAAGAAAAACAGTGTATTTGCTCTAAAACACTGTTAGTAATGTCTTCTAGTCTACTTGAAAATCCTTTCAAAAAGAAAAGCCTGATGCATTGTTTATGAAGTCATTGTCCCTAAAATGAACATGTCACCTTTGTCTTGTAAGATTCAACTTTTGATCCCATGGCTGAGAGTGATAGAGAGGGAAGAAAACCATGATGCTTGTTGCAGATTTCCCTTGAGGTCTATTGGCTGTTGTGATAATGTTCAGAACACAGTATTCAGATTTTTAGTTATTCTTGACTTATCTGCAAAAGAAAAAATGTACAAAAAACAATGGTACTGTAGAAAAAATCCCCTAAAAAAAAACAAATTCAAGAGTCTTAATATATAATTCTGTAAGAATAATATTTTTAATTTATGATATTTTGTAGGATAAGTAGAATCGTAATAGATTCAGACAAAAGATACATTGCTGAACAACTCCTGGGTTTAAAGCTACCCATACTTCAAAAATTAGTAATGGGATTAGTACCCGTCATCTAAAAATAAAGATACTCTGAGATTCAACACTCTTCCCCTTGTCCTTGTGTAATGAAGATTTCAGTTGCTGCAAAAAATACCTTTGGGTTAGGTATATTTTTAACTAATTTTTTTTGTTCTGATCCTTGAAATAGCACACACCTAGAATGCCTAGCCTGCATGGAAAGCAAAGGTGAATTTTTTTTTTTCAAGTTCAAAGCAAAACAACCTAAATAGGAAAGTTTCTTTGGATATAGGGAATCTACTGGGATATTGTCAGGCAGCCTGACACAGGGGCAGGCCGAGGATGTAATGTCTATATTAAGAACATGGATAGGTATCTAACATAAATGTGTGCTGCTCCTTCTCTGCAGCCCTCCCTACTGCTTTGTGGCCTGGTTTCTACAAGGAGGAGTCAGATACATGGAAGGGGTCACAGTGCACCAAAATATATCCCACTTTACACAGAGTTTGAAACTCTCTATGGAATGACTGCCCTGCGGGCAGACCTAGAGCCCAAGTGACCTTTGGAGGCCACTGAACTTTAATGCAGCACCCTTGAACAGGATCCTTTCACTGCAGTTTTCTGACAACTTGCACCAGAAAGGTGCCCGAAAGCAAAAGTTTTGTTTTGTATGCTTGCTCTGCTTCTGTGTAAGCACAGAGTGCGTGAGTGGGTACATGTGTGTGCATATATATACTGCTAAGACCTGGCATTTCAAAATGCATTTGTCTGAATTCCAAGCACTTAAAGAAAATAACATAGATATGAGACACAAAAAAAGTGTTATGCTGAGTAGCCATATTAGGGAAATGCAAAAGCAGTAAGCTCTTAATTCTTAAATAACATGACTGCCTGTAGTCAAAAGAAAACAAGAAATAATAGCTCTGCTGAAGTCAGGTAATGTCAGATTATAGTGATGTGAGATCAGAAGGCACCAGGATTATGCTATTAATCATAAGTGGAACTTCTGTTTCCAGTAGAATGTAAAAAATTACAAACTTTCTTAAATATTACTTCTTACTGCTGTGATTTGAGTAAATGCTTTCATGGTGGGATAAGGTGACGTGTCCTCTTTGTTTTTTGAAACATCTTCACGAGAAGGTAGGTTGCTTGTTTCAGAGCTCCCTTGCTGACTTGGTCTGAGGTCTGTAATACTCTATCTTTTGCTTTTTGGAGATTCAAGTTTGACCATATTTTGTTCTAATCTAAGCTCCAAACTCTGCCTTTAGTGGAGATCACTGGTGGCAGTAGGGAGTGATGTTATTTTTAGGCTATGAAAGTTTCAGCAGAAGTATTTAACTGTTTTGCTTGGTAGAAATCTAATGGATATCCATGGGTTCAAAATGTTAGTGCTCTTGAAAAAAATATATCACACCTTTCACTATAAAATATATTCTAGAGATGAGATGCAAGCAAAGTGTTTTTGGTTTTACCAGCTTAAGTAAATGGGGTACAATTGTTCACTTAGGTCCACGGAACCATCAAAATATAGGGAAGGAATAAATTCTTCCACTTATATTTGTGAAGAGGTAATTTTTCTATGAGTTGAGACATTTCAGAAAACTTGATTGCTAATATACAGAAATTTTTATTCCTTTTTTATCTGATTGTTTGCCCTATGGCAATGTCCTGGTTAGGATTTGAATTGATATCAAGAATGTTCTGCTATTAAATATTTGAAATTTTGCATTGTAACTTGGTCACATAGATGGTTCTCAGTATTTTTGGCTAAACACACTTGCAGAACCAACACTAACCCTTCCAGAAGAGCTCCTCTGTCCATGCCCTGAACTATCTAGAAAGAAGTCTGGGAGCCAAAGGAAAGTTTGTTATAACAGTGATCCTCAGTTAAAAAGCACTCTTTTTCATGATCATCACATTGGTGATGAGGACACAGCTTCCAGTGTGCCAACTGCATCCAGTCAAATGAAAGTGAGGGGAGCCTGGACATGAGAGCCCACGCAGGTGCACACCTTTCTGTTGTAGTATCAGCATTGCCCTCCTGTGGTGAATGTTCAGGCGCTTCCAGTGAATTATATCTGCATGGTGGCCACTGTTTTCAGGTTGAAAATTAACTTGCAAATGATGTTTGTTGAGTCATTGTGCAAGTCAATGTTATAATGTAGATGAATGTTTTCAAGCCATGAGTAGTTGCAACGAACTAGAAGAACAGAGTCGTTCTCTCAGGACTAGAGATTTCTGGTTGCTTTTCTCTTGTGCACAATTGCAGTGCCTTACATGCATGTGCAGATTCGTGCAACACTCACATGTAAAATAACAAATGCAAGGCCTCAAGTTTGGAGTTCTCAGTTACTGGAAAAAAGGTTTACTGTATGGAAGAAAATAAGTTAAAACAGTCTTATAAGATAACAAAGTTTCTACATGAAATATACCTTGAATTGCAAAAGTGACCTAGTAATAGATATTTTTTGAATTATTGGCGCTGGTTTTGGCTGCAGTAGAGTTAAAATTCCTCACAGTGGCTGGTGTGGGGCTGTTTTGGGTTTCTACTAATCACTGGCTTGATAACATAGAGATGTTTTTGTTATTGCTGAGCAGGGCTTACACAGAGCCAAGGCCTTTTCTGCTTTTTGTACTGATACATTGGCAAGGATTTTGGGGGTGCCTGGGATATTGGGTGGAGACAAAGCCAGGACAGGTGACACAAATTGACCAAAGGGATACTCCTGACCATGTGACATCATGATCGGTGTGTAAAGTGGAGAGGAGAGGGAAGGGGAGAACATTTGAAGTAAGGGTGTTGGTCTTCCCAAGTTACAGTTACCTGTGATGGGGCCCTGCTCTCCTGGAGATTGCTGAACACCTGCCTGCCCATGAAAAGCAATTAATTAATTCCTTGTTTTGCTTTACTTTTATGTGCTGCTTTTGCTTTTTCTGTTAAACTGTCTTTATCTTAATCCACAGATTTTCCTGCTTTTATCCTTTGTATTCTCTCCATGTTCCTAATGGTAGGGGACTGAGTGAGTGGCTTTGTGGGGCTTGGTGGCTGGCTGGGGTTAAGCCATGACATACTGTTTCCAAATTTTTTTTTTTTTTTTTTTGCTTAAATGTTATAACTTATGACAGAGATCTTTCAAGGATCTTTATTTCAAAGGTGCTTAGAATCTGCATCCTGGGGGCACGTGGATGGAAAATAAATGAATTCTGTATCTCCAGCATGGAGTAAAAGGTTTAGAATATTAAATTTTACTTTTTTTTCCCCAGGGTTTTATGAGATGTGAGCAGATGGGACTTTGATTTCAAGTGTGAGCCCAATGATAAAAGATTGGAAATCACACCATTAAAAAATTATAAGCAGTAGGTTATAAATTTTTACCACTTCCAATTGTTAATTAACCTTTAAAAGTTGGTCATGTAGAGAAAGCCTGGGGTGTGGTTTCTGTGGGAACACTTTTTAGTAGTAATGAGCACCTGAGGATTCTTTTCTCTCCCAGAGTGAACATGACATTTCAATTCTTGCAGATTTGTGTGTGATGCCAGCACCTTTCAGTCTTTTAAACATAGCAAGAAAGTTTGCTATTTTCTGTATAGATGAAGAAAGAGCAGTGATTTTCTTCTGCTTAGGCTGGATGTGATTCCACTCTCACATTCAAGAATTAGTCTTTTGAATAGCACTCATTTTAGAAGTGTTGCTGGGAACCTTTTGCTGACATTTTGCCATCAGCAGGAGTAAAAATGAAAGCCTGTAATGATGATTTAACCTTTTCGTATATTTATCCAACTGAATATGATTGAATTTTTGTAGCCATTTAAAATTACTCTTTTCTTTCAAACAACTTGAATTGTACCAAAATAGACATTAAAATAATGGCAAAAGAACACTATTTTTGGATCTTGAATGAAATTGCTTGAGAGGGTGCAAAAAAGTTATTGGACTAGTCTGGTTGCATATCTAGCATGAGCTGGGTCCTGCAACTGTTTTGCATGAACTTGGATTTTCTTAAAAATGTTGTCAGATGGTGGAAAACACAGTGAATAAAATGCCTGAAAGCAGTTTTGAAATACATTTTTGTGTGAAGTGTGTGTACTTTAAGAAACATGTATATGTTTTTCATGTGTTTTTGAGAACGGCATTTACCAGAAAAGTGTAAGGAAAAGGTTGCAAGTGAGAGAGACAAAATTCTGTATCATGAAGTCATTTATCTTTGGCGTTTCTTCATTTTGATTAAACCAGACATTTTTTCTTCCATGGAAAACCACAATCTAGTATAGCTACTGTGTTAAGAATTAGAAACTGTCCATAGGTAAGCTGAATATCTTCTGAATGTGTATGGTTACTTTGTGGTGTCTTTCCTTCTCTTTACTTTAGACTAAGAGAATTTTTCTGATATTTACACAGGGGCATGAATTTAATGAAAGTTATCACTCTATATGTAAGAATTGGAAAAATTTTTTTGGCTTTTTTATTAGCTTTAATGAATACCTGTACTAGTTTTAAAGCAAACTAGTGAGGGACTTCAAGTCAGAAATACAATTTAATAAGAAAGAAATAAAATAAATGTAATAGTACAAAAAAACCCCCACAACCCACTGACAGAGTCAGAGTACAAACCTGACCCCCTGACAGTCAGGGGGTTAGCAGCAGTCCAATTTAAATGGTGGCTGCAGTCCTCCTGAAGTGATGGTTCCGTTGAAGCAGTGGCTCTGTAGAGAAGGTCTCGTCTTCCTCTGAAGGTCCAGTGCCGATGTAGAAGGGTCTGGTCTTCCTCTGAGAATCCAGTGGAAAGGCTGCCTGTGGTGTTCAAAATCTCCCCTTATATCCAGGCTGGAAGGCTTGGTTCCTCCCTCTGGGTGGAGCATCTCACAATGGGTGATATAGTCTTATCAGTCATGCGGTGATGGCCCATTAGCAGGAGATAGTATAGGAGAGATAAAGGACTCCGTCCCACCTGGTGTCAACAGCTGGCCCATTAACAGAAGATAGCCTCATGAGCTTATCAGGGATGAGTCATGAGGGAGGTGGGGAACACTGTCCCACCAGTTTTAACAGTTTATGAAGATGGTGACAGAATACAGACTTTTGGGTACATTTTACATTGCAACCCAGGACAATACCGTATTGTTGCTATTTGGTATTAAAAAATTATTAGTTCTACCTATCTCAGTACGAGATGAGATGGAAGTATTGGCCTGTCCACTTGTTTTCACTTCCTTTATATTAAAAAACTTTATTGGTTCTGGTTTGCTGTATTTGTATTGACAAATGGACAAATATATTGTAGTACAGAGGAGGGTTCAGGTCAGCTTGTCTGGGACACCTGACCTTTTCACAGATGTGTGAGCAACATGAGGAAAAGTTCTCCCCAAGCAAACACTAATCTGCCCATATTGGGCCAACAGTATATATCCCACACAGGAGAAATTAATGAAATTTATAATATCCAGCTCATGGGAAATTATCATCTTCCATTGATTGGTTTTCATACCCATGCACACCAAGAGTCTGAAACTTCTGGATTTTTGCAGAGTGGAAATTCTGGCCGTTTGAGTAAAAAAAAATGAAAATGTTTTGGCTTACCTCTTGGAAGTTAATAAAACAGGAACTGAGGTGACTCCCTCACAGGGAGAATCTTGAGATGTGATGTCACTAGAAGGTAGGACAGCAAAAGTTAGGAGTAATGTGTGATGAAAACCAGACTGAATAGACAGAAAATGTTTTAGGAAAAAATGAAAGGCTCTGCTACTTCAGGTGACCAAAGGTTGCCTCAGCCTTAATGAGGTGCTTCATAGGAAGCACAAGGAAAAAAAAAAAACACGTGGAAGGGTATTGCATGAGTGTGGAAGGGAATCGTGTCCTTACATGCTATTGATAAAGATAGAGAAAAAACTTTATCCTTTAAATCTAATCTAAGTAGCCAAATGTGGTTGTTTATTAGAGAAGGAGGAAGACAGTAAAAGGAAAAGAGCTTTCCTTTCTTTCTTCTGCCTATGCAATTTCCTGTCAAGCTTTGCTTAACAAATCAGTCTCCATTAACTGTATGAAGTAGCTCACAGAATAGAACTTCTGATCTCATCAACAATCACTATTTATAGCCTTCATAACAGAAAAAAACCCTGACATCCCTAGTTTCTGGCTTTAAAAGAATAAAAATAGTACCTGAGAAATAAGGAAGAAATTTTTTTTTCTAATTTTATTATCGATTTATCATGCAAATACTCTAAAATGTTCAATATTCAGTTTAATTTTTTTCTAGGTACTTGCAAGAATGTGCTTCAAAATAAGACAGTGAAGGGCTTATGTTTTATTTAGTAGATAAAAATACTGTATTGAGCCTCTAATTCACAGACTACACTGTGGTTTACATTTGTATAAATCATAAGAAATTTGATCCAGAAAAAAATCAGAATACGAAATGGAAAGTATTATTCAGAACCTCAAGGAATGTACATCCAGAATTTACTTCTGTTCTGTGGTCTGTTGAGTTAATGGCTTAGGTATTGGAAAACTTTTCAAGTAGAGTGAGAACTTTAAAGTAGTAAAAGCCTTGCTTTATTGTCATTAGCTGTGAAACATATTTTAATTTTATTGGAGACATATTCTTCTTCTGTAATTTGGGTTTGAGTTTTTCTATTCTAGTGCTATGTTTCTCCTCCCTGTGCCAGTCTTTCTTTCAAAATGCTGAAGCCTAGCTGGAGCTAAAATAATTGAATTACGGTAGTAGTTTCTGAATAGCAGCCAAAATATTCTCTTCAGTCAGAGGCTTTTGATGCACTTGGCTTCTTCACTGTTTAAAAACACCTACTCTTTCTCAGCTTTTAAATTAACAGTAGCAAAATCTGAACATGAAGGAGACCAAGAGTTTGGAGAAGCTTCTTCTGGAGTCTAAATAAGTATCTCTAATCTTGGCAACCTTCTCATTTCTGATAACTTTTTGTAAGAAAGACTGTTGAAAAGAGGGAAACCTGAGGAACCACTGAGGAATATCCCTCAAACAGATTTAGTCTGAAGTAAAAAGCAAGCAAAATATACGATAGTGATGATGGAGGGTGTAAAGCTCTCTTCTCACTTGACTTCTGTAAACACTACCCAATGAAAGGAGGATGTGACTACTAGATATGCCTCAGGTAGCTGCAGTAGGCACAAACAACTGGCAGGGCATTGTAACAGCCCAGTGAGGCTCTGCAAATGTCATTACTAATGCCACCAGAGCTGAGCTAATGACAGGGATAACGATATTGGCAGCAGCCCAGACAAAATCAGTATCTCAAGAATTGCTGCCTTCTGCTCTAATGATCCTGTAATAGTACTCACTTTTAGATTGGTCATAATAAGGCTTTTTCACAGAACATTTTATCAAGCAAGTAAAAAAGAAAGGAAGTATGAATAGTTAAATCCTCTGGCTCTTTCTTACTTTTCTAAGATTTCTTTCTTATGTAGATACTGTTCTTGGAAAGCTTTACTTTTCACTGGAAGTATACAATGACTTAGGTCTGAAGATACTTGTTGAAGGTCCTTTTGGTAACAAAGGCAGCTTTTTGTGGACATCTCCTTCAATGACATAAGTGTCTGTGCAGCAGTTTATTAAGGATGCTGGTAGGAATGACTTTGCATTTGGAAAATTGGATCACAGGATACATAGGAATTTTAAACTTTTTGTAAAACTGTGTGTGTTGCCTCTGATCTTGTGCTGTTTGCATACTGAATTACTTCCTTCAGATTTCCAAGGAAATTTATATTTCTAAGTACAAGGCTATTTTCTAAGGGTAAGAAATGCAAAAGATAAACTTAATCTGGCAAGCTTTTTGGACAGTTCTTAAGAGAAAGATGCCACAAAAGAAACACACCAGATGAGGAACAAAGATTTTTCTTCACAAACCCTTGAAGACCTGTACAGCTATGAGTAGCATCATAATTTGTAGATTTTCTGATGTTGGTTTTATGAGGTACTGGTTGATAAATGACAGGGTGCCAATAAAAACACTCATCAGTTTCCCATCTGTATGTCTGTGCATCCATCCATGACTTGCAGAGTATGCATTTTCTCTGTTTAATGTGTTTCTGTGTCAGAATCTATTTTATATTGTATTTCAGATTCTTCTTAGGAAATAAGCTGTTGGCTGAAGTTGCCTTGTACATGTTACAGGAAAAGGTGATGGTGATGAAGTGATTTGTTTTTCCCTCACGGGTTTTTCCCGCATTATATTAATATATCACCTCTAATCATGGCTGTTCATAGTAGCAGAGCATGCTTGCAAAACAGTAGGGAGAATTTTGTGGTCCCACTGTGGTTACAGGGCTATACATGACAGGTGTTGCAAATGGTACCTTACTGGCCCACTACTGTAGACCATAATCTTTCCTTGTTTCTAACTTAGCACAGTCTTGGGTTATAGGTTTTTTATTACTGAACTGTACCTTTCATTTGAGGATGGAAAATATGTGGAGGTGCCTTTCCCCTGAAATCCCAGGGGGAGGGACCCTGAAGGGTACCAGTCTGTCCCTGTCCCTGTCCCCATGTCACGTGTGCCCCATACCTGTTCCTGATTGGGTGGTTTGGGGTGCCTGGGGGCTCTAGGAGAGAGCAGGGTCCCAGGAGTCTGCTTGGGAATTCCAGCCATGCGGCTGGAGAAATAAAATCATCCCTGAACATCTACAAAAATACCGCTTCATCCTTCCTTCTGTGTCCATTGCTGTCTTATATATTGTTGTAAGGATTCCCTGTACTATAACAATTGGTGGAGAATGTGGGCAAACGATCCCTGGAGAAGATAATTCATGAGTAACTCTCAATATCTCTTCTTGCTTTCGTTTTGCTGTCCCATCTCTGAACGATGGAGGACTCATGGAAGGACTCATGGCTGTCCAAACCACAAAGAGACATTTACCTTAAGCTAAAAAAGGTTCGGGAACAGCAATATGTAGACTTTAGCTTAGTTCAAGCTCAGAAAGAGCTAAGACACTTTTTGGCATGGCTGTTTAAAAACTTCTTCTATGTTTCTTGGGATTTGATTCTTATCAAGGACTTTTGGAAGAATGTTTGGACACAGTTAATGTCCGAATCAAAAAATATGCCGATGCAGGACTATTTCCATTAATATTACCTGATTTCAGAGACTGCTGAGCAATATGGGCTGTGTCCTGCTGAGGTTTCAGCAGCGAACACGTGGTCGAGCAGCGCGCGCATTGCAGGGGGCTCCTCTGCCACCCCAGAGACTGCGTGGCCCCAGCCGTGGGCACCGAGTGCATTGCAGGCGGCGGCGAGGGAGCTCCTGCGAGTGGGAGAGCCAGTGAGGCCAGGCAGGGCGGGAGCAGAGCCGGCGGGGAGACCGGAGGCAGTGCGAGTGGAGCCAGGAGCAGCGCGGCGGCGCAGGCCCGGTAGTGTTCGCCCTGAGGCAGTGGCGAGGGCGGTGGCGGCCGAGGCGTGTCCCGGTGATGGCCGCCCCGCGCCGTGTGGTGAGCGACAGTCTGAGCCCCACAGTGAGAAAGGCAGCGGCAATTGTGGCAGTCGCTATGGCGACTGTGGTGAGCCACGCCGAGCAGAGCCAGAGGGGCATGGGGGTGAGAAGGGAGCCGTGCTAGCCCACGGCCACACAGCCGACGACAGCAGCAGTGGCAGTGCCGGCGATACGAAGCCGCGCACACGCGAACGCCTCACAGGGCATGGCCGTGCAGCTGCGGGAATGCCCGGAAAGCGTGGAGCAGTCACACAGAGCTCCAGAGGGGAAGCGAGCACAGCGCCAAATGGCGCTCGGCCCCACACGCAATCCCGAGGAGTCCAGACCCTGCGACAGGAATGTGCTGGTGGCCCCGACCCCAGCGGTCCTGGCTGTGGCAGCTCTGATGTGAGAGCAAGCAAAGCTGAAAGCAAGAACAAAGGAACTCAGAAAAATGAAAAAGTTATCGCAGCTAGGGTTTTTGGAACTGTAAAGTGGTATAATGTAAAGAAAAATTACGGTTTCTTGGGGAAAAACGATACTGGAGAAAGTATTTTTGTCCATAAATCTGCTATTGTAAAAAATAACCCCAAAGGTGATGTTCCAAGCTTAGAAGAAGGAGAAAGACTAGAATTTAAAATTGTGCAAGGAAGGAAGGGCCCACAGGCTGCACGTGTTACAGGCCCTGGGGTTGCTCCTTTGAAAGGTAGTAGATACGCTGGACAATATCTCCATAATCCCTATCCTTTCCCCTCTCCTTATCCCATGCTCCTTTATCTCCCATATATACCCAGCCCAAATTTCCCTTTCTGGCTCCCCTCACAAAACCAGTCCTTTTCATTTGCCATTAATCCCTTTGCAATGCCGATGAGGGGGATGAAAAGGAGGGAGTGAAGAAATTAACTGTCATTTTCTAAGATTCCAACAAGTACAAAAAGGAAAATCCCTTCCTCAGTTTCCATCTGAAGCGTGCTCAAGTCCTGTCTCCTTTCTGATGCTCCAAAGGAAATCTGTTTGGACATTTGGGGACTCAAGATAGTGGCTTCCTTGCCTTTCAAATTGTTTTGTTGTTTATCTAACTATTTCCCATGTTATTTTATTTAATAAGAAAGGGTGTATTGTGGAGGTGCCTCTCCCCTGAAGTCCCAGGGGGAGGGACCCTGAAGGGTACCAGTCTGTCCCTGTCCCTGTCCCCATGTCACGTGTGCCCCATACCTGTTCCTGATTGGGTGGTTTGGGGTGCCTGGGGGCTCTAGGAGAGAGCAGGGTCCCAGGAGTCTGCTTGGGAACTCCAGCCCTGCGTCTGGAGAAATAAAATCATCCCTGAACATCTACAAAAATACCGCTTCATCTGTCCTTCCAAGTCCATCGCTGTCTTATATGGTGTTGTAAGGATTCCCCGCACTACAACAGAAATAGGTAAAAAACTAGAAATTCGTTAAGTCTATTATTGCTTCAAGATTTTCTCGGGGAAAGTTTTCTGCATTCTGCCTCAGAAGTGATTAGCTAGCTGTGATTTTTTAAACATTTTTCTCTTTTAAACTTTGGTGCTTCTATTTTCCCTGGCAGCATTCCCAGGGAATCTTACTATCTATAGACCAAGATGAAAAGACTGACCTCCGAAGCTGAGCAAGATAGCTTTATTTGAGCCACTTTGGTGTGTTCTCCTGCTCACATCATCTGTGAAACTATTTTGTCTTTTTATCCTTTTTCACCTGAGTTGGCATATAATTCTGCAAACAGCAGAGGTGAATGACCTGAAGTTTAGCTTCAGGATGTCTAGGGCCTGTTTTGTTGTGTGTATTAAGCTGTAAGAGTTATGATGGAAGAAAACAATCTCCTGCCACCACTTTCTTTTCTCTCCTGCTTCATGTAGAAAGTGAACTACAGTTGGAGGGATTTTTTTCTAGAAACAAAAAGAAAAATGAAAAGGAGGAGTTAATTCTCTTATGAATGAGAAGGCAAAAATCTCCCATTACTTCTCCCCTCATGGTGAGAAAGAGGTATTGTTTTCTTCCAAATATGCCTTGTGTCTGTCAGCTAGTATTTTGTCATGATGGTACAAGGTTTTCTGGTTTTGAGCTTCTTATCAGTGGTCTTGTTTGATTTTAATTTTGGTGCTTTCATTATTTTTAGGTTTAGCTCTTTACATGGAGCATGGTATTCATTATAAAGTAGTTCTGGGAAAAACAGACTTTATTTTCCAAAAATCTTTTTCTGCAGCTCAAGGATTCTTTCATTGGTACAGTATGAATTTTAAAATAGTTAGATGATACTATCTTTGTTTCTTAAACCTTCGTCCTGGATGTGCAGCTGCTTCATGCTAACCTTTGTTTTCGTTCAGCTGGAAAACAGAACTGTGTCTAAACCAGTTTTAGTTAAATACCATTTTCCTTCTTTTAAACACCATTTTCCTTCTTTTAATTAGAGACTGCAGACAACTGAGTTTGACTTTTATTTTACTGCCAGCTCTAGGAACATAAACAGTCTTGGGCTCCATGATGAATGTTACTGTAAGTCTGTAGGGGAAGACAGGGCAAAAACCCCAAACCAAAACAGTCCCTTGCAAGCTGTTCATTCTTGATCTGAGTAGGTATAACATGTCAAATATCAACATGGCTGCCTAAAAGTCAGTAAAATTAGGCTGATTATTTCCTGTTTCGTGAATAATTTCACTGTGATGGTTACTGTTTGTATTTTAGTCCAGAACAGACAATGAATGCATGTACAAAGCCCAAGTATAAACGAGCTACAGGTACATAATCTCCTCTGGGGTTTGACATTATTTAACAAACTAGTAGGAAGCAGTTCTAGTGAAACTTAATTTTTTCATCTTGGAGTTACAATTAACACTGCTCATGTTCTGTCTTAGGAATATAGAAATATCTTCCATCAAAATGCTCAGGTAAATGATCTATACTGTAATACTCAGCTAGAGCTTCTTGAAATTACATTCTCCATTTGTAACTTTTCTTCTAGTACTGCAGACTTGAGGTTTCAGTGGCAGGACCTCTTCCCCTCTCATATAGAAGCACTGTTGACTGGGGCTTCTGAGCATAGATTGCAGCCCTGCTCGGGCAGCGATGGGGACTGCTCTTAGGCAGCCCTGTGGGAATTCAGAAAGCACTAAGTCCCTCATGCTACACAAAGAAGCAGTACAAATTCCTGAAGAGATCCGACAGATGTTGAAAGAACTGAATTTTAGTTGTTCTGTAATATTTCAAGCCCATTTTTAGAATAAATTTCCACAGAGCTTTGGATTCCTTTCTGTTACATCAAAGAGGTTCGGCTCAAGCCAACAGAATTGTAACAGTGCTGCTAAATGAACAAGAAAGAACTGAGCTTTGTGCTCATGAATCCATGTTCTGGATTTTAAGGGCTATGTTTGATTTGAGTAGATCTAGGCATTTCTACTGTAAACACAGCCCTTTTGGAAGATGATGATGCTGTTTTAATCAACTTAATAGGAGAAATATTCTGACATGCAGTTTGAAAGTAATTGAAGATGATCAACCTCTTATTAGGATGATTATCCTAAAAACTATAAAATGAGTTTGGATATTGAATAGTTGTGATTGGCTTGCAATAGTTTCAGTGACATTAATTTGATATAACTACCAATTTTCATTCTTTACAGTTTATTAGTCTAATCAGATTAGTGTAGCAAGGAAAAGGTAATAAAAAAGTTTTTCTTCCTGAATATTTGTATGATTTTGAACACTTGTGTCAGGGAATCTACTGTGTCTAAATAAGGTGGAAGTCTCCTCTGAACATATCCTAGGATATAGAAACTCCAGATAAATTTTTTTCCTTAATGTTTAATAAAATAATCGTCAAAAAAGATCACAGAAGGACAGAAGACAAAAGCAATAGAAGTCAAATGACCTAAAAATCAAGATGATTCACAGTTTTCACTCTTTTAAATAAACAAGCAAGATGACTGTGCTCAGGTTTTCTCTCTGAAGTTTCACCTTACATTTCTGTCTCTTTTATGTGAATGATATAATACTTTTCAATAATGACATCTTTCGTGCCCATTTCAATGGAAATGGAAAAGATGTGTTCTGTGTTACATTAGGAAAGGAAGAGAATAATTACATCTGATTAGAGTAAGGCTTAAGGGATTCTGGAGATTCAATTAGCCAATGATCCTGTGGTCATCTGGCTTTAGGAGTAGGCCCCCTCTGTCAAGGAGAGTACCAGCACACCTCATCATGATAAAGAAATGTGAAGCACATGCCAAAAGAGCCATCTGTATTGTATTTCATTCAAGGTGCATAAAACTGGGGATGGTGAAATTATAGCTACATAGCCAAAGACATTGAAGACATAGAGATGGTAATTGCTTTTCCTCTGAACATCCAAACAATTGATGTTCATTGAATGAGCCCTGAATAAAAGAGGCTGTTGCATTCTTAACCACTGCATTTTTACAGCGGCTGTCAAACACCCAAATACAGATGTACTCAACTATTCTACAGCACTGAAAGTTCAAAATATCTCTAAGTGAGACAGTAGCATGCAATACATTAAGTTTCCCGGTGGAGTTATTGTATGTTTAAATCTCAGAAAGCCTTCTGTTTTGAAGTTTCATTGTTTCGAAATTTTGTTTAAGTATCCATGGAATCATTATGGGGGAATCTCTGAGAATTTTTACCCTTTTAATCATGGTGAAGGTAAAAATACCCTGAGAGGTATATTTTACTTGTATTCATATGACCTGTTTCAGTATTGCAGCCTCTTTATTAGCCAAGTCCATTAAATGCTCTTTTCCCAATGGCAATAAGCAGACTTTCCAATAAACCTGTGTAACCTAGTTTATCTCATAGCTCAGAGTGTGATGCTGAGATCTCTTGAGGAGAGATGTGCCACTTCCTCGCTATTTTGGGAAGCAGTAACTGGAGCATTTACCAGTTTGTAATACAAACATGCTAACATTTATGCTCCTCTTTAAAATTATTCACTTATCCACATTAACAGTGTGGGTGGCCTACTTAGATAGGGGTTTGCCTTTGTTTCTCTGGTCTTAAATCATCTTCTTCCATTCTAATGCTTTGCTCTTTTTATCTGTTATGCTTGCTTTTAATTTTCTCTCTTAGGAAATGCATTTATGTTGCATAGTCTGTTGTATGTCTCTTATTGTGTGGGGAATCAAATGGAGAACAGAGAAGGACTGTGTCAGTGAAAAGCCAGCATTAATAGGTCCCAAAGGATTACTAGGATTTATGACTACTTCCATTAGCACTAGAATAAGTACTAAATATTGAGCAGTCAAGTAAATGAGAATACTGTGACTTACTGAGGATGATTCATTGTTTGACTTTAGTCTAAAACTATTTTTTCTGTAGGTAAGTAAAAATTTTCTCAATGCTCACACAGTACCTTTGCACACAAGCAAACAGAGGGTTATCAGATGTATGGCACTGAGTATGGAACAAAAGCATGGACAGATTTGAGTGCTATTCTCAAAACATGCTGGTATGTTATACTTCACAGTATAGGTCATTACAAATAGGAATCCAGAAGGGGCTTACTTGTCCAACTTTCTGAAGCTGCAAAATTATTTCAGTTCTTTGATAGATCATTCATGGACAAGTGTAATACATCTAACAAATGAACTGGTAAGACTGTGAAACTGAGTACAAAAGGGACAATTGATAAAGCACATAAGGATGTTAGTCCTTTAGTAGTCTGATGTGAAGTTATTTTCCCTTGAGGCTTTTCTGTGTGTTCAGATTTGGGCACATCATATGTTCACCTAGTCAGAATATTGAATAGTCTTGCTAATACCAGCTGTTTGCCATTTGAACATAATGTGTGGGTCAGAGCCAAGAACACAGAACCAGTGATCAGTCATTCAATCTACTAAACTGTACTTCTCTCACTTAATCATGTTATTTTACTTAGTATTCTGAATATGGTTTTTTTAGCCCCACAACATTGCTGCAAATCAACACTGTCAGGAGAGCTGGATTCTAGATATGGGATTGGTTTTTCCATCCCCAGTTTCTAAAACTTTATAAAGCTTTGTTTGGAATTTCTCCAAGCAAATTTAAGCTGCCTGGAAGCTGGGTGTCCTGTGTAGCTAGCTGAGTGACAAATAGTTCCCCAGGAGCCAAGGGCATGAATCAATGGGGATGAATCAATGGGCATGAATCTATACTTTTCTATTGATTGCTCAGGCTCAATGCTAGACTTCAGGCATCTCACTGTTAGGTGATTGGACTTGGGTAAGGAGGGTGGTACCACAACTAATTATTTTCATTTGTTTCTTAAGAACATTACTTTAGTTGCTCTGGAGAAATAGTTTTCAGAAACTGAGTTGCTGGTCACAATTTTTTGTGGCTAGTTAAGAAATACATTGCTTATGCACTCTGTCCTGTTAGTTTCTATTGCTGAAAGACAGAGCTTGTCTATTATCTTTCCAGAGATGCTGAAAGAGGACAGAAAAATTACTAGAGGTAAAATATAATGGATTTTTAAAACACATTTTGCAGTCTAAAGCCTGTGTGCATTTTGGACAATCACATCAGTTTAAGATATCACTGCTGTTTTTCTTTGACCTCACATCGCACTTCAAATGTCTCCATCTTGCCCTTCATGTGGGAGCAGAGTACTGTTCTTTTCTTCAGTTTGTGCACCAGCTCTTTTCCTCAGGGAATAAAAAGTTATGGTTGGGCTGAAATTTTTGAGGCATGGGAAAATAATTATGTTAAAATATGGCTATTGAATAGGAAATTTTGATACAAGCTTGTTCTTTTCAACTCGAAAGCTCCATCCTTTTTAATTTTTTTCAGCTGTGAGAAAATGTTGGCAGGTAAACAAGTCTTTACTCATTTTAGCACTGAGACACAGTCAAAGAGTTACAAGCTAACATTCAGCCAAACCATATATATATATTTAAAGATATGACATAAAGATAATGAGCTGCAGTGGTCTTGTAATTGTAGTACATAACATGTGCTGTTTTCCTCAGAGCAATCACTTTTGCATCACACAGCAGTCAGCAGATAATCTCTTCACTGACACTCATACCCAAGAGATTCTTATTGTACTGCTGAGATGTGATAACAGCCTCCTTGGGAATATTGGTTGCGTTATTTCTGTTGTTTTTTCTTTCTAACACACGACCAGAAAATACTGAATGTTCCCATATCAGACTGGTATCTTCATAATTGTGAGGTCCTCTCAAAAAACTGATACACAGTGGTAGGGTTAATAGTCTTCCGAGCAGAAACATCTTCAGGGGGATGCAAATTAAGTAGATGTAAGAGACAAGACAATGAGTCAAGGAGAGGAATTGATAGGTAAGCGGAATATCACTTGAGTATACTTCGGCAAGGGTGGGAGGGAAGATCAGAAGTGAAGAGATGATCTAGTTATGTTCCAATACATCAGGACTAAGACAAAAATGCAACATGTTATACCCTGTAGCCAGACTTTTAAATAGGTTGGATGCCCTCCAGTAATTGAAATGAATCTTTAGCATGACTCATGACTATGCTGAGCTTTGCCAGTTTCACTGCAGGGATTTCCTTCTATGTGAAGGTGACACTTTGTGGCCTGCATATTTTTTGATGTTGTGTGTCTCTGTGCCAAGTAATCATTTTAATAGACCATTAGTGTTTTAATATCAATTTTTATGTTTTATGTAAGACTCCAGCAATCAGAAAAATAAGTATGGGATAAAATGACAAAGTACAGAATTTATAAAGTTTCTCTTTTGTTATTGTTAAATCCTAGTGCAGTATTCAAGGGAAAGAGCAAAATGTGAGTTTCTACTGTTCAGAATAAAATTTCCCAATTACAGTTATTCCAGTTATTGATACTATTCTTTCCTTTTGTGTGCTTTTTTTTTTTCTGGGCCTGAATTAACTTAAAAGAATTTTGAAAAAAAGGATTATAACTCCATTTTTATTCCACTGTGAATTATATATCAATCTATTATAATCTCTTATAATGCTGTAAATACAAATAGATGGCTGGTTTCAGCCCAACTGTCAGAAAAAAACTTTGAATCACTTTATTCAATTTGAACTGGTTCATCTTTCAAAAAACAAGTAAAGAAATAAAATTGTCTAAATAGGAAAAAATCCCAAGCAAATACACCCCCCAATAAAACCAAAAAACCCCTATATAGTTCCCCAAATTTGCTGCTTCTTTTTTATTATTCCGGATGCATTCTACTTATCAGGCTGAATTATGTTTTGTCTGGTGATAGAATGCATAGCCAGAAACAAACTTCTCAATATCAGGTATTGCTTGGCTTGCAAAGTCAGGGCACAGTTACCATGGCCTAAACTTCTTGCCAAGAAGAGTGTAGGTCTATCTGAAATGGGCAACAAACCCTGAAGCAGGCTTAACATCAAAATGTAAAATACTATCGTTTTAATTTATTTACATATGTAGTTTGAGACTTGTGTGGTTCCCTTACTTTCTGGTATTGTTAAAACAGAAACATTATTGGTTAATGTGCATGCCAGGTCAGAAATCCTGTGACCTAAGCCAATGGGGAAGACCAGCTAAAATCCCCCATATGTACTACATAATACGCCCTTTTCCTTAGTTAATAAGTTTTTCAAACAGGAACATCAACACTTTGTGAGTGGGGACTACCATACTTCCTTTTAGTTTGGGCAATGGGTAATTTCCCAAACAGCACAAAGATATACCCAGAGTGAGTTTACCTGTGTTTCTGAAACCACATCCTTTTTAGACAGACTTAAGTTTAGAGCTGGCCAGATTCAGACGGGTCATCTTGAGTCACCTCTTAATTTTGGTAAGGAATATTATAACTCTGTTACCACAATATTTTGATTGAGCCAATCAACACTCTTGAGAGTGAGTTTATTCAGTCAAGCAAAATATCACTGACGTGTGGTTACACAATTTCTATCCTGGAAGTGGTTGCCAATGACAACAGGGTTTGCAGCCAGGATGTGTGCCATATCTGCAAAATACTTTAAAGTCAATTCAAGAATTAAAAATGGGGGCCTTCTTGGTCTGTGATTACTTCAGCTGATTCAGTTCCATAGGTCAGCATGCTTGGCTGTCAGGTTTTCATTCTGTTCATTCAAGTAGCATTGACTTGCTAGATGTTACATCACAATATGTTCTCTTTAGATTTATGCTTTGTCATCATTCAGAAATTGATGCAAGCACTGAATTTTGTGAGCTTCCTAACTTTTTTCTTTAAAAAAAAAACCATTAAAAAAAACATTGCCGCTTTTCTATATATAAAAAAATTATTTCCACTTGAGGTTTAGAGCTTCTAGAAATAAGTAGGGTCCCTCATATACATAAGTTTGTATCTGCTGTTGTGGTTACCTGAACTTCTCTTTTGTTACAGTGGGTTTTAAAGAAAGAATTGGTTTGACATGCATATACCACACTTAAATCTATGATGTGCTAAGGTATTTGCATGAGTCACAGTAATATCCAACCAGTGGAAACAACAAATTATAGAGAAATAAAATACTGAGTCTAAGTTCCTGATTAATAAGTCTATAATTAAAGTCCCACTGTCTTCCTTTCGGATAATAATTTTAATATGCTGTTAAAAACATATTCTAGTTACTCATAAAAATATTTATGGTCTATTCATCTATATTTTCAGTCAGGCTTTACACTAAGCATCTGTTTCTGAGACAAGCTGATGAAAAGTTGTTTAATATTGCTAAAGAAGAAAATAAAAATTCCTTTTTAGGTGGAAAATTTTATGAAAAACAACTTAAAACCCTGTTTTCTCAGGCTATGATGTAAAAAGCAGTTTTTCTACATCAGTTTTCACATAATACTGTGTCTGTTCATTTCTGCTATAGTGACTGACACAGTTAGATAACACAAACAAGATCCATGACAGACACCTGAAAGTGTCCTTCACTATAAACAACAAAACTGTGTGGGCTCCTAAATGGGAGGAGAGGAAATATCATATCATATACACTTGTGTACCCCAGTGGGGACCAAGTTTGCAGCCTTAGAGAGTGGGGGAAACAAAGTGAACTGATTTGACTCCATATTTAGGAAGTGACATATACAATCTTCTCTTGGAAAAAAATGATGCACAACAGCTTCAGAAATACAGTAATGTATTTAGTTGTCTCAGTATGGATTTGTGTACCCAGTTTTTAGGGTCCAAGTTTGTAATCACTGGCTTTGGGCTGTGGGAAATGCACTTCTTGACTGCTTGAGGGAAGCTGTTCTCAGCATTCTGTTCAATTTTTCTCAGTTTTTCTTCTCAGTTTGCTGTAATATTTTTCTTAATTTTTGAACTGTTCTGTATAAATGCCATCTATAAAACAGATGGCTGCACTTCAGTGGTCGATGAAGTGCTGCCTTATATATCTAATTTGTTACCTTAAATGAACAGAAGCTGTATTTTATATTACGGGTTTTCACGAAAGCAGTCCAAATCAGTTCACTAAAAACTTTACATAATCATGCCATGGCTTGAACTAAAATGGAAAGTCCTTAGTTTTGGAAAAAACTAAATAGTTTACCATTTATATAGCCATCTGTTGTATCAATGGTTGGATCTATTTGTATGCTCCCTCTTCCAAACTTCTAGTCTGATTTTTAGTGGATATGCTTCTACCTTCTTCAGAAAAATACCCAACAGCTTTTCCCATTGTTGTGTGAAAAATCACATTATTACACAAATTGTTTAACAGCATAACGCCTGCAGAGAAGTTACCTAAGAATTTCCTACTTTCTGAGAGTTGTTGTTCAAAGTAGTCGTGGCTCATATAATGATGAAAAATCACAGGAGAGAAAATAGTTCACTTTCCTTCACCCAGGTCTCTATTTTTGGTATGTCAAGTAAGTTTAGTTTAGAGCAGCTTCTGGTAGGGTGACATAAATTGCAGCAGTGTGAGACTGCGGGTTGATTATAGAGCACCTGTAGCTTTAGGAGTCCTTAATGAAATTATATAAAACTCTGATCTAGTATCGCCATATGCTGCTGTTTCAAACACCTCCAAAAATACTGAAAAATTAACTTTATACGGGTGATATTTTGCTGGATGGAGATTTGCTGAGTACACTGCTATGAACACAGATGATATAGAAAGTTGAGGTGGTTATAAGGGTGTTGTACAGGCCTGATGATTAGAAACACAATTTATTTTTGTCTGACATCAGTCAAATTTATGCTACAACAGTGCACAAATCTGGTATTTAAGACCACAGAATTGCAGCTTGAACACTTAGTTGGCAACTTTTTCTTTTCAAAATCTTAGAAGTTTTCTGAAACTTTTAGTTACGTAACTGCAGGTCATAGTGCAAATGAGAAACAAACACGGTAAATTATAATTAATTCTTTTGTTCTGACAGAAAAATACTGACTGCTGGGATTGACAGAAGTGTTATACATGTTCATTCTGTGGAAACCAACTCTTTGCTAAGCAAGCTTAGATTTTTTTGTAACTTTCTTATATTCATAATCAAACACCTTATAATTGACGTTGCAGTTTATATGTGTATGCGCACACACACAGTGCTATATTTGTGTAAATACACACAGATATGTGTATATGTACATTGCTCCTATCTTATCTTCTCCCTCTCAGGAGAAAGGTATTTTTTAAATATACTGTTTACTGGTTAAAAAAATACTAATTAAGGAGTGATAGAAATTATTAAAGATAATTTTAAAAAGTAAGAAAAAGTCAGTATGTCTTCAGAATGGCAGATCCTAGATCATGTGGTTAAGTCAACAAGGAATTGAATTCAAGTTATGGGGTTACAGAAGTTGATGGCAAAAAATGGAACTTAAGAACTCCTCAGATCTCCTCCTGCTGAATTCAAACTTAGAAACTGCTGTAGCTAGGTGAAATTTGTTTTAAAGGCTCATTCAGTTACCTCTGGCCTTGCTTGCTGTCTTATCCCATCCTTAAGCTTAAGGGATAATGCATTTGTCTTGGTTTGAGGAAGACAAAGGGGTTTCCCTTTTTGACACAAAAGTCACCAGTATTTTGAGTAAGGATTTAGTCATAGTGGATAGTAATTGAACATTTTGGAGTGTACTACAACTTCTGTAGATCTTAAGATTCTGCAGACTACTGCTTTCTGGCTGTAAAGCCTTAAGAACAGCCTCAGAAAGTCTATTTGGGTGCTAAATAGATAAGGATAAACACATTTATTATCATATTAATCCCCCCACCCCCCAAACCAAAATGCAAAAAATCAAACACCCCATCACATATAGAGACAAAATTTGGACATGCTTAGGTCTTTCCTAATGTTTCTCCTGTTGAATATGTGCTTAATGTGACAGAGTAATGAAATTTTCAACAGCTTCAGGGAAAATTGTAACCACATAATATCTATATGGGGAAAACAGAGAAGCAGATGCCTGTGATGGCCTGATCAGTCACTGGATTGATACGTTTAAAAAAAAAAAAAAAAAGATATATTGCTTCATTTATCCTTGAGGAAAGGATATTTCTATTATTGTAGTTGCAGACAAAGGTCATGAAAATATGGCTACCACATAACACTTGTCACTTTATTGATTTCCTAAGTCTTTGTACTCTGAATAAAACAGTGATGCTTTATAAATAATCACTTGGGACAAGTTTAGCATGGCTTCCAATAGTGTATCCTAAAATTCCCTCAGATTTCTCAAATTTCTGCACAGTAAAGTCATCAGAGGTTAAGCTGAAATTTTGGGAAGTGAAGGTCTGACTTAAATGTTTTATATCTTTTCATAATAAAGCAGGGAGTAAAAGTGAAAGAATTATATTGTTTTGACATGGATTGTTGGATGTGTTTCTTATGTTCTCATCCAGTATGAGCTCCCTATAAACGATTTCAAAAGCTGATTTACCAACATGTAAGTGAAATTCCTTTTTAGTTACAATGTGTAATGCTCATAAGGCATTTCTAAATGATACAGTTTGGTACGTCACACAATTGACTTCTTGAAGACTTTTGTCAGGAAATAGCTAAGAAGGTCTCCTGAACTGTCAACATGCCTTGCATGTTGGACTATTTCCATTTTCTTCTTATCTAATTGCTACTCTGAAAGAACATTCTTTTTGGTATAGGACTGAATGTATTCACTATTAATTGCCTATGCCAATGTAAATAATAAAAGAAGATGGAGCTGATAGGCAGACTTTTTAAAGCCAAGAAGTAATGAAAATTAAGGTTAAGAAAAATGATTCTGCTTAGAAAAATACTAGCTTTTTACTGTTATGTGAGCTCATTAGAATGATAGAAAATACTCACTATTTATATAGGGATAATTCTTTTGCCAAAATAAAAATTGACTTATTGAACAGTTCTAATAGCCTACAAATGCTATTTTGGTGGGCTTCTAAGAAAGTATATTGGTAAAGAAAAACTATTTGTAGTCTCATATGGTCCTTAAGTAGATGAGCGGTTCAGTGAAGCATTAGAGAAGAAAGGGAACTGTTTTTAAATCATTATGGAAAACACAGAAAGGAATTGTTCAGAAAATTGAGGTTCTGTAGTTCGTACAATGAATGAAGCAAGGAATTTAGATACACACATGAGGATGTGTAGCCCTTGAAATCATAACAAAACATGATATTAAATCTTAAGCTCTAAGAGGTTTTGTAAAGAATAATTAGAACAGACTTGAAGAGTATTAAGGTTATTCTCGGAGGTAAAAAACATATGCAGTGCAGTCTTCCTGTGGAAATGGCATCAATGCAGATGCATCCCAGAGGCAATAATTCTCTTGGAAATCTGTTTTTCCTTCCAATCATATTGTACCTGTATCACAATGCAGAAACTTAGGCTTGTACTCAAGTAATATTGAAGATTCACAGAAATCAAAGAATTTTATGGTTTTTTTGTTCACAACATATGATTACGTCTGTGTGGAGGAAAGACTGAAGGAAGGAGGAATCCTAGTGTGCTTGGGGGCTGAGGAGGAGAAAGAGGTGGAAGAAGGTGTATTTAGTAGGTCAAACCTGCACAGGCAAAATATTTTACACCTGCTTTTTTGTGAGGGTTTTTTCTTTTTTTTTTTCTTTCTTTTTTTTTTTTTTTTTTCCAATATGGAGCACGTATTGCTCTTTCTTTGCAAACACGCTTGGTATGTGTTTTCTCCAAAAGCTGGTTGAGCCATCTGGCCTATAGGGAGGCAAAAATGTTTTGTAATAAAAATATAATGCATTATTTTGATAAATAATTCATGACTAAGTGACAGATTTCTTAGTTTTACCAAAATGCTTCAGGTTATTATTGGCTATTATTGAAATACAAGACCTGTAGACTTGTGCTCCTATCAAGCTGGACAGTTTCAGAAACCTATTTGGCAATCAAGGTATCCTTACTGTTTAGAGTATAGCCAGCAAAATAGAAAGATAGTAGTTAAACATAAGTTTTATATTTTTGGGAATGTATGCTATATTTTTAAGAAGTAAATAGTATTCAGCCTAGAGACTATTTTATAGGTACTATGGGAAATATAGACACTATGGGAAATATTTGAAACTTCTGTTTTTACTAACTTAAAACTGATTTTTCTAATGGTATTTTCTAAGGATTGTCTCTCCTTTGTGAATTGTCCAAGGTTGTCTCCATTCTATGTGTAATTATTATTCTGCAATATCTGAAATATGAAAACTGCTATTTAATCCTAGATACAGACTGAAAACTATGCTTGAAATGGAAATTATCTTTGTAGGTGTTTTTTTTGCCCCCTCAAATGCCTTATGGTAAATTTGCTATTCTTACTGAATTACTAATATAGACTATGGTACTTTATGAAGACTTTGAATGCCTGATGGTTTTTTGGATATAAGTCATAGTGCCTTTCTTTCCTTTTTCTTGTAGAAACAGAAAAATAAGTGCTCTTCCTGAACATCACTTGCTCTTCTGAGTTCAGAAACAAACAACCAAAAAGGGGGAAAATTCCTCTTGCTCTGATTATTTTGTAGTCTTACTGTAGCATAGATGGAACATAGACTTTAAAACTTTTTTTTTTCCACCCCACTAGATATTATTATTTCTTTAGTATTTAATTTTTTCAGTATTGGAAAATATGTGTATAACTGTGTTAAAAAGATTGCATTGAATTTTTCTTTTGGATATCATGCATTTGTCGTTACTTCTTAAGAATCGTTCTTTTCACATGAGTTTTGCTTATTGCATGGCAGTGCCAAAGTCAGCAGCAGCTAAGTCTGAAAAAACATATTTCATCTTTATAGCTCTGATCTTCTCAGCCAACAGTAGAAAAGTCTGAAAGGATGTAAAACTGCACTAGGGAAAAGAATGGGCCTTGCATTGATTATCATGATTTGATAATCAAGGAACTTGTCTGAAGTCAAGTGGCACATGATCTATGATAGGGCAATTTCAATTATTCATGCTATTGTAGGAGGCATATTATCATGTCTGCTGCTGCTGCTTGTACAGTGACAATTCTCTGCCTCTGACTTTGTTTCTTAGAAGTAACTTTGAAGATGAAAGTCAATTTGTAGCATACAAAACTGAAATAATATGTAACCAGGGGGTTATGCTCATGCAAAAAAACCTGCCCAAAGAATCTTTGAGATACCTTTGAGGGCTTTGAAATTACAGCTCATCACACCAGGGTGTCTCAGAAAACATGCACAGCAAGCCACCGGACTGGATGGCTTACTCAGATTGTGCTGTAGCCCAGTGCTTAAAACAGAGCACGGTGATGTGTGGGTGGGTGTCTCAACTCTTGTGTCCTCAAGACCACAGTTTCTGCAAGCTGGGCAAACCATCTGAGAAGTCTGTTTTTTAGTAACTCCACACTCTATCTCCAACACCCAAGCTGCTGATCCCGAAAAAACTTAGAAGCAGGTGTAAACTGACAGCTACAAATTAGATAAGACCTTTAAAATCTGTAAGAGTAAAGACCTCTGAACTTGGCAGTGTATCTTAGGGAACCTGGCAGCCTGATCAATTCAGGTCAAGGTGCAGCTACCCACCTCTCAGCAGCCTTCCCCACTTTTCCTCTTCACTGTTTCAGTTAAAACACTATATGAGAAGAAGGAAGCCAAAACATATTCTGAGAGGTCTCCCAGTCCAGGTAAGCAAGGGACATAACTGAAAATCATGATGTGGATAAATATTCTGCCAAGTTTTTCCAATCCATCTCTTCTCATATAATAATGTCACAGCTGATATATTGCATTTGAATGATTCTCAAAATTGAAGCAATTGTCACTTCTTTGTGTAGTTTTCCTTCTCTATTTCATTAAATCTAATTTCTTGCTCTCTCACTTTGTCAACAGCCCAACCTCTTAACTTTCTAGTGAATATTCCTTCAAGCCTCCTTGCTTCTTCCCTTTGCTTTTCTTCTCCTGCTGGGATGTGTTTTATTTCTGGCTTTTGTGAGAGTCTCTGTGGTCTGTGCCAAGAGTTTAAAATAACAAATTTGATTAAATTAAAAATATGTGGTTTTAGCTCTTTGGAAAACAGATTGTCTTTTGTCCACAGCTGTCATCCCTGTTTTGATCTTCTAACTGCTACAGACTAACAAATAATAACAGTAAACATTACACAATAGATGAGACATGGGATTTCATGATACATTTTCTTGTGTTAGTTTTAAAGGTAAGGATTTTAGTTGTCTCAAAAATTTTTGAGAAAATAGTGGTGTATTAAGGCATCTCATTTTAGTAAAAATTGAATGTATCTTAGTTTTTCAGGTAAATCAATACACCAGATATTAACCCAAACTTTCCTTAAAGATCTACACAAAAGAATTACCTCAGTTCCATACAATGACAAGGATGGAGGGAAAGAAAAATGTCATGTATTACTACCTTAAACAAAAAGGCAATAAAACTGCTTAGCAACTAAAAGTTCTTTTGGAAGAACACAAATATTGTAATTCAGTCAGAAAACAGTATTTTATAATCAAGGTCAGATAAATTTAGATACCTGTAAGCCTGATTAGACTATAACCTTGCAGCCAGATCTTTTGGTATTTTTTGAAATTTGAAGGAAATTATTTAAGGAATTTATGAAGAGGTCCATCTCAATAAATAGCTTTTCTATTACAGGCTTGCTATTTATTATTTTTAATTTTTAGTGAAGTTCAGTAAGAGAGAGATGTCAGGAAGAAAACACCTAGAGAGAAAATATCAGACATCCTAGAAGTCTTCTATTTGGAGTGGAAAATATTTATTAAAAAAAAAAGAGAAACAGAAAAAAAAAGACTGGTGATTTGCACATGAGATTAGGAATAACCACAATAATCAGGAATATAATTTGACTTTTGTTTTACAAAGTAAAAAATATGAACTTATTTTTAAAAATTTTAGGAAGTGCTAAAAAGAAATAAATCCCAGAAGATTCAAATTATGCAAATCCCATGAACAATAATCACTGAAAACTACACTTCTAAGTATATGTTTTGCTTGGAACAGCTTCTCTCTCTGCTCAGTTTATGAAGGGGGTTTATAATTTTAAGACTTTTTAAGGGTTGATCTTTCAGAGAATATTATGGGGAAAAAAGAGATATCCATACATATCACTCATGTGTATTTCTTATTTATTTTAGTATCATCATGTTCCTCTATTTTGACCTGTGTCCTCATTATGATGAGCTGGAAGTATTGTTGGAAATGTTTGGTTTGAGAGCAGCTCAAAATTAATAATGAGCATATAGAAGCAGCAATTTTGTAGAGTTTTCTGGGAAAGTGAAGCTTTTCTGGATATTAATAGAAGGGAAGTGCTTTAGCACTTCACAGTAGCTGGTAATTACCTTTTCAAGAGTTGTGATTATCTCTGTTTGAATCCTAGCTTTCCTCTGGCATAAGGCCTCTTGGCCATCACAGTAGTTCCTATTCTCATACAGAAATGTTTAATTGACTTAAATTTGGAGAAGCATTTGGAATAATTTTCCACAAATTGCACAAACATCTGGAAGGGTTTTAATAGGTGGAGCTGGTTCATGAACTTGGTTATCTTTTTACCCTTATATGTTGTGGGCTGCTAGCCAATATAGGCTCTTGGAAATGGCCATTTTTGGCACATTGATGTCCATTGAAGAAAGGTTTTAAGTCAGTGGAAGAAGGCAGTGAAGAGTGTGCTCTTCATTTAATCTGATTTCTTGCTCTTACCCTCTCTTTAACAGCGAAGTGAAATTTATTCATATGTAAATTAAGTTTCAAAATCATTGTTCAGTTTAAGGGAGAGTAACAGTAGACTGGAAGACCTCCAGATCCTTTTAATCTTTTGATTTTCTTTCACTTGATGATATTACAAATAAATAAAAAAGAGTGTCATAGTCTTTAAAAGTGGTTTGGCAGCCAGTGAGAAGAAGAAACTTTTACCCTATTAAAGATTCAGGTAGCTGGGGAAGTCCACATAGCTGGAACTCTGCATATCTGCTAAAACCAAACTATTTTAAAATTTTTTTAGGAGTGTTTCATAATTTTTCTTTCAATCTGACCAGTAAATCCTTTTGTCTTAACCTTTGGAAAGAATTTATATCATCAATCCCATCTATTGTAGAACAGAAAAAAGGCAAAAATAGCATCAGAAAACAACCACAAAAAAGAACTAGAATTTGGCAGTTTATCAGTTCAGATGGATATAAAGTGATATGTTAACATGTGAGCTGGCACATTAACATTGTGACTGTAAACCTACTTCTCCCAGATTAATTCTTGTGATTAACATATTATTCACAGAAAATCAGTACTTTTTTCTTCCAGAAAGAGAAAAATTCTAATTTTTTTTCCCCAGAAGGTAGTCTTTTGATGATATAAAAAGATGGCAGAAAATTGTTATGCCTTTTACAATTTCATAACAAAAGTTTTTTACTGTCAGGTGTTAATGAGAGCAACAATGTGTTGGAAATTGGTATATTTTATGGAAAAAACAGTGTAATTTTTATCATAAATGGATAATGTATAAAATGCTTTTGGTATCTCATCTATAACAGCCATGCATATAATTTAGACAAATTTCATCTCTGTTTTGGGAAAATGAGTTGATTTGCATTTTTTAGCAACCATGCTCTCTAGTAACGCAAATTCCTTTCAAGCTCTTGCATGGTAAGTGGTGAACTGCTACCTGTTCCTTACTTCTGCAGAAATAAGTGTGTTTTCATTGTTTATCACATTGTTCTAGTGTTGAATAGTATTTATGGTGACAAATTTGTTTCCTAGTTTTGGAGTTGTCTGACACTTTTTCCCTTGAGTCATCAAAATAAACATAATTTGGTTTCAATTCAGCAATAAAACAATAGTATGAAGACTATTCTTACTCAGCCTTGTAAGTTTTCTCAGGTTTCAAGTATCTCACCCTTTCCCATTCTGTTTGCTAGTTTAGAAATGTACTCCCCTCTGGGTTTGGTTAATTTGCAACTACTTAGAGGGGTTTTTTGGCTACAGTTCTCATCTCTCTTGGGTCACTACAGATAGCAAGTTAGGGAAACAGTTCTTAAGCAAGGTATGTTTCTGATGAAATCTGTAATGGTATCTGGAACATGTGAATGTCTGCTTCATTAAGTTAACTGGTCAAGGACTACAGAGTAAAAAGGGAATAACCAGGCAAGTGATAAATATACAGACACAGTCGTCCAACAAACAGGTGATAAAAGAGAAAATAACAAGCACTGAAGCTTTTCAGCTAGTAACTGAAAAGCCATTAAATAAACTATTCTGATATGAGTGTTCTATAAGGCTGAATTTGGCAAGATGAATCTCAGCTTCTTGTCAAAGATCAGTACTGAAAACACTCAATATATCTGAGCAACTTATAGATAAAAGTTTGAAGAGTATAGATAAGGGCTAAGGAGAGGAGAACAGTCAATATATCTAAGCAACTCACCAGGAAAAGTCTAAGGAGTGTAGATCAGGACCAAAAAAAAAAAATGCCAGGGCAAAAAAGAAGCACAAAACAGAATGACACAGTTCAGTGACCCCATCAAATATATGCCCACTGATGCCTCCCCAAGGATTATGTTTCACCTGGTGGGGATGTGGTTAAACTGGGTAAACAGGGTCTTGTGGTAACATAAAACATTTCAATAAATAATACTCTTAGAAGGGTGCATCTTTTTTCATCTGTCAGCCACAAATGTAAATGGTGGGGCAAGGAAGTGTTTGTCTGTGTGGGTGCAGGTGCATCACTTACTGTGAGGTTTGAGTGACCACCAGCACAGGCTGCCCAGGGACTTTGCAGAGCTTCCCTCCTTCTTGATATTCTTGGTATGTCTGGATAGGGTCCTGGACAAGTGGCTGTAGGTGGCCCTGCTAGGGCAAGGATTTGGACCCAATGACCTCCAGTGGTCTCTTCCAAACTCAGCCATTCACTGAAAATTCTGTGCTGAAGCTGCAATTGCCAATAACTCTGGTAAACATCATTCTCTCCAGCTTGAGAACACACAGAGTCCAAAGCACTGATGTGTGAATAGTGACCAGAAAATGGCATGTTTGATCTTAACCAAACTCTGTACTGTCTTCAGTTATCCAGGCACATTTCAAATGTCTCCCTTATTCTTCATTCTTAGGAAAAAAATAATAGATGTTTATTTAAATGTATGCTATGTTGTTTGCTTATGTTTATCCTTGCTGTGATATAGACTGTGCTTAAAGGTAAGCCCAAAGGCATGTGCTTTTCTTTTGCCATGGAAAATAGTGAGATTTAGAATTGAACAGTTTTGCTCTGAAGAAAGTGGCTGTGGTTTCCTATTTTTTTTTCATTCTCTCGAAGGCCTCTTTTCCTTCCTTCCACTTGTAGGGACAATTTGGTTCCTTCAGAAATGAGGTTTATGCTGACAGTATTAGAGGGGTTACTTTTGACCCCTAACATGTTGCTTTCATTTTAGTTTACATGCTCCCTTGAATTCAATATAATTAAATAGGAGTAATTAATCTGCATCAAAAATAAGTATTAGAATTTCAATATAAATACATAAAATATTTTCTTTCTAGTTTTGGTTGTTTTTTTAGATATTAATTTGGTGTCTTTTTAGTTTATAATGTGTTGTAGGAGATTTTTCGATACTTTAAGGAGCAATAATTTATATTAGTATTAAGAATGTACAGAAAAGAAACAATTGCTTACAAATTTTTATTTTAATGTTTCTTCCACGTGTCAAATTAAACTTCACTTTTTCCAAAAGGCCTTTTCTAAGAGCTATAATGTTCAAGTAGCTAATAAACAAAAAATTCCTCTTTAATCATTCATAAATTAAAAGCCATTTGAATGTGCTTTTCTTCACCTTTTAATATCAATACATGAACATGAAATATAAGAGTTCTTCTGAATTTTATAAAAATCAGGTAGCTCATATCCACATACAACCCCACCTATACTTTGACATTATTAAATTTAGGAAATTTAAAAAAATGTGAAATTCCGCATGTATTAAAATATTGCTTATACAAATTTGTTCATGAATACTACCATTGTAAGATTAAAAGCATATATGTTTTTATTCTCTCTCAAAATACATATCTGGTAGTCCTACCAAGAAAACTTGAACAAGGTTGGCTCTTCACACCAGGTGAATGTTCAAAACACTGTTAAGGCTTGTTCCTAGAGCTGCCAACAATGAAATCATAAACCCCATATCAGACAGTGGATCTAGGCTAGCTACTGACTGGAATACTGAAGAGCAAGGAATATCTTAGTGTCTGTCCATCTGAGAGCAGCTGTCATGTGTCTTCCTCTCCTGCAGGATGAAAACAAGGCAGACAGTGGCTATTCTAAGATGAGGGAAAGCCAGAGGTGAAAGAATGCATCTTGTTGAGAGCTGGGATGTTATTGCCACCTTAGTGCTGTGTTGGCATGGTTACCTAGCTCCTTGGTTAGAGCTGACTCATGCTTGGTGGACTCAAGGACTGGACAGAAAGGGTATATGTCTTTCTACAAATCTCTCTGTTGGATGTGTCCTCTATCTTCAACTGCCACTGAGGCTTAAGGGCTGGTGATCTTGACAATATTCAACAGAAAGCTGCTGGAGATATAGTTTGTTTTTCTTAATCTCAGTCCTAAACAGTCTCAGTTGTATATTTTATTGAAATAATTAATCTCTGACTTGCTGGGACTTGTGCTATATCTCCTCGCTTACTGTAAAATTAAAGAAAGAAAAGAAAATGGGGAAATGCTGTAAGAAGAGATTTGTGAAGAAACAAATTGAGAATCCAAGGGTCATGGATGAGAATTTGCTGGAATTCTAATTTATATTTTAAGCAACTATTTAAAAACCAATAGCAACTCTTTCATTTTTGTTCACTTACCTGTATCGATCAATTCTCCTGTTTCCTACGGTTACCAGTTGGGAATAGCAGGTATTATTTTCTGTTTGGAGGGCAGTGGTCTCCTAGCTTGCTTGATTTTTCTAAACAGTGTGATGTAGGAGGATATATCCTATTTTACCCTAGTAACCTGAAAACATATAGGGGCAGATCATTTCAGAAATAGTGTACAAGTTCTCAGGGACTCGTTCAGGGGCTCTGATTTTATGGCTTGGATAGAATTCACAGACCCTTTAACTTTCACAGAATATTCTGGGGTGAAAGGGACCCACAAGGATCATACTAGAAGCCTATTCAGAAGGAGGTTTTCCTACTTTTTAGGGAGATTCTGCTTTTTATCTGTACCATGTGTCTTAGCATGGTGCATTTGTCTGTTTATCTGTCTAACTATGCAACAGAGCATTAGACATGTGTAGTGTGACTGGACACTGACTCCAGCTGATCTGGAATGGTGTTGGATCCATTGTGACTCCACAGGGCACATAGGTGCTTGGTCAGCAAGATCCATGGATGTGCTGGAGTCATAGCATGTGAGTAACAGATCTTGCTCAGTAAACACGAGTCTTGATTGTGTCAGGTTTCTAGAGATAAGTGTGGAAAATTAAACATGTACTCAGGATGGAGTTATTTCTGCTCCAAGACTTTGTTGGAGAAGTTGAGGGCTGATAAAGATGCTAAAGAAAATTTTGCACCTCATCCTTATTGAAAAGAGAGATGAACAGTATTTTTAATTTTTCTTCAATACTGCAAAGTTTCTGGTCAGAAGTCCTGAATTAGCTTTAACTCAAATTGAAGTGCCAATGGCTCTACTGAACTCATTATAGAGCACATTTTAACTCTCTGTCAAACCACCTGCATTGTTCTGCATTGAAGGCAGACAGATATTGATTCCCACCTGCAGTAATTCCTCTGAGATGCACAGTAGCTACGGAGTGCTGTATGTTGCTATGGTCTCTCTTATTTTCTTTAATTAAAACATGATGCCGGCTGAGCAAATCTTTTAAACTGTGTTCTATTCTCTTGCATTTCTTCCTTGTGATGGATTGGCTACAGAATTCTTTTTCTTACAGCTGATAGTTTCTGAGAAATCATTGACATGTATGGCAGTAAGCCAGGCAGTAGTTCCTTTCTTGTTTCTTTTCTGTCTCTTTTGTCAATAGATCCCAAACCAAATGCTGTCTTTAAGGTAGGCTAAGCCATGCCTGTTTTCACTGGCTATATTTGTAGCTATTGTAAGGAAAGCAACATGACAATGAGCTTCCTTTGTAAGTATTTTGCAGTAATTTGCAATTGTTCCTTGCTAAGGGATTCCTCCTATAGGAAACCATGTTATTTTCCTGACATTTAAGGACTTTCTCAACCATTTATTTATCTAAACATTTCCTTAACCCTTTTTTCAGTGAATTTAGCAGGAAATTAGAAATCAATATTCTCATTTTATTTAAACCTCTTTAAACTTCTTATCCTAACTAATGCAGTTAGCAAGTTTCACTTAGTAGGGTTGACACAGGTAGCTGAGGTCAGAGTACAGTAGAGGAAATACTGAACAAGTTGTCACTGTTCATATGAAACAACTGTAGGATGGTTTGGATTGAAACTTCACTTAGTTTCAACTGAAAGATACAAACTAAAATCCAGTAATTGATCCCATTATGGAGATGACTTTCTTGATATGCTAGACCTTTTTTTGTGTAAATGTTGATGAAATGTAAATTAAATTATTACCTTGATTTCCTTGTAGTATATACTTGTGATATAGTCTTATTGTAACTTAAATTATAGAAGACAAAACTGCTTAGATTAGAATACATAGAAGTAAAATGAAGTATTTTTTGCCAAAGAACATTTAGAAGTTCACTTTCCTTGTTTTCTCTTTCAGTTTATAATTGTTTTATTCACAGTTTCTAAAAGGATAGTCTATACATAATTGTGATATTGCTCCCTAAGCTCCAGATAAAATTTCTTTTCCAAGTAATTTTAAGTGTAGAATGAAGCTCTCGAGTCTCAGTTCTGCAAAAGCTTGTGTGTATTTAAGTTCTTGAACTGATCACATTAAAATACTTAAATGAGTAAACTTAATTCTGTAGGCATATCTAAAATGTGGTACTGTAATCTGCAATCTCATTAGGCTATGTGGAAATTTATAGAACAATGGAATAACAGACATGTAATTAGGATCTATAATTATTACAAAATTACATGTAGCTGTACCATTCTACCTCAGCTGCTACCCTATACCCTGAGATTTTTATAGGCAAGTAGAAGGCCTCTCCCACTGGCACTCACTAATATTTCTACAAAAGCAGTTCATAGGGCAAAAGAGAAAGCATTCCTACTGATTAACAAATAGATTAGAAGATCTAATTATCTTCCAAGTGTATCAGTGAACAATAAAATGAAATAATTAGGGTCAAGGGACGGCCTGCTTCTGAGCAGCCATAATTTACAAAATGTTGGCCTGCAGATTTCTGAGGAATATTTATTATGATAATTTTGTCACTGTATACAGTACTTGCTCTTTCCATCTATTCTGGATGATAATACAAGAAACAGATACCTTATAGCTGAATTTGGTGTAATTAAAATTCTTTTGTCTTAGCACAATATCTTTGGCTCTTCATGGTATAGAATGGTGGTCATGTCTAGTCACAGTGTTATGCATCATAACCTTTCACAGAGCACAAATCTTTCCATTAAGTGAATGAACTTTTTTCTAAATGCTGGCTTTTGATGAGCAACCCAGGTTGGCAATTGCTATCTGTTCAAACTCTCACATCAATCAAGTCCCAAGCAGTTATTTTAATCAAAAGTAGAATATATTGCCCAAATGAGCCAAAGCTATTTCTAGAAGTGAAAGTAGCAACACTAAGCACTTAGTGTACAATAAATTACTTTATATTACTTGATGGATAATGATTACAGACTTGGAGCAGTATGTTAACAGCAGCTTTTAGCACTCTGGATTTTTCCTGTGGTTCATCTATAATAAATGCAGCTGTGTGAGAAACATAAGAATTAAGATTCAAGAAATATCCACTCAATTTCCCTCACAGTTTTACAACTGGTTTTATGTTTTAAGATTTATTCCTTTACCATTAGTTTTCCAGTTTCATTTTTTGTCCTGTTAGAGTCAGCTGCGTTTTGCGGCATCAGAAAGATTTTGGTGTACTTGACTGCCCACCAGGCTGAGATACATGCCAGCTTACTGGCCTTTGTGAGCTCTGATAGCTGATAGTGATGGGATACAGACCTGCACAAGTCACAGTAATGGGTTTTGACAGGTTCTGTGAATTGTTAGTTTTTCTTAAGTTTTATTCTTGTAACTATCGCCTAAGGCACTGTGAGCAGAATGACAAAACAGGCAGTGCAGCTCCGTTAATGAGCTACCTGTGCTGCTCATACAAGAGAACAATCAGCCATCTCTTATTCCCCAAGGACATTAAATTAAGGTTGACAATGCATGAATAACTGCTGCTGAGGCCTGATGTATATAGGCTTAGTCTGCAGTCCCCCTAATTGCATCTATAGATGTAAGCTTACAGAATAACCTGCTTGCATCTGCCGAAGATGTAGCCAGATCAATTCAGAAGCACACAGGTACAAAAACAATGTTTAGTGTACTTAAATGTGCATTGTAGAACACGAATACACAACCCACAACCAAGTTAGGCAGAGCAGTTGATATGCTGAAGGGAAGGGTTCACAACTAGAGGGAACTTTACAGGCTAGAGAAGTAGGCTCATGAAAAACTCAGGAAATTCAGCAAGGCTGAGCACAAGGTCCCACACCTGGGTCAGTGCAACCCAATATAAGTGCAGATGTGTGATGAATGAATTTAGAGCAGCCCTGTGGAGGGGGGCTTGGGGAATTCCAGTGGCTGAAAAGCTGGACATGAGCTGGCAATGTGGGCCTACGACCCAGAGAGCCAACTGCACCCTGGCTGCATCAAGATAAGTGTGACCATCAAGAGGGAAGTGATTCTGGCCTTCTGCTTCTGTGAGACCCCAGCTGCAGAGCTTTTGCCCACAAGTACAAGAAAGACATTGACTTGTTTGAGTGGGTTCAGAGGAAGACCACAAAAATGATCAGAGTGCTGGAACACCTTTCCTGTGGACAAAGGCTGAAAGAACTGGAGTTTGTTTAGCCTGAGGAAGAAATCTTATCGCATCTGTCATTAAAGTGAGCTTACAAGAAAGATGGAGCAAGACTTTTCCAGGGCCTGTAATGACAGGGTGACAGCTGTAAACTAAAGCATAACCTCACTGTATTTGATCCTCTGCTTTCATGTGACAAGAAATCATTTGTTCTAATGAGCTTGTGGAGATAATACACCCCAGCAAGAGCAGTGGCATCTGTGGTTGTTCTGTCAGGCCTCCACACAGGAGGCTGCAGAGCTGCTGGAGGTAACTGTAGAAGTCAGTGTAGGTCCACATGCAGTCCACCTGAATTCCCTGATCTGACACCTGGATTAACAAGCCATGACTAGCTATAACTCATTAACTGTGAGTTAGGAAGCTTAGTTAACATAATTAGACTGCATTCAGAAATGAGCTTTAAATCTTGTGTCATAGTGCATTCTGTGAACTCTTCATTATCTTGTTTATGGCTGTGTTGGTCTCAGTTTCTATTTGGGCTTTTTGGTGTTTTTTGTTTGTTTGTTTTCCCTTTATGTTTCATAAGATACTAAATTCCATTAATGGATAAATCTAGATATAGAAATTTGGAACTTTTCACCCCTACTGTGTTTTGTAAAGAAACACAGAAAGAAATTAAATCAATCTATGGCTGTATGAGTCAAACTAGGTAACTTCCCCCTTAACTGTTTGTGCGTTGTAGTGCAAAAGTGGAAGACCAAGCAACAGCAGCAATGTGTTACATTCAGAGATATTCAACTTTATCATGAGTCAGCTCTGTGTGTGTGAACCCCATGATGGAACAGTAAACCCTGTTTCTTCGGTTCTCTCAATTGTTGTCAGCCATGATGGCTTCTCTGACCTGTAGTAAGTGAGGGTAACAGGGTATTTCAGACAAACAACACAAGTAGTCATCCTCTCAGTCCTGACTGAAGTGCATTGCTTCATGTTGTCAGAGGCATCTTTGTAGCTTCCTGGTAGACCAAAAGGAGAAGAGAGTATTCACCATGCTGTTTTGTGAAGGAAGAGTTTCGTTTGATTAGTTTAGGTGTTGGCTTCTAGACATGCTCTATTTTCATTTAATATAGATGGAAACAAATGTATATGAAGTGGTTTTGGTTGTTTAAAAGCAATAGAAAAAAACCCAACAATATATTTTAAAAAATTAGATGAAAAGGAAGATCTGTTAAAAGACTTCTGGGCAGATGTAAGGCCTGTGATGGTGGGGAAGTAATACAGTTGCAGTCAGTTTTGGTTTGGAGTTTTCTGCATGTTTTCCCTGCCTCTAGCAAGAGGCAGGTAGAGCCTGTCTCTGAGAAATCGGCTTAGAGTAAATGTGATAGTACAGTTCTGCAAATTTCACAGAAATGGGAATGCGGGGGATGTCAAGAGATGTTATGGTCACTTATGGCATATTTAAATTAGATTTCTGAACAAAATCCACCTTTACCTGTGGAAGAGGCTTTTTTGGTGGGGCTGAGCAGTTGAGCCGGGCAGTCTTAGAGTTATATAAGAATCTGCATCTTGGATACTGCCCAATAAATGTTATAATAGTACAGTGTCGCGGTAGGACACGGAAGCACACGTGTGTTCACACAGCTGAAGGTGAGGGTGAAAAGAGGAAGTTTATTATCTGACTCCACTACTTATAGTTTTACAAAAGAGACAGGGCATTGGAGGGAGAAAGGGCCACCTCTCCCATGGCACTGGACAGATTACCAATCCATCATGCCTTCTCCACCTCTATGAAGGAATGCAAACAACTAGGTGTTTACAGAACAAGGCATGGGAAAGCGTGTAACTAGAATGTAAATATCAGAAGGCTAAGAGATTTCTAGAAACCAGGGCGACAGTACAGTAAGCAGGTTCTGTCTTTGTGATTATGAGTGATGGGTATTGTCACTGTTGCCATGTGTGACTTGCTAAATTATAGACTCATAGAATCATTAGGGTTGGAAAAGACTTTCAAGATCATTGAGTTCAACCTTGGGAAGTGATCATACACAAAGAGCTCACTTAGCTTTGTAAAGGTGCCAATGTAACAGTTGCAAATGCAATTGATCATCTAATATTGATGTTTTCCGTTTATTTAATTTAAAATTTTGTACCAAGGAACCTCAAAGACTTAAATAACAAACCTGTCACAATTACAGTTGTAGCACCTGTTTTAACAGGAAAACTGTAGGAGATTTGTAGCTATTTTTGCCAACTTCATCATTCTTTGACCTTCTTCAATCATGTAGTGTTACATGTTTTCATGCTGAAATTGATAAAAATGCTCTGTGTAGTGGACAATCTGCTTATTTACCTGCTGCCCCTGTAGAAAGCTTTTCCTTTGCTTTGTTTACACTGGCACTGTAGCACCAGGCAGTGGCAAATTAAAAATAAAACCGATGAAACAAACAGTGTATGTAAATAAAAGGTAGTAAACTCACTTGATTGACTTTTGAATCACAGGAGTGAAATCTCATAGACTTTATGCTGCCTAGATATAACCTTGTTCTGTTATTATGTTTGCTTATTTTTAGCCTAGCTACACTGATTATATATTGGCAGAAGCATTCCCTACCTCTTGTGTGAAGTGTAATATAATCTTGTACCCAGGATTTACAATCTGACTCTGTACTCAGATAAGCATAGAGGAAGTAATAATGTCTTGTGCAACTTGCATGCTGAAGAGTTCTGGAAGCCTGTGTTATTAATCAGCCTTTTCCTTGTCCTGGCTTTCACTGAAAAATATTTTTAGCTGCACACACACCACTCCTTGAAGCCACAGTTCTAGAAAGTACTATTAAAGTTTATGGAAATTTTCCTGCTCACAGAATTGTAGAGTGCATTAGTTTTATTTTGCACTTATACACCAGAGGAAGACCTGCAAATTCTCTGTTGATCCATCTTTGCTGATTGTGATAAAACACTGGGTTCACTAGTATGGGAATATTTAATGAATAATTGTCAGTCTCCCCATTTATTTTCAAATATAATGAAAAGTCACTGCATCGCATTTTATTGTGTGGAAATTAGTACAAGAGCAGTATTGACTTATTTTACATGGCATTTAGAACTGTTAGAACATGCTTTCTTAAAAATACTCTAGTTTCATTAAAAAAAACCAAAACCAAACAAACCCCCCAACAACTCATGTTACTTTTGTATCTTTTATTTTCCTAAAATATTTTTGAATATTTATTTAATAACACTTCCTCAAAAATTACTAGTGCTCAGGAGAAAAATTGCTTCTGTAAATCAGAATGAACTGTGACATTTATGAATAATACAATAATCTGTTTCCCCCTCTTTTATCACAACTTTATTTGAGAAATTAGATATACATGCAGCCTCTCAATATGATGTCACAGAATTTAAAGGCCTTTCATCTGATTACTAATTTTTATTTTCAGAATTTTGGTCATTGTATACAGTTTAATTTCCTTTGACACTTAGGATCATAGATTCTAAATGATATATTCTAACTTGTATGCTTTCATTAAATAAATGTAGAAAAAAAATGTGGTCAGACAGAACCCATTCACTTCAAAAAAACATTTGGAGTCTCTACAGTCCTGTGTGGAAGATCCCCCTTCGACTTTCCAATATCCTGATTTTTAAGGTGACCTTCACAGAGATTTAACCAGGGATTTAGTGAAAGAAAAACACATACTTGCAAGGAAGCTAGAAAACTGACTGAAAAGTGCAGCATGGCCCATCATCTGTAAGAAATATCCTTCTCTGCTTGTTGGAATTGTGCTCTGAGCACTTCTGCGAAAGTCTGATGAGACTTGACACTTCTAATTCTGTTATGAGCTTAGAATTTTAGCATTTATTTTTGGGTTGTAAAATATTTTTGGTATTCAAGATAATATTTATGAAATCTAGTAACTAATTTGAAAAATTATGCTAATAGGAACTGCTACAGAACTCCATTAATTTAAACCAGCTAAAAGTTAGGACTTAAAAAGATTCCACATATTTATTGTACTCTTGATTATTTTCCTGACTTTCATATGTCAAGTGAAGCAGTAACATAAGAAATATACTAATAAAAAGATACCTCAACAGTTCTAATACAGCAGAAATAACAGAAAAAGAACAATGGTGTTACCTGAAGGATTATGCGGTAGAAAAGTAGTAACCAATAAATACAGAGATAATAAGGGCACCAATTTAATTATACATTTTACAGGAAGGGAGCTTTAGTTCTAAATATGAGCTGCAGGCATTTAATTGTTTCAACTTCTAAATGACAGAAAACAATGCAAATCCAATTTGAGGCACATTTTGTGGACTCCCTTGTGTCACATATTGTGTAATAAACTTTAAATAGACTAAAATCATCAAAGGCATAAAATGTCAGTTGAAGCCAGGATTGAGGAGTTTAAGTCTTTTTCAATATTACCAATAGAAGAATTGCCAATAACCTTTATACAGCTGAAGCTTCAGTGCAATTTCTAATATAAAGATTATAAGAAGCAAGGATCTTTCAGGTGGTGTTTGTTTTTTTTTTTTAGTTAGTTTTCTCTTTTTTAGTTAGAGATATTTCTTCCCCCAATGTGAAATTTTCTGCATGCAATTCCTTATGTGGGTACTCAGGATTGCCAGATGCTTTACAGCTGAGTCCAAATTTTAAAATATATTTTGTTATCTGCAAGAGTTTTAAAAACATTGCTCACTCTCTTTCCCAGATCATTCATGATTGTTAAAGATCAGATCCTGCAGGTACTTTGCTTAATAAAACAATCATGAGACAGTCAAAAGGCTGTAAGATGTTAAAGAATAGTGGGAAGAAAACGGAATGCAAAGGAGAGTATGGCACAAGACACTGGACCTAGCTGTCTTTCTCTCATCTCAAGTGGAACAAAGAAACTGAACAGAGAAAGCGGTTTCCTTTCATTACTCTTTAGTGAATCTTCTATCTGTAAGATGAAAGAATGTGAATAAGAAAGGCTTTCCTCAGCACCCCCAAAAACCTGAGAAAAGGCTGATCATTCATAGTGGAACTTCCCACAGATAATATTTCTAAAGTTCTTAGACTTCTTTTCCTAAGGCAATTTCAAGTTAACCCCTGGTGATTTCTCACTGCGAAGTGGCTCACACCCAGTTCTACTGGCATTTGTATGGTGTGTATGTTCTAATGTCAGGCAAACATAAGAGGGTGTTGGTGTAACAACTTTTTCTTTGCACACTAGTCCCAAGGTATGTAGCATTTAGCCCATTAGAAATATCAGCTTGGTGGCACTCATTACATGAAAGACACTGAGGTGCTGGAGTGTGTCCAGAGCAAAGCTGGTGAAGGATCTGGAGCAGAAATCCTATGGGGAGCAGCCGAGGGAGCTGGGGTTGTTTAGCCTGGAGAAAAGGAGGCTCAGGGGAGAACTTGTTCTCTGCAGCTGCCTGAAAGGAGATTGTAGTGAGGTGGGAGTCGGTCTCTTCTCACAGGTAATTAGCAATAGGAATAGGCTTCAAGTTGCAACTGGGGAGGTTTAAATTGAACGTTATGAAACTTCTTCACTGAAAGGGTTGGCAAGCACTGGAATAGATTGCCCAGGGAAGAGGTTGAGTCACCAAACTTGGAGGTATTTAAAAGATGTGTAGATGTGGTGCTTACGGCTGTGGAACTTAAGTGTACCACTTAGTGGTGGACTTGGAAGTGTTAGGTTTATGGTTGGACTTGGTTACTCTTAAAGGTTTTTTCCAACCTGAATGATTCTGTAATTCTGTGTGCCAATTTATTTTTACTCACTATCATTTGTTCTGTTATTTTTCTCTTCCTCTGTTACTTTAAAAATAGAAGTAATGTACAGAGAAAACACTGTTTTGTCATTTAATGAGACTAAATTTTAAAATGAGAATCATTTAAGCAGTGAAATAGGTTTCTCAGACAGGAGAGTTCCAGCCCTGAGTGAGAAAGTATCAACCAACTGTGTGTAGGTACAAAGGACCTGATTTTGCCTTGAAGTTAGCCCTACTTCAAGTAGGAAGTTGAACTGCTTGACTCTCCTGAGCTGTCCTCTAACATAACCTTTGTTTACGGGGATATGATGTGCAACACATTCTGCTCCTGCTTTATAAATGTCATTCACCATCCACCAGGAGCTGCTTTTGCTGGATCTGTCAGAAAAGTAAAATAGATTAAATATTCTGACTGTAAACCTCATGAAGATAATACTGTGATTTTAACAATTAATACAATGAGAATCATTTTGGGCCAGTTTCTTCATGTCAGTTCTCTATTCTGTTTCATAACCTAAAAGTTTTCCTGTCATAGAGTATGTGTGGATATTCATTAAAAAACTAGATAAAGCATTACAGAAGGTGAAAGATTTTGAAGACATGCTGTACACCAGCATCTCCCCTTTATCACCTTTCTCCTTTCATGTGCTTACACTAAAGCCACAAAAGCAGAGATGACCTTGGAAATGTCTCCTTTTGTATGGGTATGGGAATCTCAGTATTTTCTCCTACATTCCCGATGGTTTTGTAGTCCACTTCTCTTCCACTTTAATAGTCCCTAGGGGCTATCATTAATGAAAGGTGATTCAGGACAATTCTTGTTTGTCCAAGTCTTGATAAAGAATCAAACTGATTCCCAGTAGCCCACGAAGTAGTAAAAGGAGCACTGTCTCTGTTTCACTGTTTAGCTGGTGCACAGGCCACAGGCTGATGTTTCTGCAAATGGAGGATCCTTGGTGAAGTACAAAATGAAGCACTATGAGAGAAGGCTGCCTGTAAATGAAAAAATCTGAAAAGTTATTCTTTTTGGAACTAGTTTAAAGGAACACAGATATGGATTAAAGGGAAAAGAACCCCAATATTTTGGCCAATATATAGTTTCCTTTGAGATAGTGTGCAAAAATAAGGACAGTAAATTCAGTCTTCCTATCGTCTGTCATTTTGTATTGCCTTGAATCTCTCGCTTCTTTAAACAAAACTGTGCAAAGTCCAGCCCACAATGAGTTCTAAATGGACTCCAAGAAGGCCAAGGGTTTATCCCAAGTCTGACTATGACCCTACAGAGAATGCCACAGAAGAATCATTGCAGTAGACTTGAAACCTCATAAAGAAGCTGCTATCTGGCCTAAAATAAAGCCTAAATGTGCCTACAAATTGGTAAAAGAAACTCAGTTCAGCTTGAGACAGGGGTCTGAGGGACTCATATACCCTCATCTAATATATTATGGTAGTTTTGTCTCTAGTGTAAAGCAGAGCAGGATCAGCTTCCTAGAGGGTTCTATTTTTTTTTTTTTTTCATATTCCTTTTAGTAAAAATTTTTAGAAACCTTTTGTCAGAAACAGCTAGAGCTTTTGTACAGGTATATTGTGGATAGGTGGTTACTGGCAACTGGGTCATAGCTGATATTTTCTTTTTTCCCCTATAAATAATTGTGTAGCAGAGTTGAAATAGCAATAAATAGAAAAAATGATTTATTTTCATTGTAGCTAAAACTCTCACCATCAAGTAGGAACTCTGATGTATTTGTATAAGAAAAGTTAGAAAAGAATGTTTGAATCATTCATCATGAAGCATTCTAAAGCTAAAAGGTCAACAGTTTCTCACATCTGTCAGAAAACAGTCTCCAAAGCCAGAAGACTGCTGGAAACATGCTCAGTCCAACTTGATTTTAACCATTGGGAAGTGCTGAAAATGAAGAAAATAAAGTAAAAGAAAACAGCCTTCAGAATTAAAGGGCAAAAGTTGTTTTCAGTTAGACATTTCTTTTGACAGAATTGTTAAATTGTGACTTCCCCAAAATATATATATAGCCCTGAAAAAATATGAATCCTAGTATGTCTTAAAAGCAGATAGAAGTAAAGTGTTTCTGCAGCCTTCATGTTGCCTTTTCTGTGTGCTTCATGAGATGAAAAAGCGATATTAATAAACAAAGGAGTCAAAGGGCTCTTGGGTGACTCATAGAGACAATTCAATGTGTCTTTCTGCATTACAACTTGAAATATGAGAGAAAGTGAAGGAAAGTTTTACATAATAAGAAAGACAATCTAGGCTTGCTAGAGTATCTGGGGAAATTATAGCATCTGGAAACAGAAGATCTTTAAGTGATACTGCTGAATCCAGGACCATTCTTGTGAATTATTACAGCTTTGTTAAGTTCTTATCTTCCTGCATGGAAAACCTTGTTGCAGAAAGCACTAGAAATCTCAAATCAAAATATTGCTTACTTTGTTATCTGCTAAAGAAATGAGTTTTGATCAGTCTGCTTGGAATTCTATGGTTTCTCTGTTATGTAGTAAACATAAGTCTTTCTGAAGTCTTGCTCAAGTATCCTAGCTAATACCTAAATATGACCTATACTTACAAATGTTTCTACTTTTATGATTTTATTTTCCAAATATATCAAATAAGCAATGTTTCTTTTTTGAAGTGATTGTATAAATATTATGATATATGTGTATGTAAGTATATGCATACACTACATTCACTTCAGAATATTTCCTCTTCTTTTTCCACACTATTCTTAACATTAGATTAGCGCAATAATGTATTTTGGCTTATATTTCTTTTCCTATTTTAGTCAATTTCTACTTTTGAAACCTATTTCTAGTCTTATTTTGGATTCCTTCTCATTTGTTCATGTTTTTCTTATTTCACTCTCAACTTCTGCATTTCTTTTTCATTTTTCCTAAAATGATAAATACTGATATGGGCAAGAGATTCAGCTCTGCCCTCTTAGGTCACCTTACACACCCTCCAAGGATTTTTCATGCTGTCTCTATCTTTGAAATCCATTTGAGAATCTTTCATGAGTGCAGATCTTGAGTTATGGGTAAACTTTCATTTCCAGGAGGATTTTTGCTTACCACTTTATGCATACACTATATGTGTGTAAAAATATTGCTATGTATTATTTTAGTCTGCTTCTCCATTTTGTTAGGCTTTCTATTCTAATGCTTCATTTTTTTTCTCCATCACTCTCTTCCCCTCACCCCCATCCCTTGTTAGCTAATATCTGTCTAGTTTCTCTTTGACTTTTTTCCTCACACATAACTTATGTTCCTAGAAAACACATCTGTTGCAAATTCGCTTGCTGATTTTTCTGTTTCTGCTACTTGTTCTGGTAATGGCAAACCATGACATTACCTACGTCAGCCTCTCCCTTCTCTGTGGCATACTGTTAGGATTCCTAATTATGTAGCACAGAGTGATGACCTTTACTTTGGCTGCAAAAATTCTACATAAATAAGCAGCCTTTCACCTGATCTGCAAACGGCAGGATTAGACCTAAATCCTGTATCAGACTGCACTTGAATGTTTGGGGACCTTGACTTGCTGCTGTTCTGGGCCCTGGAAACTGAATGAGATACAAGGTAGGATACCCTCTCAAGGTTTCTGGGACAAGTGGCTAATTAAAAAGAGCATATTAAAAAACCCCTAACAGAACCTAGTATTTATTCACTCAGAGGTGTTACAATCCCACAGAAAAAATGCTTAGTCTGTTCACCGGAGTCCCTTTCATTCTCTCAAGTGTTGGTTGTGTCTTGGTCTCCCAAATGTATCACTCCTCTGTGCCTTAGCCTGTGCTTTGTGGGAAGTACTTTTAAGACTGAATCACCATCTTCTCAGAAAATGTTTAGCTGTCTAATTTTTTTTTTTTTTCAGTCCAAAGCTCTAAGATTTAGAATGTCATCCACAGACTTTTTGAGCAGCAATCACTATTTCAGCCATCATCACCTTTACTCAATTTCTTATCTTTGGCTACTGTTGTGTTTCCTCATATCCTTTCTCGATAGCCTGAGGCAGGCTCAGATATGAGTCTTAAAAATGTTCTTGACTGTATAGGGAAAAGATTTACATGCCTGGATCTTGGCAGCAGTTCCTCTCAGTAAATGTGACGATATGGCTTGAATATGTTTCTCATAGGAAGAGCAGAGCCTCTTAGTGCTCTAAATAGAAACAGAGTTACAGAATAATTAGGAAATAGCTATTATGCCTCAAATTGTGTGTGTATCTGGTGAGGAAGGATTACAGAAAGCAGGGAGTGCTCTAATTTATTTGGTGTGCATATTCTTGCAGATCCAAAGTATTTTCAGATATTCCAGGTGATGCTGATTTCTGGCTAGCAAGAGATAACTGCTAAGTGTATTTTTCCTGCTGCTAAAGCTATTTTTTTTCTACCATCTGGAACTTAACCTTATGAAACAAATAAAACTTTATTATGTTCTTAAGGCTTTTTTTTTTTTTTTACTTCAGCTTAACCCAATAATGTGTTCTTCCTTGAAGGGGATAAGGATATTCAATGTCATGTTTTTGTGCTGGTGTAGGAATTGTGGACTAAAACATAAATAATTTGAAACTGATTTTTCTTTATTAATTAACGTTCTGCAGAATTTTCAATGTATTTCTGAGATAAACCAATAAAAAATTTCTGTCAGTGGGAAGAATTCTGCCCTTAAAACCTTAAAAACTCTCAAGTCTGCAGTAAAAGCAACATTTATACTGTGTCTAAATTAATTTGTAGGAATAAGATCACTGCAAATGGATCCTTATATCCAAATCCATTTCTTTGTTTTCAAAAATTGGGCCTCATTTGGTATTCTGATGTATCAGTACCAATTTTTGTTTTATTTTCTGAATTTTTAGGAAAAAATATCCCAGTCGGATGCATTTAGTCAGAGTCCCATACCCGTAGCATATTTACCTTTACTTCTCTCTTGAATTTTGCAGACTGAAAGCAAATATTTGCTCTTCAGATCCTTAGCAGATATTGGTACTGTTTTGACTCCCACAGCCAAGACAGATGTACCAGGTTAAATGAAGCAGGCACTGAAAGGTCACACCTGATAGCTGACATATGTACAGATTACTGTGTAGCAAAACATTTTTCTTTGAAGCATTTTTTAATAAATGCAAGTGAACACTTCAACAATTTGAGAAAGATATACAGAATATATAGAGATTCTCAGAGTAAGAATATGATTGTGCTATCTGTAAGTGTAATGATTCATAAAGAACTTTAGAGAAAATAGTGGTGCACTTTTTGACAATAATAGCAAACAAAAATACCAATCTCTAGTAACAGGAGTTTAATAAAAATAAAGAGACTGTCAAAATATATACACTTGCTACTCTAAACCCATGGGCTTTACAGAAAGATATAGACCCAAATTACACATAACAAAAATATTTATTCTATTGACAGCACAAAAACTGCTCATTACCTGACTTATAGAGTGTTCAGACTCCCCAAATTAGTTCACGCTTTGTCTAATACCATTACATACTAACTAGCAGATATTGCTAGCTTCCAATTTATTATTCTTCTCTCATAGTTTCTCTCCAAACAATATAATTAAAAGAACAAAGATTTTGTCTTGCATATGGGTCAAAATAGCAAGAAAAACAGTGATATTCTTGTACTAATTTTTCTGAATAGCTGAAGTGAGCTTACAGTCATTTCTGTCATATAACAAAAGCTTCTGAGTCCATGTTGCTTAATTCTTAAGATTCTGTTAAATATTTCAGGGCTCTTTGTCATATGCCAGACATGAAACCAATCTCACACAGCAGTGCTGGAAATGATAAATCCATATCTACTAGTGTTTTTATCTCAAGACATTATGTGAAAATTTTGATAACATGATTTAGTTGCAGAGATTTCTAAACAGCTGTTGATACATTAATAGACAATATAGAAGAATCAATCAGGAATCTAAAAAAAACCCCTGTACTGGTTTAGCATAGCCTGGTTTTAGGTAGCAGGAGGGATACAAAGCTGGCTCCTGTGAGGAAGCTGCTGGAAGCTTCCCACCATGTCCAGCAGAGCCAATGGCTAATGGCTCTGAAGATGTACATGCTGCTGGCCAAAACTAGGCAAATGAGAGAGGCTGGTAATGCCTCTGTGATGACATATTTAAGAAGAAAATCAAATTAAAGTGACAAGGTTTTGGATTCTAGTCAGAGAAGAGGAGGAGGTGAGAAAGTGTGAGGGAAAACAACATGGAGACACCAAGGTCAGTGAAGAAGGAGGGGCAGGAGGTGCTCCAGGCGCCGGAGCCGATTCCTCTGCAGGCTGAGGTGCAGACCATGGTGAAGGAGGTTGTCCTCCTGCAGCCCATGGGTCCATGGGGGATACAGGAATCCATCCACAGCCCGTGGGGAGGTGCTCACACCGGAGCGGGGGGATGCCTGGAGGAGGCTGTGATCCTGTGGGAGACCCAGTGGAGAGAGAGGGCCTGCTTCCAGGCTAGAGCAGCCTGTCCTTGGGGGACTGCACCCGAGGGAAGAGAGAGCCAGGGACAGCAGTTTGGGGAGGGCTCTGTGCCCTGGGAGGGGCTCACGGCAGGTTTGGGAGGGCTCTGTGCCCTGGGAGGGTCTCACGGCAGGTTTGGGAGGGCTCTGTGCCCTGGCAGGGGCTCACGGCAGGTTTCGGAGGGCTGTGTGCCCCGGGAGGGGCTCACCTTACAGCAGTTTTGGGGAGCTGTGTGCCCTGGGAGGGGCTCACGGCAGGTTTGGAGGGCTCTGTGCCCTGGGAGGGGCTCACGGCAGGTTTGGGAGGGCTCTGTGCTATGGGAGGGGCTCACGCTGCTGCAGGGGCAGTGGCTGCTGCTCCTGGGAGCGGACCCACCCTGGGGAAGTTCAGAACCGTGTCCTGTAGGACAGACCCACGGCCTCACAGATGCTCACTTTCCTTCTGGAGCAGCAGAAGGAAATCTCAGTGATGGACTGACCAAACCCCTGTGCCCTGTCTTCCTGCGCTGTCGGTGGGAAGGGGGGAGGGGCTGAGGGGGAAGGTGTTCTAAGGGCTTATTTTACTTCTCATTATCCTCCTCAGATTCTGGTAGTAATAAATTCACTTCATAACTTAAGTTGAGCCTGTTTCGCCCTTGAAGTGTTTCTCCTGGTGCTTATTTCACTCATGTATTAATTTTTAATTTTTTGTTAATTTTTTTTCCTTTTCCGTCCTCTGCCCAGCTGTGGCAGGTGAGGGTGAGTGAATGACTCTTGTGGGCACCTGGCTTTGGGCCAGTGTCAAACCATGACAACCCTAAACACAAAACCAAGCAAAAAAAAGGAAAGCTGAGGATTTCTTTTTAGAATTTTGCTGAAACTTTAATGACTACTGTCCCTAAGCGAACAAACATTTATCCCACTATAGATGGTTTGTACTGAACATATGGAATAGAGAGACAGAGAGGTTGGTCTTGTAAATTTTGTTTAGAATCTCTGATCCTCTAAGACTGCCAGGCAGAAGTGTGCAACAAGTAGTCGGATACAATTTCAGTAAGAGGTGAGTCAACAAAGGGAGTCCAAAATTACCACCAAGCTGAAGCAGATCAGTTCAGTCAGCACCCAGTTAGTCTCTATGGAGTCACTGGGCTGGTGTCACCAGTGTTTTATCACGACTAAAAAGTGGAGCCAGAAGCTCTTGTAAAGGCAGAAATATATCTCCCTCTCTGCACCTTGCATCCCTCTTTCCTTTCTTCCAAAACAGAGTGGATAACTTTTGAGTGAGAAAAGTTCCTTTTTATATGCACTACAAGTGGTGGCTGTAGCAGGTCCTTGGCCAGAAGGAATTTCTAGTCCTTCATTCCTGGCCATGTTTCTAAAGGCCAGACCTGTATTTTACACTGGACAGTACAGGACACATGTTATGGAGATGGACCTGGAGCCAGTGAGAGGAGGCAGGGTTCTCTATCTTTCTTCTTCCCCCCAGCTGGTCTCCATTTCAGGTTCGTGAGATGCAAGCACAGAGTTCCTGCCCTGGCTGGAGAAAATCATCAACCATGGACAGCCCTGCAGATGGTTACTGGAGCACTGGGCAGTGGAGAGATGGGACTGAGCCCTCTCACTCTGGAGGGCAGGGAAGGCCCCAGTCCACCAGCAGTAAATTTGGGACAGAATGAAGGGGATTTGCAGTTATCATCCATCTTTTACAAGAAAGTGGTCCCCAGCACATCAGCTTGCATGGTGCCAGAGGTGGTGGAAAGCCCAGCTGTGCAGATGTGGGGTGCTGGTGGGCAGTGAAGGGACAAGCGTGCAGTCACTCAAACTGTGGGACACTGGGGTTGGTCCATAACAGCAACTCTCTGTGCCTGTTGGATCTAAGAGCAGCTCAGGAATTAGATTTCTTTATGGCAGTAACTGATTAAGGGGTAGGAACAGGGATAAAGTTCAGGATGATGCTTCTGGTCTTCAGCACTTTTTCCTGCCCCTCAGAGTTGTAGATTTTATCTGGTACTTCACCATGGACTGTGTTGGACATGAGACAAAATGGCTCTTCCCTCAGTGGCTTTTATTTCTGTAGGGTAAAAGCTACCCAAGGGCCTACTTTCTTTCTGCTTTAAAATAATATAATTGGCTACTATGTGAGAGTTATGTATGTATTCCAGTGTATTCTAGTCTAGTTACTGATATATCATACTGCTGCTTTCTTTTACAAAGATCTTTATTAAAGCAGGGTACTCCAGAAGTGTGAAACAGTGCTTGAGATATTTTGGTTTCAACTACTACTATCCAGTCTGTATTTCAGAACTTACATTTTTCAGTTTCTGGTGATAGCTCTTTTTCTGATTTAAGTCATACAGTGTTTTACTGAGACTTTAAAAAATAAGTTGAGTGAGGTGGATGCACTGAGGCAAGAGGCAGAGAAGTTTTAATCCACCTGGAGGTAGATTTCCAAGAGGTCTATCTTGAACTTCTTGCACATGATTCTGTTCTATGGAGTCTGAAAGATTTCAGGAGAGTCTGTGAAAGAAAGTCAGTGATGAACTGATCAAAAGTTTAGAATTAAACCACCAATCCATTCAAAGAATCCTTCAACTTTAATTTAATCAAAGATAAAGGTTAGGTTATTTGTGTGACACATACTTTATATTAGTGTCTCAGTTTGCTCCATCTCATACTGGAGTATATATGGAATTGAACATGCCTGTTCTTATCCATGTCTTCTACCATGGGGATTTTATACAAAATCAAGTCTTCTCACTCCAGCTTCTAAATGTCTTTTATTATAAATTATTATTCTTCCACAGTTTTTATTATCAAAATAGTAGCGCTAGTTACTCTTCAGCTGGAATTTTACCAAGAAAAGCAAACTCATTTACAATTCCATCATTTGGCAGTCCACGTGACTTATGATTTACAGGGTGTTTGCTGTTGTGGCTATTTTTCATATTCTTCAGCTCTTTGCCAATAGCAGAAAATATAATGTAATAAAAGTAAACTAAGAAAAAGAGAGTTGGTAGTTTAGATATTTAGAACTAGAAAGTAGTCCAGATTGTGACATGATTTTAAACAGCCTGATTGCTCTGGAGCAATTACAGAATTAAAAGACGCAAAACATCTAGTCCTCCATCAATAAACAAAGCAAATTAAATAGTCCTTCTGTCCTCAGACAATGGAATTTAAGGTTACAACTCTAGCTTTACATCCTGTTGTGCTTCCTTCTAAAGTATAAAGAGGGGAGTGTGTTTAAGAATATATGAAGCAGGTAGAGCCAGTCCAGTATCACTTAGGCAAATGTGCCTAGCTAGAGTGTAACATAAGGGTAGGGTAACTGCAATGGAATGTAAGTAGCAGGGTAAAAAGTGGTTCAGCCCCCTGACTCATGAGTTGTGAAGCTGCATCTAAAGTACAGTTTTGGATTCCCAGTGTGAGGAGGATGTTAATGCAGTGGAGCAAATCTAACAGATGGCACTAAAATGAATGGAGTGTACAATGTGCAGAAGAGATGGGTTTGTTCAGTCATAAGAAAGCTAAACAGGGATCTTACTGCTGTTATCAGCTGCCTAATGGGTAGCTAAAGAGAAGATGAAGCACTCTAAATAGAAATAAGAGGACACAAGGTACAACAACAGAAAATCCAATTAATCAAATATATGTTTTACCATGAGAGTGATCAAATGTAGGAACATGTTTCCCAGAGAGTCTTGTATTTCCCAGAGAGGCTCCACACAGAGCCTTCCTCCTTGGAGATATATAAAACTTAAATAGCTAAATATCTGAAGAAACTGATCAAACCAGAACTGCAATGAATCAAAGACTGGAGTAAATGCTCCTCAGAGATCCCTTCTGGGAACTCTCTGTGATTGTATAAACAACTGTTCTTTTAAGAAAAAGATGCAATAGCTGCTTTGACAAGATAATATTTGCAAATGTTTCTGAATAGTGCTAAGCAGATGTTGCCTGAAATGAGTGGGGGAAAATCACCACAAGTGCAGAACCCTTCCCTGAAGGGATTTGCACCTTTTAGTTGTAGGGTTTTTTTCTGTACATACTCTTAGAATCGTAGAATATCCTGAGTTGGAAAGGACTGACCAGAATCAAGTCCAGTTCCTGGCCCTGCACAGCCTTAAGAATCAGATCATATGCTTGAGAGCATTGTCCAGATGCTTCTTGTACTTTGGCAGGTTTGGTGCCATGACTGCTTCCCTGGGGAGACTGTTCCAGTGTCCAGCCAGTCTTTGTGTGAGAAACCTTATCCTAATATTGAGCCTAAAGCTCCCCTGATGCAGATTCATGACCTTTGGGTCCTGGTCACCAGGGAGAAGAGATCAATGCTTGTCCCTCTGCTTCCCCTTGTGAGGAAGCTGTAGACTGCAATAAGATGTCCCATCCTTCTCCATATTGAACAAACCAAGCAACCTTCTTATGCTGTGGCACCCAAAACTGCACACAGCACTTGATGTGAGGCTGCTCCAGTGGAGAGCAGAGCGGGACAATCCTTCCCTTGTCCGGCTGGAGATGCTGTGCCTGATGTCCCCCAGGATGCAGTTGACCCTCCTGGCTGCCAGGGCACTGCTGACTCATGTTCAACTTTCCATTGACCAGAACCTATAGATCTCTTACTGCAGAGCTGTTTTCCAGCTTCCCACTCCCCAGTCTGTATGTACACCATGGTTGCCTTATTTCAGGGGTAGAATCCAGCATTTGCCCTTAAACTTCATATGGTTGGTAATTGCCCAACCCTCTGATTTGTCAGGATCTTTCTGAAGGACCTCTCTGCTTTTGAGGGAGCCAACAGCTCCTCCCAAATATCTGTCATAGGTAAAATTACGTAGTATAGTTTTTGGTCAATCATACAGGTAAGTTATGAAGATGTTGAAGAATGCTGGCCCTAAATTGGAGGCTGGTGAAACCCCAAGTGGTCAGTCACCAGCCTAATGCAACCTAACCCCCGCTCATAATAACCCTTTGTGCCTGACCTGTGAGCCGGTTGCTCACTCATTGCATGCTGTATTTATCCAACTGTGTGCTACACATTTTGTCCAGAAGAATACTGTAAGATACAGTATCAAAAGCTTTACTGAAATCTAAACAGGTTACTGGCTTCCTTCGATCACCTTGTTGGGAAAGGAAATTAGGTTGATTATGCTGGACTTTGCTCTTGTGAAGTTGCACTGGCTGTGATCAATGGCTGCATTGTCCTTCAGATATTTTTCAATAACTCCTAGAATAATCTGCTCCTGTAATCTGTAGTTTTACCAGGCCTTGAAGTGAGACTGACGGGCCTATAGTTTCCAGGAACATTCTTCTTGAACCTTCTTGTAAGTTGGGACAATGGGTGGCAGCTTCCCATTGATGGGGACCTCTCTGGATTCCCAAGACCGTTCAAAAATCATAGAGGTCTCATGATGATGGCAGCCAGCTACTCAAACATTTATGTAGTCATATAATCTCAGTGAGACAACTAGCAATTCTGACGATGCAAGTGATTGCCCTGGCATATGAGTCATGCTAGTTTTAGCAGTGCAGATTTTTTTCCCAGGGAAATCAGGACTACCTTAGAAGTTAAGGTTGTAAATGATTGCACTGATTATTGATTAAATGGTGAACTGCATAATTGCTTCACCTCAGAACATGATTAATTTGATGTTAGTGGTTGAATACTGTTACAGGAGCATAAAAAAGATGCATTTAATGTATGAGTTATCTCTTCTGGGTTGATTAATGCTGGTAATTTTTTCGTGGCACTGAAGCTATACACACACACACACATAATTGTAAATAAAGTAATTTGTTTTAATCCATCATACATACATGTATTTATAAGCAGGCCTTTAAAATTAAAATATAAAAAGGAATATACAAGGATATCAATATAAAAAGGAAACATACGAGAGGTGGAAGTGGGGACTGGGAGGAACATGGAGAGCTGGTCCAAACGTTATGGGGACAGTGTAAGGAAAGCCAAAGGCATATGGAGTTGAATCTGGCAAGGGACAGGAAGGGCAGCAAGAATGGCTTCTACAGGTTTATGAGCAGCTGAACAAATTTCAGAGAATATGGGCCTGCTGCTGAATATATCTGAGGGTATGGTGACAAAGGATATGGACAGGGTTGAGGTACTCAACATCTTCTTTGCTTTTGGGAGTCCCACATCCCTGAGATTGATGGGGAAGTCTGGAGCAAGAGAGACTTCCTCAGTGGAAGGGGACCAGTTTAGAGAATATCTAAACACATTGAGTGTATCTCACTAGTGCAGAGTGAGCTGGCCAACATCACTGAGAGGCTGTGCCTGGTTAGGTGTGAGAGGCTGCAGTAACTGGGAGAGGTTTTTGAGGGGAAGACAGCAGATGTCATCCTTCTATGACGAGATCACTGGATTGGTGGATGGAGTATAGTACTGTTTCTTGAACTTAGCAGGGCTTTCCAAAACATTACATCCTCATACACAAGCTGAAGAACTATGAACTAGATATAGACATTCAGGTAGATTGAAAAGTGGCTAAACTTCAGGGTTTAAGGGGTTGTGATCAGTGGCAGGAAGTCCAGTTGAAGACTAGTTCCTTGTGATACCCAAGGGTGATATGGGATCCTATACTGTTTAGTATCTTAGTTAATTTTTTGGATGGTTGGTCAGAGTGCACCCTCAACTAGTTTGGAAGTGATACAAAACTGGGAGGGGTGGTTGATAGACCAGATGGATGTGCAGTCATTCGAATAGATTGCAATAGGTTGGAAAAATGGGCCAGTAGGAATGTCCCAATGTTCAACAAAAGGAGATACCAAGTCCTGCACTAGGGGTAGAATAACCCCAGTCAGCAATGTTGGGGACCAACTGGATGGAAAGCACCTTTGCAGAAAAGGACCTGGGAACTCTCGTCAATAAACAATGTGAATTAGCAATGTGTTCCAGTGGTAAAATGGCTTCCTGGACTGTAACAGGAGGCCATTGTAATAGGAAGAGCATTGCCAGCAGGTTGAGGGAGATTATCCTTCTTTTCTATAGTAATGACCAAAGAGAAGAAAAGAACGCCACGAAAAATGAATATTACCTAGAGGCCTGGTTACACGCTTAAGAGGCAACTTTCACAGTGCAGAATTTTATAAATTTTACATGAAATGCTAATAGTAGATCTTGTTTTGTTTCAGGAGGATCTGAGTTTAGGTAATTTAGAGATTTTAGGCCTCTGGCTACTTATGTCCAGACCCTGGAGTGAAGGTGCTGTGCTCAGACTCCTAAGATCATGCTTTACGCTGTACAGTAAAGTGATCCTAAAAGTCAGCACTGTGAGTGAGAGGACCACTAGATTTGGATAAAGGGGAAATACTGAAGGACAGGATGTCACTGATATTTCATCACTTTACCTTAGGTCCCTGCTGGAATCAAGTCCGTGGAAAAACTACAGTATGGCACCCATCCAGTTCAGCTTTCGGGAGTTCATTAGAAGCTAATGCTGTCTGGAAATGCTCACAGTACTTGCTTTTTATACAGTAGCCCTAAGGCTAGAGCGCCTTCCTCAGATTTGAGAAATTTTGTTTTAGCCAGCTCAGCTTATGTCATAAAAGTATTGGATAAACTGAAATACAAAAATGAACAAGTTTTAAACGCAAATTAAAAAATAACCAGATTCTGTAAATTTTTGTTTTTATCACCCTTGAAGGGACTTGGAGGTCTCCTGTGGAATGAACAATAAGTCATACATTGCTCCTCATTCTTGTCTTTATCTTAAATGTGAATCACCTTTCAAAAAAATTCTCATTTTTTGATGGACTGGCAACTATTATGTCTCTAATTATTATACATATTAATATGGGACAATTCAGTTGACACTGTATGCATGCTCATGTATCCTTACAGGCCTCAGACATCTTGTTACACATATGAAATACATGATTAAACTCTGCTCTTTTAGTTATGTTAGCAATTACATAATTGTGTTGCAGCAGCATAATGATAATGATAATGATAATAATAATAATAATAATAATAATAATAATAGTGGTAGTAGTAGTGCTGCCACTACCAAATAAAGGGACTGAACTGTCATGGATAAAACACAAGGATTAATAATTTTTTTTCTGTATTTACTTTGATTATAATAAATCTCTTTACAGTCAACAAGTCTGAATTGATTTTTGGCATTTTTTTTGTGTTATAAAGGATATGGATAATTATGTATGTGTTTTCTCAGGTCTCAACTGTCATGGAATTAAATGACTGTCCAAAAAGTTAGCTGGAATAAAGATGACTGTATTTATTCTTGTTTACTATGTGTTCTGTGCTTACTTTAGTATTTGATATAAATATTTAGAAAATGCCTCTCCTGTTTATACCTGGTTCTTAAGAATGGCAGAAATAATTCTTAATCAGGTGCTTTGGTTGCCATGTGACTCTGTTGATTCTTACCTGATTCTTGTTGCCTATCATCTTCAGGAATGCTGTAAGTTTCCCCACTGTATTTCAGTCTTCAAGGAAACAACTAAAGTGTAAACATAATGAATCACATGTATTTAGCCTGATTTTGTATAAATAAGTTCAGAATATTGTATTTGCACAGAGTATTTACAAGCTTCAGCAACAGTTACAGCAGATAGCCCAGGGCTTTGGGAATTAGTCAAGTTCAGGAATTCTTTAGTTGAAGACCACACGATTCACAGTAATGATTTCTTATACAAACTTCTGAAAACTTCTCCTTTGATTATTCTTTTTTCTGTGGATACTGATACTGGGAATCCCCAGGTGCCTTTGCTAGTCTACCAGTATTGGCTACAATAAGCCAACATGCAGTAACACCTCAGAAGTGTGTAAGGAAGTTCTAGATATCTTTAATAATCTTTCAGTATATAAAACTACAAAGAGATAGCTTCCATATCTTTAGTCCATGCATTCAGGTCATTACAGCCGAATGAATCCTAATAGCTTAAATTGTCTTGCTGTTTTGCCAGAATTTTATTTATGAGAATGAAGCAAAATGGTGAGATTAACTAATAAAAGGAAAATAGCACATGCTATCGTGTCCTCAGCTGGAAACTGTTTCAGGAACTGAAAGTCACCTGTGCAAAGTTAGGCACAATATTATTTTGGAATCTAAGATTCATGTCTTTTTGGGCAGCATCAGTCTAGGAATGGTAAAGTCATAGGAGCATAGCTGCACCTCATAGCATTTTTTTTCATTGTATTTTTTTTTGCAGATGTCACTCTGTCATGAAGATTTTTATTTTAGAAATGTAACTAATGCAAATAGTAACTTCAAAGGTCAGCTTTAATCCACAGTTAGTAGAAGTTTCTAGAATATATTTAAAGATTCCTGATAAAAATATTTATAGGAGGTGGTGAGTGGCTGTCTTTTGTGATTTGTGACAATGCAATCCTACTATAAACAAACCATTAAACTAAATGGGTTTCAAAATTTAAAGATGAAGCATTATTTGAAGTGTGACACAGTCACCAAATTGCAGCTGGGGCTTTGCCATGTCAGTAGAAAAAAAATGCTATAGGATTCAGAAACGTGTAATTTAGAGTCAAATATTTTTGTTAGTCATTATAGAACATGGATGTTGAAACAAAGATTACTCAAGAGATTATAGTGATCAAAGTGTATGCCTTTTTGTACCCTGTAAGTGCTGGAACAATCTATTGAGTATGACACCAATTTATGTCAAATGCAAAGTTGGTCTCATGTATTTAAATTTTTTAGTGGTCATGTAAGTGCGTGGTGATTTTGAATACTCATCATGGTGTATTTTTTGGGGTCCTAGCTAAAACAATGAGACCTTCCAACTGAACTAATCCTGTCAGTGACATTTGTCACAAATACTAAAAATGTGAGAAAGAAAAAAAACCTCACCAATATGCAAAATTCCTCAGACTGTGCATTAAACACAATTTAGTATTTAGGGACAGACCAGAATAATGGTTTATTTTTTCTGCCATCATGTGTCAGTGAAGTCTTCTTCAGCAGGAAGAACTGCTGCATGCACTTCCTGAGCCATTACAGCCCTTTCATGATGATATCAAATAGAGCAGAACAGAGGACAGCCAATGTACAAGGCAATAGAGATGTCTGTGCTCCAGGGTGGTGCAGGAGATGAGGATTTTTGTCTTTACCACAAAGCTCAGAGTAATTAGGGTGCTAGTCTGAAGGGCTGGAAGAGAAGCTTTGGATATGTAAAAACTGAGCTTGAGTTTCTGTGATAATCAGTGTAACTGCTGTGTTTTGTGCTGAACACGCTCTGCCCAGCATTACTAAATACTTTCCTTCTCCAGAAGATGCAGGCTGGGCAACTGCTGACTGTGAATGGTATCTCTTAGTCCTCAGCCTGAGGTGGAAACTACATTATCAGCTTTTCTGTGTGACAGCAGTTGTGCTCTTGCTCTGGAATATCATTCAGTTTCCAAAAGTCATGTGGTAACAAGCTTGGCAGCAGTTTGAGGACTTGCTTTTTGGTTTAAGGTCAGGAATCTTTTCTAGGCCCTGGTGTAGGTGTCATCTTATTTATGTGCTTCCAATACTGCAGTTAGAATAACTGTTTGTTATGTGAGGCAATTCAAAACTACAGTGTTGGTGAAATTATTACTTTTTTTAAATACCACTCTGCTGTAGGTATTGCACTGGGGGAAGCACTGAAGAAATTTACTCTGTTACCTACCAAGCAGAAGTTCTAAGTCAGAAGTCCTTTGTCTTTGCTTCCTTGCCTTGAGAATTGTACTATTACACTTTAGAATGTTAAATATTTCCTGCTGTGGTGGGTTGAACCCAGCCAGCAGCGAAGTTCCCACCCAGCCACCTGCTTTCTGTTTCCTCTCTACAACCCCTGCCCCTTTCCTTGTGGAAGGGCACAAGCAAGAAATACTCACAAATCAAGATGAAAGCAGTTTAATACAAGAAGGAAACATCCCAACAACTGATGGAGACGTGATCCTTCTCCACCTCCCACCAGCAGACCAATTTACCAGCAGCTGCATGAGGAAATAAACGCCGTTCAGGCAATACCCTCACTGTGCTCCTGGGTCCTGACAGAGTTGAGCACTAAACTGCTTGGTGCTTGCAAGATGATGGAGATTCTAGACTTTCCCACCAACAAAACCCTAAGAACTGACAGGAATTTCATATTAAAACATAAAATGCCTGTGGGGATAGAATGCTTCAGAGTTAGGAAGTAACTGAGATAGCGTAGAAAGGAGTTCTGGTTTCAAGAGAGAATTTGGCTCTGAAAAGTTTTTCCAGATCTGCCCCTGAGTCCCTAACTCCATTATATTCTACATCTATCTATGAAAAATGCACCAATTTAATGAATAGCTGTTGAGAATCCTAAATTATTCACTGAAGAATTTCAGAGCCTTATTAATTCTGGGGTTAAAATCCATTCCTGATCAGTCATGTTATTAAGTGTCTATTGTGGAGTACTGATAAGGTGCGAAAGATTACAGTTAGCATCTGAGGACTTCCTCGTTTCTGTGAGAATGACAAAGCCAATGAAATGATTGGTATTTTGAGCTAAACTCTGCAAAATTGTTGCTTTCAGTTTAATGAGTGTTTGAGTTCTTGCAGTGTGATTCAAGCTGAAACAGCATCCTATTTTTCTCCTGGAAGCTTTTCTCTTTTTCCTTTTCCTGTGAAAATGCTGATGACCAGCTGATGCATTTTTGGCCATTTCCCACCCAAGCTCTGATATTGCAGCAAAATGTTCCATGTTTCTAATGAAGTCAGCAGAGTAGAAGTTAGACTCCTCTGAACTACAAAAAAGTTTTAAGGCTATGAAAGTAGTAATCTGCTTCTTAATGACACTCAGCTCTCTTCAAGCTCGAATCCAATATAATATATTTGTTTATTTTATCTCAATTAAAAAATAAAAAAGGTACAGAAACTAAAGCCGTTCATTCTTCATAAGGATATTAAGCTTGATTCTTATTTAAAAATGCTGTAAGCATATGTAAGTCAAGGTTGTGCTATATACAGAAGAGTTCTGAATTTTAGATTTTGGCACTTTAATTATAAGGATGAGTGAATAAAATTGTTTTTCTGGTTAATTTTTTTCTTTAATTGAAATAATTTTTTAAAATTGAAATTGATTTCAGTCTGAGCTTGTCCACAGGTCATTCCTACCTGCCTGTTCATAAACTGAAAACTGACAGTCCGATCAGGTGAATGTGAGCATTACTGTTTCAAGAATAAACCACAATCCTACATTGTCTTAGCTAAATTTCAACACGTAAAATCAAAAATAAATTTAACTCTTAACTGCCCACGGGTCTCTAGTTTGTAAATTCTAGTGGCTGGTGTGTGATGCAGAAGATCAGTGGACCCAGTGGAAAGGACAATCAGAAACCTCTGTGACCTTGCCTTGGAAAATGTAACAGAAAATTGACCCACAATGGCTGAAAAGCAGTATATCTAGTTCAATGAAAACATTTTTTCTGATGAAGCATTTGTTTAATTTTTTTAAAACTTAAATCTAACACATGTATATATTTAATAATGACCTTACAAAATTGTACAACAGTTCTTGAAACATAACATCCACCTACCCATCCCCAAATAAAAGAAGAAAATATAGATAAATGCTAAAAGGTGTTTGGGGTGTTTGTATTTCCTGCACAACTATATGATAAAAGATTTATTTCAATGAGCTTTACTAAAATATATAGGGAGACAAGGTGTATCTATGTTTGCCTATACTGTGTTTTGACCCCAGCCAGCAAGTAGGTGCCCACAGTACCATTTGCTCCTCCCTACCCTACCTTTCCAGGAAGATGTTGGACAGGACAGGAATTGCAAAAGGGAGAAAACCTGTGGGTTGGTATAAAGACATTTAAAACAAACAAAGGAAAGAATAGAAATACCTCAAGTAATGCAAAGGCAGCCACTCACCACCTCCCATAAAAGGAGCAATGCTCTGCCAGTCTCTGAGCAATGACTAACTTGGAAGCACTCCTTCTTTCTTCTTCTACCCAAATTTTTATTATTGAACATGGTGTTTCATGGTACAGAATATCCCAATGGCCAAATCAGATTAGTGTTGTAAGGTGTTTTGAATCATGACAGTGTGGCCCAGCCAAACCATCTGTAGTTATTCCTATTGGAGCCCTCAGAGTGAGACCAGGCTGGAATTACCCTCACCAGCTTCACCTGGCCCTCCACCTTCAGCTGTAGCAGATCAGCTCCTGGAGGGATTTTAAGCCCAATCAGAATATTCAGAGAAGAGAAGGAAGGAGAGAGGGAGGGGTGGGACAGGCTTGTAGTTGGTCTCTGTAGTTTGTCTTTGACTGTCTGGTTGTTTGGATTTCCTGGACTAATTTGGCTGCTGCCATTGTCTTGACTCTGCTTGCCTGGATTTGGAGCATCAAGGACTGAAAGGTAAATTGTGCTAAATTGGAAAAGAAGAAGCTGAAAAATGAAGAACCAAAACTGTAAGGAATAGATAAAAAGGACTGTGCTGCATGGGACTAGAACCAATCCTATTTCCTGAAAAGTGTGTGTGGAGTTCTTGGACAAAGTAGAGGAACTAATCAAGCAAAGTGTAATCTCGTGCCACTGCAGTTGCAACATTTGCCTGTGCTGTATTATGGATAAATTGATAAAATGTATAAGTACTGTGTTAAGTAAGTGAAAAGTATAAGTAAGTAAAATTTTTATGTCCTGTGTTAGGTAAAAATAGAGTTAAGTCTAAAAGCAGAGTAATATGTATAAGCAGTATGAGATAAGTAAGTAAAAGTAGGTGTGGAGGGGTTGCTAGAACATATATGTAAGCAAAATATACAAGAAAGGTGTTATGTCAAAGTTGGAAGATGTGTGAGTTCCCACATGATGCCCAGAGAGGTGATGCATATGTTTGAGAATTTTAAAGCTGCTGTGTAATTGTAATGATTCATTGTACAGATGTGCTGTGTTCCTGCAGGTTAGCTCTTCTGGCTGTGTCCCCTTCCATGTTCTTACCTATCTCAGCCTACTTGCTTATGAAAATTTTCACACATGTAAATCTGATACTCTGGAGCTGTTATTACATTTCTTTTTCTCTCTTTCTTGAGCTAAATGCAATTTATTTAAAATATGCTGGATTTTTGTCTCTCAAATATGAGAGCAGAGATATGGTAATATGCTCTGAAAGGGTAGCCTGCACTCTGCTTGCACTATCTCTGCAATTTGATCTTTTGTCTTGGTCAGTTGTATTTTTTTTCTTTCCTGCTCCCAGAAAACGTGTTTTGACCTTCTACATCTGTCAACAATTTTTTTTTATAGCTTTTTGAGTGATGGGTTCTGAATGAATTTTTTTGTTTTATGTCTCTTTCTTGAAGCCTCAACAAAAATATCCAATCTAAGATTTTTATTCTTGTCACTATTTAAAGAAAAATGTTCTTGTTATTTTTTAGAATGTATATTCTAAGTCTATTTATGCACATTGCTACATTATGCATACACAACTTTAATGATAATTCTGTCTTATCAACATTGTTATCTAATTTCCATTAACCTAAAACTACTCAGATAGCGAAGTGCCATATTAGATCTCAGTACCCTGAGACCATGGATAGAGCAAACTCAGAGCTGGTCATGGCTGTTCATGGTTCAGATCTGCAATAATTCTAAGTACAGAATAGAAGAGAAATTAATCCAAATACTTCATGTATTATATCCAGTATAAGATAACTTCTGTGGTTAGGACACTGGAGATATAGTTAGTATCCCTAAAATTCCTTACTAGCTCTTACACTGGATTTTTAAACTGTGGCTGCTGCTTATCTGTGTGTGGTTTGATGGCTAGTAGGAGATGATGTGGTTTCCTGGGGTGAGCTGGCTGTACTCTGGTAGTGACTCCAGTTGTGTGTGCTGTGTGTTGAGAAGGACCCTGGGAGGTGAATTCTGTTCAGTGGTGTTATGTTTTGTGGACTATTCCCAGCGTATTATGCCATCCTGGTTTAATTTTTAGGGTACAGTGCTTCACATGATGCATTGTTATAAACAAGACACTGGCCTTTATTAGGGGACTACAGAATAAAAATCTAAATCTGCATTAGCTGAAAATAGGAAACATTTTGATGGTTTTGAGGTATGATGGAGACCTGTGAGTATGCAAAGGGCATAGCTAAATTAATTTTATATAGAAGACAAGGCTGTCTACTGGATGCTGCTCTGTTACTTTGCTATGGAGCAGCATCAGGTCTGAGCCTCTCCTTCTGCTCTGGAGTATTATTAATAGCCAGGGCTCTCTCTCTGTAGTAGATGATGAAATTTCTTTCCTTTTTCTTGGGGAAAGACCTCCAAGTACACTAACAGAAAGAACCAAACAGCTGAAATAACAATCACCAAATGCCGATCCTAATGAAAAACGAAGTTGTGGTTTAATCCTTCTCACTGCTTCTGTATTTGACTTTCTGCAGGATACAAAATACCATTGACTGCTGAATTCAGACTCCTCACAACACTTTTCAGAGGAGTTAGTCTCTTAAAGGGTTTGATTGCTTGCTGAAGTCCTCAGTTGGTGCTGATAGGTTGTTGTTGTTTTCTGAGGATGGAGCAGTTCTCTCGCACTATCAGGGCTCTCAGTAATTCTTATACCTGAATTAGCACTGCTACTGTCTCTCTTCCTCTGTGCCATCATTGTCAGGTTCTGCACTGTTGATGATGTGTAATCCCCAGGACACTTCTCTGTGTATTTTATGTGATAGAGGGAAAATGCTGAGATCTAAGTATAGACCTGTGGAAGGGAATGGACATGGTCATTGGCTCCACCCTCCATTCTCCCTCTCACTTGTGAAAGGTGCAGTTGCATTCCCTATACTGCAACACACATCTCCCGAGGCTGGATGTGAGCCTGCTGCAGCACACTGGAGTGTGCCTTTTGGTCACCCTGCCACACATTAGCAGTGAAAAAGATCATTCTACTTCCTTTCTGCTACCATTTTCCTCTTGAGATTGGTAACCCTGCTTCCTTATTCCAGTAATGTGCATTATTATGTATCTTTTTTCATACTTCCTTCTACAGCAAGTTGTAACTTTTACGGCCTGTTTTGCTAGTGAAGGAAGAAGGGGGGGGGGCATGGAACAGGGCAGGAGTATTGATCCACTTAGCAGAAAAATATGCAAGATTGAGCATCAAGTACAGCTCTATTCCCTCTATGCCCTCGTAGAAAAAAAAAATTAAAAAGCAGCTAAAATACTATCTTTATTGTAATGATCTCTAAGTGCAGTGTCAAAAAGAGGTGAGGATTTAATCTGCATAGTGAATGAGTCCTTTGAATTTGTATCTTAGCCTGAATATTGTAATGACTCCATTCTACAGTATTCTATTGCTTCTATGTAATATTTCATTAGGTTTTTTTAAAGAAACTGAGAGACAAGACCGTATTAGATTTCAGAAATTGAATTTGGATGAACCAGATTTTGGAAAGCTGTGTATTTAATACAATTTTCAGACTGCCTGTTTGATTGTGAGCCAATGACATTGTGCTCTGTGGACAGTAAACAGAAAGTTGAACAGGACTCTGTAGCCAAATGATTTGATTCACCTTCATAGTCTAAGAAAAGACATACACAAATTGTTAAGATCAAGCAACTAAAAAGATAAGCTTTGGAAAATAACAGGAGAAAATTTATCAAACTTTTTTGGTTTAATTACAAAGATGGGTCAAGTAAGATTGATTATAATGTCTTTGAAAAAGCTGCTAAATCTTAGAGTCATGGAATGGTAAGGGACCTTAAAGCTTGTCTTCTTTCAGCCCCCCATGGCCAGGTTGCTCAGAGCCCCATCTGACCTGGACTGAAACAGTTTCAAGGTTTGGGTATCAACAACTTCTCTGGGCAACCTGTTCCAGTGTAAAATGTTGCACTACTTTCCTGCTAGACCTAAGTTTTAGGATCTCCTCTTTAGTCTGCTTTAAAAATAATGTATGAAGTCATAGAAAAGAGTATGGAGAGTTAGGAGAAATATTTCTACGGAATTATATGATACATAACATATTCAGATAGGTCCATGGCACACAGGTGTTACTTCAGTTTAGAGAAGGAAAACCAAAATGGAACAGTTCTTCACTATCAGCCCATGAATGAACTTTCTTAGGAATTTTGAATGCAAACTCTGTTAGCATTTGATGCTGAGTGTGTAGCTAGAGATGGTTTACTGCTGTGCACTCATTTGTCTCATCTTTCTTGCACTCTTTTATCCTCGCCTAATTTTCTCTATTTTCCTCTCCGAGTTCACTAGTGCTCTCTCTGTAACCCTTGCTCTTTTATAAACCACAACTCATCATCCTTCTACCATATCACCCTTTACAGACAGACTCTTGTGTGCAGCCTGAGGAGGGGGGACTGTGTGCTACAGAAAGGAGTTACGGAAGGTCTATCCTTTTCCTGATATCCAGTGATGGAGTTCAGCACCTGACACCAGTAGAGAGACCATTGGCAAGGGACTCCACAAAGCCAAGGCAGGCTATTGACAAGGGCATCTTAGGTCCCCACAAGCTGGGGCTGGAAAACTCCCAAGATGGAATGGTTATGTATTAGCATCTGCAGAGGAGCTGGAACATACACTGTAGGAATAAAATTGGAGGTCTCTTAATTTAAAAAAATGTGTTCTGTGCACATATGAGTGTAAATCTGCTTGTAGATTGTCTGTAAGTTTCTGGTGTCTTAAAAGGAGGTATAAAAGCACTAATGGTTCTCCATTCTCTACTTGAAAAATGTCTGACTTTTTTTCCCTTTTTAGAAGGCTGAAATCTTCATAGTAAAGAAGACAGAAGCTTAGTTTATAAGAGCCTAATTTTAGCAGTTTCTAAATGTAAGAGGGCTTGTAATGTTATGTTGTTTTTCAACTCTTTTTATGATAGTCAACAGGATAGGAGAAAGATGCCCAATGAAGCTATGGATACAGACTCAAGAAGAAGAGCTCAAAGTAGAATGTTTCACTCTGGAAAGAAAAAGTTGTCAGGCATAGGAAACTGCAAACCCAATCTTAGAGTAGAAGGAGTCAGGCACTGTGGTGCAAGGACTCTACCTGATGGACAACATACAAACTGAACATTTTTCGTGCTACTCTGCACTGTTCTTCTGTCTTGCTGTCTCCTTTATCTGGCACATTATCTTCTGAATTTCTCTGAAGATTTTTAATGCTTGCTTTCATTTATGTCTTGTTGTTTTTCTCCTCTCTGCACTTCCTGCCCTGCCCTTGCCTCTCACCCTCTTCCAGGATGTACCAAATTTGGCACCGTACCAGCTAGTCTGCTCAAAGGAGAATGGCTATTTCTGAAAACTCATTTGCTGTGGGGGTTGGAGTTTGCCAAAGTCCCTATTCAGTTTAAGGGACAAATAGTTGGCTTTCTGCCTGTCCTAAATGCATATTCAAGCAATTGTCCTAAACAAAGCCAGGATAATGAGAAATTTCATAATGAGCTGAAAGCTGCATATTTCCTCGTTTTATTATGCCCTAAATAGTATAATGATCCTAAGTTATAATTTAGTTAGTAATATGAAGTTTAAGTGAGATGATTATGAAGATAGTGTTTGATGTAAGAGACTTTTTACAACCCTTTAAAAATAAAAGAGGGAAATTCTCTTTCTCCTTAAGCATGCTCTTTGCCTCAGTACATGAATGAATTAGTGATAAATAAATAATTGAGTTTTCCTTGAATGGAGTTCTCTATATATCTCCAGGCATCACCATGAATTGCACAATCACAACCTTAAGTTACCTGCTCTGAATAATAGAGGCAGGCAAACAAAACGCTATCACTGCATATAAGACAAAAAACCCCCACCCCCAAAACCCCTTACTGATAATGATTACAAGTGACAGTTACTTTCATGCAATCCATAAACTGGGGTTTGAACTTGCAATAGTGCCACATCTCATTATACAAAGTGATTGTGGCAAGGGAGAGGAAAACAAACGAACAGCAATATTCGTATAACACTGACAAACACTCAGTTAAATAGAAACGTTTAACTTCAGGAGTCTGTTGTGTCAAAGAACACAATTATTAAGTGTCTGATATAAATCAGATTGATATGAAATCTCACTTGAGTTAAAAAATAGCACACACTTTAATCTTCCATAGCTTAAGAACCATCAGAAGAAATATTAGGTTAAGAAAGTCTAAACTATATAGTGCCTCAACCAAAGAGAAGAAATATCTTCCTCATAAAAATGAATGAATGAAGTCTTTTCTGCAGTCTGAAACCCAGAATCCAACAGGGAAAGTCAAAATTCAAATGTCTTTCAAAGAAAATTTTTAGACAATACCTTTTTTGCCTTTTGATAACAGTGGAATCTCCAGTGAAGTGGTTAAGCATGCTCAAAGCTAGTTCTGAAATCAGTTTTCTTCCTGTATATTCTAGCCAGTACATGGGTTTAGTTTTGCTTAGTTTCCATTTGATGTCTAAACTCTCTGGAAGACCTCCAGCCTGATTTCAAGACAAGCATTCCACCTGTTGTTCTTGCCTGCACATGTGAATTCAGTCATTCTTCTGCCAGATTTCAGCCTGGACTTTGGATTATTTAGGAAAAGGTCTTTCATCCTTTAGGTGATCAAACTGAAGATCAATCTTTTTGATGACTTGAAAATACCTTCTTATTTGTCTTCTCAAAGAAACAAGAAGATGATGGATAGGTAGATTCTGTTAAAGACCAAAAGGGAGGGAGGGAAGTATCTCTTGCTTACGTCTCCTTGTGAAGGCTTTCAGAAATGCCTACTGAGCACTGCTGGTTTTAGAGAGAATATGGAAATCCAAGGTTTTGCATAATGCCCTTTGTCAGGAGACAAGGATTATTGCTTCTGTGCATCCATGCCAAATGCATTTTTTAGGACAGAAGTAAAAGTACATCTTAGCAGAATGAATTGTGCTATATTCATGTACTTTTTGTTCCATGCATCAGTTAAAAATACACTTTCATCTGCTATTGACAGCCTAGGGAATTTTGAAATGTACTTGTGCAATGACATTTCTCATCATTTTGGGTATTCTAAGACCCAGCTTTTATTCCAAGTATTTGCCTGAAGAGAAAGAAGCAAGGCTTTGAGGTCCACCTTATGTCTAAAAAATATCTTTGCTATCACCTCAGGCAATCATCAGCAAGAATTTAGCATCTTAGTTTAACATCTTATTAATTTACTCGTCTGGTTAGGCTGTATATAAAAAGTATACATTTGCAAATATTTCAATTACTCATCTTCTAGCGTGTGGAAAGATTTGTCTGAGGTTTTCTGTTTATCCTTCAGCACCAAAAGGGAGACATGCACTAGAACTTGCCTTATGATTCTTGGAGTTTTTTGTTTGGTGAAGAAGTGTCTATTTGAATGAACCTGTGCAAAAAGAAAGTTATCACTACTTTGAAAAAAAGCACAACCTTCATCATCCACATACACTTGTCAAATGCCAGAGAATAAGTTAAAAACTTGATATTAATAAAAATTTGGTGTACTTCATAACTCTCTATAGTAGATAGAATTCATAATTCTCTGTATGGAGAAAGTGTTGCAATTAGGCTTTAGGGTTTCTCTGATTGGTCACCATCCATGGAAAATAAAGTGCTAGAAATATCTTTGGAATGTTTTTGTCTATTATTGAATTTATTGCATGGAACTGAATGAATACATATGACATCTTTAACATATGTTTAAAAATTCCTCTGCTGAAGTGGAGATGAAGCATGCCAAGGCTTTTTTTTCCCCCTAATTAAATCTGAATAACTTCAATGCAGTCTAAACTGGTCGGGGTGAATATTCTACATATCACAAAGAATAGATTTTCATTGAAATTCAATGTCTGTTAATATCATCAAATAGTTACAGTATGTCCTCAATAAAACCAGGCTACATCCTCTTCAGAGCTTGAGCTTCATACTGAAGTTCAACACGCAGTTATTCTTTCTGATACATAATATACTATACATGTTTGCATATTGAGTGCATGTGTATGTTTTTCCTTGGAAAATATGAGCCAATATGCAATAAGATGGAAAACTATGCAGTAACTTTGCATGCATTATGTAGGAAATGCTGAAATTTTGTGGAATTTCACAAAAACAGTTGTGTGGTTTTTTTCAAAGACAATGTAATTATGCAAAAATGAAAGCTAAATTTCATGAGTGGAGATACTTCCCCTTATAGTTCCTCCTTAGCTGTGTCACCTTATGTGCATGGTGTGAACAAATGACTGTGACCAAGAACATCAGCTGTCACAGTATGATTTGGAATAAATTAAGAACCAATTTTCTTTAAGTTAGAATTTTTTAATGCTCAAATCAAGGTTACAAGTTGTGTAAAATAATTACATCCAATGTATATTATTCAGAAGTGATACAGTTTTTCCATTGAGACTGTTTTTTCCATCTTCAACGAGATGATCTTGTTTTAAAGGAAGATATGTGAAAGATCTTTGTTGTCATTTATTTGTTTCAACAGGTTTTTTGACTCTAAAGATTGTCTGTAAACCACAGGTCTTTTAACTAGAAATGTAGTTTTTGTTCCCACGCAACCTTTTCACTTTTTTCTTCCATAAGAGGAGACTGCAAAATTTTATTGGGAAAATCATAGTTTATGGAGTAATTGCAATTTTTGAAGCTAGAGTTAGTAAGGAAATTTTGCATTTTTTGTAATTTTATATTTTTAATTTGTGAACTTCTGATTTGCAGTGGAAAATTTTGGTTTTGAGTTTTCAGTACACCTTCGAAATTTAAAATTTTAAGTTTCAATGAAAAATATATTTGACTTGAATGTAACTTTTAAAATCTTTTTACCATGTATGGGCTAATGTTTATATGTTCCTGTAGAGTATATTCTGTACTGGCATGCAAGGTTTTAAAATGTTTTTTGACCAATTCTTGCATTCAATTCTAGCAGTATATTTTGAAATAACAGATTTTAACAGATGAAGGCTAAGGTAATTCAAGCCTTTCTCAATTGATGACAATGTAATATTTCTATATAAGCATGTGCTTAATTTCTGTCTGGGAAAATGAATACTTACTTTCAAAGTAAAAGTAGGATTTATTAACATAAAGTTTATATTTATTTATAACAGAATTTTATTTTTTTTCCAAATGACTGTTTTGTTTTTAAATAGATTAGCTATCCCAAGTTGTTTCCTGAATCATCCTGCCAGTCACTCCAGGATTCAAATTATATGTGAAAACCTGTTGTTTCTATCCAGTACCCGAAAACCTAGCTTGTGGGATGGATTCAGCAGTCATTGAATGGGTTTCTCTCTTCTTCCTGGGAGAATTCTTCATACCAAAGCTTCTTAACATTCAAAGTCTAATTGTTGAATATTCATGGCAATTGAATGCAAAATGTTATTGTGGTTTTTTTTGGTAAGTTACAAGAAGGAAAATGTGTCAGGGCGAACCTGTAGTTACAGTTGATTTTGAAAACTTTGAAATTTTGAAAACTGCCGTTGCAATATTCTTGGCATGAATATCTTGAACTGTAAGGAACCATTTCTTGCCATCCTGAGTCAGCTGTATAGTACTCATCTCTTTTTCCTTTCCTTGTCAGAAATAAGGTAAATGAGCTCAGTTAACCTGACTGGCGTATTTTTATTTTGGGAGAGATGTCCATGGAGCAGAGTAAGTACTCAACTCTCCTGTCTGCTCTTGGAGAGGAGTCTCTGTCTTTGGGCTCGCAGGGAGCTGGAGTTGGGAAATCCAAGAGATTCTTGCCTGCACCTTCCACCCCAGATTCCACTGCAACTTGTTGCATGTGGCCAACAGAAGTCTCTACTGCCTTCTACCATTTAGGGATGCAAAAGAATAGCAAAGTAACTCTTAACAAAGGATGGAAAAATAATATCTGACTACCCTGGTTTTTTTGGCAAGGGAAAGGTCCTTACCGGTCCTTTAGTGTTCAGCCCCAAATCATGCAGTGAATTGTTAACCATTTTTTTAAGTCATTTTACAAAGATTTCCCTCACTGAAATCTTGGTGCAGCTAACTGGCTAGCTAGATGATATACACCATGACATATGTGTGTTCCTGAACAGGTTTTAAGTTAAACTAATACAATTTCAATATTTAAAGCATTATATTCCAAAGATGAAAACAGGAAAAATACTTGGAATAAGTTTTTGTTCCATACCTGAGTGGGATGTTGTGAGGTGTGGGGGAGAATTCTGTTCGCCTGGCATTTTTGTATTTTAAAATTCTTATTAAAAGTAATGGAAAATAAAAATGAATTAGCATGAAGAAAATGCATGTTGTCATTAAACAGATTAGAAATAAAGCCAATAAAGATACACTGAAAACTTGCAAAGTTTTGCTATCAAATTTTGCTCAAGCCAATACATAATTGAGAAAATTTATATTTCTTGAATTCACATCCAAATTTAAATTTTGAATGAGAAGATTTGGAGTTTTTCTACTATATAGTTTGTTTGTGTTTTTTAAAAAAAAATATTTAAAGCACAGGCCTTTCTGTCATATTAGCAGTCTTCAGAGGAATACCATCATGAATAAAACTTTCATTAGTTCTTTCTAATTCCAAAATTTTTAAAAAATTCTTCATATATGGACAAATTAATGAACCAATTTGCAAGTAAAATTTCCTGTAGTACTTTATCCTGGTACTTCAATATTTCTAAATCAGTGAGTTTTTTTAACTGTTGACTGCAAATGGGTTCATGGCTTAATCCTGTTTTAAGATAGAAAAGATAATTAGATAAAAGTTAGAGAATCCTAAATGTTATTTTAGTGAATGCTGCAGAAAAAGGAAGGCTGAAGGTCTTTCCTAAGGATAGCAGGCACACACATACAGCAGCATGCAGTCTTTGGAAAGATGAAGACTGAAACAAAAATGTAACAGAAATCATTCTGTAGAAACAAGTCTGAAATACTTCTATAGTAAGAAGAATTTGTTGATAGGTCCTAAAGTTACTGGAAGTGCCAGTTAATTACTGGAAAATCCTAATATTTATAAATTTATATATATATATACACCTATTTCAAGTGAAATATGTAAGCATTGCTTATTAGGACTCTTGTTTTCTCATAAAAGAATTTAACTGAAACATTTTTAGAGGGTCCTAACTCAAAAATGAATAACATTTGGGTGAAGGATAACTCAGGAAGAAAACTGTTAAAACCTGAAAACAGTTCATTTTAAAGAGGTCTTGTGCCTAACATATGAACAGTTTCTTGAGTAAGGAAGGAAACCAGCCACTGTCTTATGTGAAATGAATGTGACTAAAGAAACTTTCCTCATTAGATCAGTCTTGGGATAATGCCTTCCTCAGAAATGAATAACCTCCTAGCTTTCTGCTAAACTTTGGAAGTTTTTAGTTTTAACAGTGATTCTTTTTGTGTTTGTCTTGGCAGAGAGAAGGTTAAAGAAATTGTGAAATGCCAGGTTAGTTTTATGTAGTCTTGTTTAACAGTACATGAGGTAGACCTTTAATATCAGTTCTACAGATAACTTAAGTGCTGATGGATGCATTTTCAAATGCTGAGAGCATCAAGAATGTCTTGGTACTTCAGGAAATTAGCACTGCTATCAGAAAAATGTTGAAAACTGAAATTCTGTACGACAGGAAATGGAAGCTTTTGTGTTATTAATAATGCAGAAACTGTATTTCTGTAAAGCACACACGCACATGCCTGTGTTAGAAATGCAGATCTTAATGCTGAAATAAAACTACCTCTTCAGATTAAAAGTCTGGACTAAGAAACTTTGTGAGGATTCTTTGGTTGGTTGGGTTGTTTTTTTTTTTTAAAAAAAAGAAAATTGTCTTTTTAGCCCTTTTTGCAAACATGCTACATTTAAGAGCATTACTATATCAAACTAGCAACTGCTAATATGTAATGAAGATCAATTTTCTCTTGAATTATAGATTCCTGTTTTTAAATGATAAAGTTCACATCAATGGAGTATGAACGAAGTATTTTAGAAAACGTGAAGTAATCACACAGTCATGAAAATGTTCTCAGTTTTCCAAATAGCTGAATATTGAACTGGCAGAAGCTATGCTTTGGATTTGAAATTTACTTGTGTTCCACCACTGTGGAGATGCCTTCCCCTGAATTCCTGGGGGGAGGGACCCTGCAGGGTACGGGTCTGTCCCTGTCCCTGGTCCCATGTCACTTGTGCCCCATACCTGTTCCTAATTGGGTGGTTTGGGTGCCTGGGGGCCGAAAGGAGAGAGCAGGGTGCGATGACTGGGTTGGCCTGGGAACTCCAGCCATGGGGCTGGAGGAATAAAATAATCCCTGAACATCTTCAAAAATATCGCTTCATCTTTCCTTCCAAGTTCATTGCTGTCTTATATATGTTGTAAGGATTCCTCTCACTACAACACACCACTTATGTTCCTAATCTTCCTTCTTATCTATCTTACTCCCTGTTCTGGAATAAGATGATATTAAAGAACCATAGAATGGTTGAGGGTTGGAAGGGACATCTGGAGGTCATTCTGTCCTACCCTCCCCTGCTCAGATGGTGTCACCTAGAGCTGGTAGTCCAGGCCCAAGTTCAGATGGTGTTATGGATTGAGTGGAGGCTTCAGGCAAGCCCTGCCTTAGTCTCAGATTTTTGGCAGCAGCTTAAATTTAGGTGGCCTGCACCTAAATTTGTTTTGGCCCACAAGTTTTAAGGATGATATATCAGGTCTATTATAAAATGAGTTATTTATTGTATAGTCAGGAGATAATAGAAAAGAGGCCTCAAACAGAGTTACTTACTACATGATATAAACCAAAAAGAAGAACTACTAGATTACATAAAACTGCACGATATCAACGTACCTATATTTAAGCCAGCAAAAAATATTACAGATTGGGAGTCAGTGTAACTTGCCACCAAAATGACAACAGTGAACACAAAGTCCTTTCAGTCAGCCTCTAGAGGAATAATGACAAAGTAGGTTTCCCAGCTTTGGGAAGAAAGCCCCATACTTTTTTCAAGGAATGTGCAGAGGATTTCAGCTTTTTGAAAGTTTGGTGTAGTTTGTGTCTGTCAGTCAGAAATTCCTGCTTATCTTTCCAGATGTCACTTCCACAGCAAGATGTTTATTATCAGCTGGGAGTGGTGCTCCCATGGCACCAGATTAACTCCCTAAAAGACAAGCTATGCTGATTGAGTTATTTTATCAGTCAGTGAGCAACAGATAAGCTCCTGTGAGGGGCAAGATGCCCCGAGTTATTTCACCAGCTAAAAATGAACAGATAAGCTTTTTTTGGGCAAGATGCCCTGCTATAGATGGCTTTTGAGTATCTTCAAGGATGAATAACTCCAAAATCTAGTGAGCAACCTGTTCCAGTGCTCAGTTGCTTTCACAGTGAGAAAATGCTTCTGGTGTTCAGAGAGAACCTCCTGTGTTTAAGTTTGTGTGCATTGCCTCTGGTCCTGTCACTGGTCATCATTATAACAAGTCTGTCTCTGTTCTTTTTGTACTCTCCCTTCAGGTATTTATATACATTGATAAGACTCCACCAAACCTTCTTTGCTCCATGCAAAACAGTCACAGCTTCCTCACAGTCTCTTCATCATTTTAGTGACCTTGTGCTGTACTTTCTCCAGTAGGGCCATATCTTGAACTTGTCTGTTTTTCAATATACATAAACAGATACCCTCCTTCATGCTCGATTGGGTCCCAATGCTCCTTGAAAACTGCTGCCAGGTAGAAGCTCAGCTGTTGACTAAGTTTATTACTAATGGACAGCTAAAATAATGATACAAAATAAGTCAGTGGGTGCATTGCAGAATTAAATACCTGAGTTACCTGTGGCATTGAAAGGAAGTTAACCATAGCCATATTGAGCTCAGTTTAGGTTGACTTGCATTTCAGCTTTGCATTTTCTTTTTTAAACTCCCCCTTTATTTTTTTCTTCTTGAGATTTCCTGTCTATTAGAGTTTTGTCACAGTCTGCTCTCTCTTATGAGAATGCTGGCTCATCCTTCTAAGGCATTTCAGTATTGCTGTCACACTTTTTTTTAGTGTCAGGCAGCATATTTGAGGATTTTCCAGCACTAATATGTCTACTTGAGCTTTCGGATTTTGTGTGCTTATCTGAACTAATCTTCTATTCCTTTGAAGTATGTCTGATTCTAATACTAGCCCAAATTATGAATTATTTCAGTATGAAGAATTTTTGGTAAGCGTGTACTAATAAATTTGAACTTTAGACTCTGTAACTGGAGGAGGGTTGAAAAAAACCTCCTGCATTAACTTTTCCTACCTCTCCATCAGAATTTGGTCATGGACGTAAAGAAAAAAATTAGGTTGTGAAAACTCTGAAAAGTACAGGATGATTTTTTTGTTCCTGATTCTAAAGAGAGCTTCAAATGCACCCCTCTTCTACAGAAAAAGAAGAAAAAAAAAAAAGGAATCAAAGTCATTCCAGGCAGTAAGAACTCCAGTTACAGTGTTCATTTGCATGCAGATAAAAATGTATGCTGTGATTTTTTTGTCATTCAATTTCAAATTCACTTACACATGTGTTAATAAAGTCAGGATCTGAAGAGGCAGCATCTATTCTGAAATGAAAATATTAGAACAGGGATTGAATGGCTTTAAAATTATGGTTTTCCTGTGTCATAATATCTTATTAAATACTCTTTCACCTCCTAAAGTAGCTGGAAAACAAACTGGCAACAACTGTAATTTCTCCCTTTTTTCTTAACAAGATGATATGGGTATCCAACCATATTTAATGAGTATTTAAAATAAATGGAAAAATAATGCTCCCTGTGTTTATTTACATTAGTTGTCATTAATCAGTATTTAAAAAAATGTAGTACAATGCAGTGTGCATGCTGATTTCTGCAGGAAAAGGCTGAGGCAAATTAGAAAATTAATTCATTCTATAGAATCTATGAGAAATGGAAAACCTAAGTTATGAAGGTGATGATTTAACTTGAGTTAAACATACACTATAGTTCATATCACTGATGGATATCTACTTGGTGTTTTGAAAAGACTAACTTAGCAATTAGAAAGCAATCATAAGCCCATTCAAGTGGAAGACAATTTAAACTTAAATAGAATTATATTAATTGGGAGCAGTTAAAGAACATTTAATTAGATGCCCCCTGTGTTGGGGTGACTTTGTGATATGTATCCCCCCATCATTGCTCTGTGCCCAGAAATTAATTTTGTACCTTTCTTTGCCTTTAAACTGTGAGAGGGGGAGAGAGGAAAAAAAAAAAAAAGAGTGAAGTCTTCAAAGCAATTGTTTCAAGGACACAGACACACACTCCTCTGCCTCCACTCTGTGGCGAGAGGAGCGGAGGGAGCACCTTGCTTGCTTTTCAGCCAGTTTTCAGCTCCTTTTCTCTGGTGGGAGAGAGAGTCGAACTCTGTTTTTTCCTGGAACTTCGATTTTTTTTTTTTTTTTTTTTCCCTTCTCTTCTGGACTGTTTCAACATCAGAACACATTGGGACAATTTTTCCATCAAGGCCCCAGAGGTGGGCCCACACCAACCCAGCTCTGAGGAGGAAGAGAGAGATCACATCTACAAAAGGACTCTGAAATGTTCCCAGGTTTCTCGCCGCAGCAAGAGGTTTTATTATTTGGCATTATTATCCTCTTCCTGTGTGTTTGTTAAAGAAATAGTTTTTATATCTTTCACTTTCCTCCAAGGAAAATTTCTTTTTTCCCAAACCTGGTGAGGGAGAGGTGGCTGTAACCTGCCTTCTATCAGAGGATATTTTCCTCCAAATTTGTTCAAACTGGCTGTCTTGGTTTGAAAAGACAGATGTCTGCTAAGGAAGACAGGAGCCTCCCTTGAGGTGAAGGATGCAACCCCCTTCTTTCTGAATTATTATAAATTTGGAATTAAGGGGCTTTCAGGCAAAGATATAAGGAATAGGAATAACAGTTCTTTACTAAAATACAGATGTATAAACAGGCAAACAAACAACAATAACTATAGTGGTGACAACAAACAGAACCACAAACCCAGTGCAGCCTCTCTCGGCTGTCAGGCCCTTTCCCCTCTGGTGCAGTTCCAGTCACAGCCGGCAGGGGGCGCTGGCGGCTCCTGGTGAGCAGGGCAGGTGCGATGGTTCTCCCGCGGCTGCAGGGGGCGCTCCGGAGCGAGCTCGGGGAGCATGGAGCAAGGGCGGATTAGATCTCGGGAAAAAGGGATGGAAGAAAAGCTTCACGAACCTCCCTGGGCAGCTGATCCTTTGGTCTGTCTGGGCTCTCCTGGCCAGGCAGGCCGGAGCAGCAGTAGGAGCACAACTTCCGGGTGGCAGGCGAGATGTATCGAGCTGCGGAGCTGTGGTAGGGATCCCCGGAGGTCTCGGCAGGCAGGACGGGCAGGGCTGCAGAGCAGCGAAGGCTGAGGCAGCCGAATCTGAGCTGAGCTCTCAGCGAGGCAGGGAAAGGACAGGCTCTGGATCCCGGGGTTCTTCCAGCAGAGAGGAAAAAACGGCAGGAAAACCCGCAGTGCTGACGAGAGAGTCTCTCCCGTCTCCACACCAAGTCTCGAGTTCCGTTGAAGCAGTGGCTCTGTAGAGAAGGTCTCGTCTGCCTCTGAAGGTCCAGTGGTGATGTAGAAGGGTCTGGTCTTCCTCTGAGAATCCAGTGGAAAGGCTGCCTGTGGTGTTCAAAATCTCCCCTTATATCCAGGCTGGAAGGCTTGGTTCCTCCCTCTGGGCGGAGCATCTCACAATGGGTGATATAGTCTTATCAGTCATGCGGTGATGGCCCATTAGCAGGAGATAGTATAGGAGAGATAAAGGACTCTGCCCCACCTGGTGTCAACAGCTGGCCCATTAACAGAAGATAGACTCATGAGCTTATCAGGGATGAGTCATGAGGGAGGTGGGGAACACTGTCCCACCAGTTTTAACAGTTTATGAAGATGGTGACAGAATACAGACTTTTGGGTACATTTCACATTGCAACCCAGGACACTGGCATACCCCCAAAGCCCCAATTTAATAATTGGAAGGGAAAACCATGCTGTTTAAAAAAAGAAATTAGCTTATAGAGAAAACAAACATTATTTTTGAAAGAAATCCTAGAGAAGAGAAAGAGGTAGAGAAGAGGGTAACTTGTTAAGAGCCTGTGTTATCATAAACTGGTAATTTCATTTAGAAGCTAGTAATTGGGAAAAAATAAACGGGAAAAACCCCTAGTGACTAGTGAAACAAAGGCTCATATCTTACTTTCTATAATATATTAGCAATCATATACACTCATTTGTTTCTACTGCAAGCTGAAATTCTTGGAAATCTCTATAATAACAAGGATTTTGTTTTCAATAGCTGTTACTGATCTATATTTGTGGGTGGGTGCCAGATACTCGCATAAGTCCTGATGAAGAAGGAACAGTTTCTTCACAGTTAAAACTACAGTGAAGAAGAAATGACAGCTAGATACTTTTGAATTAGGAGCATGAATTTTTGCATTATTTTTCATCAGAAGAATGACAAAATTTCTATATGACCTGATCTTTTTGACTTGCTAAATTAATGATAACTAGTTTCCCAGTGTAAACCTTTCAAAATTCCAGAATATATCTTATAAGGACTTAAGGAGCTTCAGTACCAACTGACATATTTTCTATCATTATATTGATAATGGTGGAAACCCATAAGAATTCCTTTTATATGATGTTTGTTACAAGCAAGTTTTTATTTGTTTGTTTTTATGGGAGATCCTGAGAGACAGAAAGTGGAGTTGTTAAATGCATTAGAAAAGATAAAGAGGAGAAGAATTGTTACGGTAGAAAAGGTCGCATTTGGACAGATCAAATTTGCGATGAAAAAACTGTTCCTAGAATGTGATGTCTGAAAGGAAGAAGGCAAGAACTAAAAAGGAAAAAAAATTACCCCTGAAAACCATTCTTATAAGTCTAAATCTGAACTGCAGAAGAGATGGTGAAAGAAAGCTGTCTCATACCTACATACCATACACCATAGCTATTGTAGAAGTAAGATTTGTTCTGCAACTTAAAAATCAGATTTTTCTTTGTAATCCTAATGATCCTTTTATTTGTGAGGATGAGTTGGAGGAGCCTTGTATTAAAAAGGCTCCCACACTCCTTTCTAGCCAAATCCAAAGTCTTAGCTTTTCAAAAAGGTGCAATAAACTGCTGCACAGACTTGTGATCTTTGGGTAGCTTTGAAATTCACAGCCCTTTTGATGCTGATTCTACTCCAAGTTGCTGGATTCCTGTTCATTCTCTGAGAATGTAATGGGGCATATTGCATTATCTTGGTTCCAATAAATTAGTTTTCAATCTCTGCATAAAGTGTTCTCTAATGCAGTTACCTTTGTAGAGATTTTCCTCAACAATAATCCTATCACAGTTTTAAATCTAGGGAAGTGCATCGCATACTCTCTTGAAATGTTAAAATTATCATTATTGAGGGGTTTGCTTCAAAAATTTTATCAGCATTTGACTGATGAAAGCAATTACCAATACATCAGTGTCTTTGCTTTATATACATTGTGTCTTGTTGCAGTAGCTAAGTACACTTTACACCCCGCAAGTTACCCAAAAAGTGATCTCTCCCTGCAACACTGTGCTAGAAAGTTCTCCCTTTGGTCTTGATTCTGCTGATCATTGGTCCTCTCCCTCCTCCCACCCCTTTTCCCATTGGCCCCTGTTATGTCACTTAACCTTGCCTGTCCCCCAGCCCTCAGACTATTGGGTTTGGATGCTCTGCCCACCTTGGGGAGCTCTTGGGATAAAACCGGCGAGGGCTCTCGGCGCTGGGTTCTTTCTTGTCTCTGTTCCCTTCGGGGTGTTGCTGTTAAACGTGTCGGAATCGCAAGCAGAGATCCCCTCTCGTGTCTTTGTCCCCAGGTGGTGCACAGACTGTGTGTGAGTGGCTGTTCACAACCACCTGCCAGGGTGACACCGTGTGCCCGTGTGGGTGCTGGCAGAGCACTGCCTGAGCGTGGCCACGAGGGACCTGTGGAATAAACACAGCATCGATCCACCAAAGCCCTCATTCCATAGTGTCTCCATTACTTATCTCAAACATCAAAGCTGGCCTAACAGGACTATCCAAAATTAAGAAGATAAAAGTCTTAAGAAGCAGGTATTTAAAAAGCATTCCTCTCTGACTAGCCAAAAAACTACTTTGGGAAAGCTGGTGCATCTGGTTTCACTATTACCATAAGTTTTGAGTAAAAGCTGTTAGCTTCAATTTAAGGTTCTTGCATGACCTATGTTTGTTTGGATTGTATTTTATAAAAACTGGGCAAAATAATATTGAAGTGAAATCAACTTTTTTACTCTCCACACTGAATCAAATGCTTGTGCTAGGATTTTCCAGACTTGCTGCATGTAGAATCACATTTAAGAATATTTGCATGTGCTTGCACATTGTGGCTATTCAGTCTTGACAGTTGTGTTGTCAGCAATAAACAGTTGTTGACATAACATTTGGAATGGTATCTTCTAATTAAAAAAAAAAAAGCTAATATCTTCTATGTTGTATTTTTTTGGTAAGGTAACAATAAGAGGCTGCTGGTGTTGAACTTCAGACAGGAATTTACAGCCTCCAGATAAAGCATGTGGCTTTAGCTATTAGGTGAAGTAGGTCATTGCTTAGAGTCTAAAAGATGTTGCTGGAAATAATTGACTTTCTTCTTTTTCAGGTTGAGAGAGTGTCTAAGAGCCCATGGTACCTATGAGACAATAGACGCATGGCTAGACAAGTTTTAGTGTTCCTGCCAGGGAGGACTGGGTGGGGCTATGGTTGCTTCTTGCCTCAGCTCTCCCACTGCCACCAGCACTGCTTACCAAAGGCTTCCAGACCTCTCCCTGTCATTCTAGACTGTTTCTGTTTTCAGGTTTTTCCTCCTCTTCCTCCTCACTCAGATGACAGCAGCTGTGGTGTAGGTGTAAGGTGCATGGAAAAGAAAGACCTGTCATGTGTGGAGAAGGGGAGAAGGAAAGGTTAAATCTGCAGAAGTGTGGTAGAGGTAGTGGTGAAATTGTCAAGACAGAAGGATAGGTAGGAAAGTGCCAGCATAGGTCCTCTGAACTCAGTCTTTACTGGCATTTTTGTTTCTAAACAGAGCTGTGTATTTGTCCTTGTCTTATTTTTGCTGTTTGTTCTTCCATCATTTTACAACTTGATTACTTCTATTTGTTGTTTTTATGACATTTTGAATTGTTTTCTCTGGGGAAAGGCCCTCACAATACTTCAAGTAGATTGTTTTTAAAAGCTGTGTTGTTTTCAAGCTATGTCTGAATAACTCCTTCTTGACATATTTACCTTGATAAAAAAGGCTTTTTTGAGTCATGCAGAATATTTCCCAGTAGAGTAGCAAGAGCCCAGGATGTTCCCTGAAGGTTGCTTTGTTTAATGTCAACTTCTCTTTGGTTATCCAACTTTGTTTATGAATTAATCAAGGAGCAAATTTTTTTATATCCTTATCTACTCAAAATCGTGGCTTGGTAATACCAACATTGAAACTTCGGGTATTGTTTCCAGCTGATGAATGTGACAGCTTTAATACTAACAAGCCTATTCAAGCACACTTTTCAAGAGAAAAGTAGCCCTGACGAAAGATAGAATATTACCTCAAATTAAGTCCATTTTAAGATACTAGTAACTGATAACAAGCACATTAATAATATTCTAATAATTTTAAAGGAAAAAAGTGCAAATAGAGCTTATGACTATCCTAAATATTTAGTGAGAGTCACTGGTAAAGTGCTTTGTGAAGGGAGCAGGTGCTTTTTTTGGGTTACTTGTAGATTAAAGAAATCCATGACATTTTGTGTGTGTAGTTCTTTGCTAGTTTCCCCTCTCTGGGGGAGGGCACAGGGAGGTGCTCAGCTTGTTGGGCCCTCAAACTGAGTGCTATCTGATTTGGGAGGGGGTAGAGGTGGTGAAACAAATAAGAAAATACTCCTGCCCTGAAGGTCTTATGTCTCATTGTATTAGAGACAAGAGTCCTGTGCAGGTTGTGATTTATTTTACCTCATATTGGGCACACGAAAAAAATCTCATAGGCTTCGTGCATGTGGAGAGATTACTCTCAGCATTGGAACATTTTCTTGAATTGTTTATATTCTGATCTTTTATTATATTCTGACCTTCCAGACAAGGTCTGTTAATGGAGAAGGACATGTAGACCAAAACACAATACAAGAGGATAAAAAGAATGGGGTGTTGGTGTTTTCTGGACATTTTTTTGGGGGGCAGTTTTGGATTTGTTTGTTCAAACTATTTTTTTGCGGTTATTGTAATTCTGGATCTATTGTATCCTGTTGGTAATAAAGCCACGAAGCCTTTACTGAGGGAGAAATTCAGGAGGAACCAACTGTGGCAGGGATCATGGCAAGGCAATGAAAAAGTACTGGTACCTCCAAGGGGAATAATGTCTGTGGCATTCTTGTCTGAGATGTGGGAAGGCAGCATTTAGGAAGAACACAGCACTGAGTAGAGAGTGTGCACATTTGTACACTGAGTAAAGAAGTGTGGTAACATCTGAGCAGCATGGTTCCTGAGAAATACTGTTGATCTTTTTCTAAATATCAGGAGTTCTCCAGTTTGTGTTCTGCTGACATAATTTTTCTCTCAGTAAATAAAAGCCCCTCTTGTTCATATCTTTACTTATTTGTTTATCTATGTTTTTTCAATTTGGTTGGTTGATTTGGGTGGTTTTCTCTTTTTGTAAGGGTGTATATTTTCTTGCTACAAAAAACATTTTATCTTTTCCAGATGTTTTCCTTAAGGTCTTTTGAGGGCATTCAGATAATTGATTGCATCATTGAAGTGATTATGATGAATGCATCATTAATTGTTATTAGTTTTGATTTGCTTGTTAGATCTTACTTCATGCCAAAATTACTGTTCTCAGATCACAATGAAAGATTTTACAGCTAATGTTTCAGGTGTTCTTCACCTGCTTTTCAACCTTGACCAATAGATTAACCAGTTATTTCTGATATTGGTGTAGCATCCAGGAATGTCATCATTTAAAGAGACAGAAAAGAAAACAAAGGAATCTCTATAGATCAAAATGGACAAGTCCCAATTAGTGTCTGTCATAATGGCAGGAGCAAGTTCTGCCTCACAAGCCCCAGAGAAGTGGGGAGCTTAGCTGACTGATCTTGAATGGAAGGTTTAGGAGAGGAGAAAGCTTTGGAAATCTATGTTCAGGAAACTGTTTCTCTATCTGCCGTAAATGGTCTTCTAAACTAAATGTTAATTTAAATAGATCATTGTAACTTGGTATGTGTAAGAGAATGTTATTGTATTTCATCTCTGTTTTCAATAACTGTACTTGCAGAGGTGTGAGTGGTGAAATGTTGAGCTTTAAACCTGAGTGTCTAACACTCTTATTTTCTCACATATTCTTCTGATCTTTTCAACAAAATTATGAAAAGCAATTTGCTTAATCATTGTATGCAAAGTGTAGAAATATTTTAGTTCTTGTTTATTGTTTCATCTGTTTAAACATCTGTGTTGCTATACCAAATGTGTGTTTTGAGTAGATGACTTGAGACTCATGAGTGAGGACAGGGAGGAAATGCTGAGGAGACTACAGGCATCCCTTCCTGCCTTCACAAGTACAAGAGACAGGGAATCTGAGTTACTTGGTGCCTCTCTTATGTTTTTCAAATATTCTGAGCTACTAACTTGCCCTGTAGTTTGGAATAAACTTGTCATCATTTCAAATGCACTAAGCAGGAGCAGATTAACTGCTGCACCATGATGCAAAGGTTTGCAGGCCCAGTACACGTACGTTAGCTCAATATTTTTTTCGGGGAAGTGCCTACAATAAATGTTAAACATTGGAGCTTCCACTATTGACCTGTATGAAGACAGGCTCCTATGCTGGTCATATAGTAATTGTATAACAGCCAGGGCATTCTGAGCAATCCTTCTGCAATGCATTTGATTCTTCTGATGCAACAGGATACTCAGCATAGCTCACCTTTGCACCAGGTCTGCTGCAGGATGTACCAAAACCAGCTCTGTGTAGCCTGGATTGCATTTTGGCATGACACCATAGCATCCCTCCCTCTTCTAGCAAAAGCCTGCCTTGGCCTGCCTTACAGGCTCTGCTTTAAACACTTGTGCCCACGTTTTTAAACATCCAGATGAGTCATCTCTTCAGCTGTCCTCTGAACCGATCCTTTCTCTTTCCCATGTGGTTTTGACCAAGTGTACTTTGCAACTGTTTTTATTTAAATCAGTAGTAACTTGTATGGAGTTGAACCTATCAGAGCAGCTATGAAAAAGAGAGGATTTAATTCAGGATGCTCAAAACTTTTCTTTAGTAGTCCTTTTGCTCCTCAGACCACTGAATGCTTTTCATTAGAGCTGAACTTAGTTTTGGCTGAGTTTGATATGCCTAACTGGGTGCCAGCCAGGCTGAATTGGCCCTGTGCTGGCCACTGTGTTTGTTGGAGCTCAGGGACTCTGGAAGGGACTTTGACTCAGCCACTTTGAATTAGTGCTGGCTTATGCATGACAGGCATTGCAATACTTCGAGAGGCAGGATGACTTTCCATGGAACAAACTCATGAATCCACAGTAAAGCACAGTTAATCCCTACCTGGATATGGCATGTAAAGCTGATAGAGAGGGTTTGTTTAGTACAGGTTGAATTGAGACTGTTTATCATAGGGCTCCATCTTTTAGTTGGTATTAAATTGTGGAAGGTCACACTATTAAAATGCTGCCATACAGGATAGAAGCTTGAGAAAATCACCTTTGTGGTAATACCAGGGTAAGTAATATTATTTTTGAGTGACACTGAACTACCTCCAAATGAAAATTTACTCAGTCTTTTACTGAAAGTGCCAGAAAGATGAATTTCAAAGGGCTATACCATTAGCTTATGGATTCAAAACTTCAGGTGCATGGGCACAAAGAGGAGGCAGATGAACTGCAGGGAAATAAAAGTGTTCTCCATCTGTTACCTGTCTAAAAGCTGTTTGTAGCATGTTTCTTGACATATGTTTAGCATACAAATGAATTATTCTGCCCTTGGTTTGGCATAATGGACATTTTGAAACTAGATGTTGTTGTTGTTGCAAAAGAATGGTCTATGTTTCGGCCTCATTGAAAATCACTGAAGAGAACAACATCATCAGAGCAAACAAAAGCAGTTCCATATTTAATTTATAAGTCTTAAATAACTTTTCCATTTCCCAGGAACCACCTGTAGACTGCTAAGGTCCTTGCTCAATAGATTTTCATATTCAAAACACTTCCTATGTCATAAAATTGCCTCATAAAAAAATTAATTCAATAATAAAAATTATTTTGATCTTGTTTTCTTGTTACAATTTCTTCCAAGTGCTGAGTCATTTGCTGAACTGTAAGCTTGAAAGCTTATATTTATGTATTTTAATAGTTTGAAAAGCTATTATGGATTCCTTGCACCCTACTGGGAAAGTTGGTGTTGCTGTTGATTTGATATGTGCACATTTAGGCTCTTTCACAGCTGGACCAAAATTTTTCTCAGAAGAATATATGGGCATGTTTGAACTACTCCCTTTAGTTTTTCAATTTTTTTTTTCAAGTTATTACTTTCTGCTTCCTGGAAATGTCAGCTTAAAGGGAATATTTGTGAATTCCAGTCCATATCAGTACAATCTGAAAGGACCTTGTTGCATGCTAGTACAAAATGTCAATGCATTTTATGAATAATAAAATTACTTATTAGTGCCAGCAGGACAAAAGTAAAATTGAAAGGAAGTAAAATAACTACTGAGATAGCAGGCTGTGGGAGTCTACTGCCTTCACCTCAAGATCAACCTGTGCAGGCTAGTTAGGGAATAATTAAAGAAAATTATGTTCTCCAGTGTGATCTCTGGGATTGCTATGTTCGGTAACTATCTACTAATGAACCCCGAGAGAATTCCAACAGAGCAGAGAAACAAAATGTGATCCAATTTATTCTCAGCAATTCTCTCTTCTTTATTAGTAATATATTACAAAATGAGCAAAATTGCTGTTGTGGGGTTTCATAACATTTTGACTGTAAGACTCTGAACTGGTTTTACAGTATTCTTGATGAGATTTTAATGTGAGATATTGAAAAGATATTTGATGTCTGTGAAACATAGGAGGTAGGTACTCTTGGAGGTGAACTGCTGCACTAGTTCCATGACAATTGATAAGTCATAGAAGCATCAAAATAATGCTCCTGGGAATTATGTCAGTCTCTTGGACATTGTTGAGGATAGTATTAATAAATACCCAAAGGCATTATGCCATATAGGCATAAATGAGAGCACAGAGTCCCAAAATTACATTAAATGGTACAAACTAACAATGAAAAATCTTTTAAATTATGAACCTTTTGACTGTCTGAACCATTCCAGGAGAATATGAGATTCTGGATAGTAATGCATAAAATCAGTATTCCAAACAATCAAATTTCTTTGAAGACATAGAACTTCACTGAAAACTGTTCATTGTCTAAACTTCAATTAGTTTGCTAGGACTCTGTTCTGTACCTATACATTACCTAAAGTGCAGTGGAATTAGATTCTCAACTTGCAAAACCACTTTTTTTTTTGATGCTAAACAGTGTAGTGAAAGAGAAAACCACACTCAAGAGTACATGATCAAAATTAAATGCTTGTGAAGATATCTCTTTGATGTTTAAACCCATATGATAAGCATGATGATGATGGAAAAACCCAACCTTTCTTGAGCCTTGAGTTTTTTTGGTTCATAAAAGTATAAGCTGAAAAATGGCTGCACAGGTACCAAAACTATGAAGAAAAGTGGCCCTCAGGTAAGTACTGTTTGGACCAAAAAAAGGTGCCAGTAGAACTTTGGAAGGAAGAGGGGAGACAGTTCCCTGACAGTAAGATTGAAATAGATGTATAGATAGGAGAGACCAAGGTAGTTTAATTTTATATTGTTAACGTTTTGAGGAGTCTCTGTTGCAGGCACCTAAGCTTGGAGGTTGGGTTGTCTCATTCCCCCTGTGCTGTCAGTGAAGACAGAGGGGCTCCTTGAGGCAGCCTGTTGGAGCTGCAGCTGGACTTACAGGTCCAGTATGTCTCTGGGAAACCTCATCCCTTTCCACTGATAGTAAAGGAAGGGTTTTGGAGACAGAGTTGATAAATTAATAGCCCAAAATGAACCCTGGGATGATAGATATCTTTCTCCTTGTGTCAGCTGTTTATTGTTGTATACTATTTACTTGATGCTTTTTGAGCCACAGCAGGTAATTCAGTCAGCCATTGATCTCTGTAGGTAGTTTGCATGTGATTGCTTGATTGAGAAGAGCTGGTGAGCCTCATGTGTCTGGAGTTGGGCAATGTATCTGCTGATTCAGCAAGAACTCTGCCTGGTCTTTTTAATCATAAATGACTTAGCCTGAGGAGATACTGCAGATTAAAGATATGACATTCAAAGTGTACCGTGTATTATAAGGGAAAATTTGCCATTTTCCCCTCCCTCTTAATGAAATGATTTTAAAAATAGTTTTCTCTAATCAGAGTTTGCATGTTAAAATACATACCTTGTAAATTGTATAGTGTACTTATTTGTAACACAAGTATCATACAAGATTAGAGTGTTCACACACTCAAATTCTTTGTACCTCAGGTTTATTATTATCATTGTGATTGTGCATTGAAAGAGTACAATATTTCCTTGACTTATGAAACTTGCTTTGACACAGTTACTGTATTCATGCTCTCTCAGCTTTAACTCGGTATTTAATATATCATAGTATTATGTTGAAATATGGAAATTTATTAATATTTCCACTAGAAATAAATGGAATCAGACTTGGAAGGACAAAACCAGACTTCAGAAAACTCCAGTGGTAGAAACAGCATGTTGATAATAAGTCTATATTATTTCCTCGCTATTTTTGTAATTAAATTCTCTGGAATTTAAATATGTGTAGAAAAGGATCTGATCTTTTGTGTGTGTGTGTAATAATGGCACAGCATAGCCCAAGGCAGTGAGATTTTGGTGAACAAAAAAGGGAATTAGGGTCCCAGTTCTCACTGACTTTCACAGGATCTGCAGGGGATTCGCTGAACAGTCACAACGAACCAGAGAAAGTACTTCACTGTTTGCTGCCTTAGGTTTGTTTGAAGATGCTGATTTCTAAAGTGCTCTCAGTTTTCTACTGCCTCTGGCCCCTGAAGAATGGAACAGAGCAGGTCTTAGCTGTCCTACTCTGTCCATGGGGTGGGGCGTGAGGGGATAAGCAGCTGTAGGACCTCAGCTGTGTCAATGTACAAGAGGGTATCAGCTTTTATAAGTCTGCTCTCTTTTTCTAGAAGTCTATTTCTCCAATTCAAACATCCCAGAAGGAAATGGTCTTAACACTGTGTTTTCACTTCCTTAGATTTCTTCTATTTTCTGCTGGATTTAGTAAGTAATACTAGTAATTAACTTTTTTTTAACATGTATTCATGTCTTGATGGCAGGACCCTTTTTCTTAGCATTCTTTCCTTTCCCTTTGATGTACAGTGAATTTTAACTTCAGTGTATTGAGATGCTTTGTAGATACCAGTACTCAAGCTAGCATGTGACTAGGAAACAAGTATAGTGACAGATAGGCCCATTGATCTTTCAGTGAAGTCTTCTGATACCATTGTCATCTGTACTTTGCTTGACGGAAACGACTGTGTGTTGAAACTCAAGATAAAAGCAGCTGCGCTACATTTTATGCTTTTCTAGCTACAATAAGACCAATAAAAATGTTATCATAAAACTGACCTGAATTCATCTGTTTTGGTAGGAGATGTTATAGATTTGCAGAAGTATATTTGCATACAGTGAAATGAGAGTGAATTTCAAGGGTATTGAGAAAATATATACCAATAAAAGACAAATTATTGGCCTGAATATTTATGAGGTTATAATTTCAACCAGAAAACATATAAAGATCAAACCTGTGTGTTGAACAGCAGATAATATTCTATCTTGGAAACATTGTTTTGAAGAATTTAATTTTCTAGCAGAACTGAAAACATTGTGAGAAGATTTAAGGGGTAGGTTGATTGTCTTGGAAGGTGTGTTTTTTTTTGTTTTTTTTTTTTTTTTTTTTAACAACCTGGTCTGAGAACATGGGTCTATCTCACAAATAGAATAGCGAATAGAATGTATTGGAAGTAACTTTTCAGATACTAACCTGGATAAAACCAGAAGCAGTATACTTCACAGACCACGTTCTGCATCATGTTAGTATTACATTTCCCGTAACTGCTTGATGTTTCATGGTTTCTTATGGTGCATTTGGCTTGCAAATTCACATGCTTTTGAAAAGGTCATTCCTAGTTCCTAATATAGCATAAAATAAACTTTTGCAAGCTCTTTATGGATTACCTATACTTCTGCTGCAGGAGGAAAACCAGTGTTATCATATAGGACAAGTTTGCCATCTGGAAAAAACTGATTTTTTTAAAGATCAAGATTAGAGTATATTCTAGTTTCAAAACTATCGATGAGACTGTACTTGTTAGCAAGCTAATGTTTTAGACTAGTGTAAAAATGTTTTCAGTCATTAAAAATGTATTCTATATTCAGACAGGGAATTACTACTACCCAATATCAAATCAAAAATGAAAATTGCTCATTTTCACTCTGGGTACACATTAGTCCAGCTTGCTTTCTTTCTCCTTGATACAGGTAGGAGTTCCTCTTTCGTACAGGAGCAGGTGCATGCTGTCAAATGTTTTTGTCTTTATCTCCCCATGGAATGCTTGCTGTCTTATTAAGACGAGTTGTTGGGTTGCTGAAAGCAACTGCAGGACTGCAAGATCGTGAGCTGGGATAGTTAACCTTCTGTTTTCTAGACATTTTCATTCATCACCATGACTTATTACCTACTTGTAAGCTCCATGTCCTGTCTAAAGTCTGCCTTTGTACAGAAACCTCTTGAAGTGGCTCTCCTGTCATTCTGACTTTCTGAAGGAATGGAAGACAATACAACAAAATGTATTGTGTCAGTGTTCTCCTTAAAAAAATTCCCCATATGTTACTGGAGGTCATTCTGCTTTTGAATGTATTGCTTCTCACTAAATAGCAAAGTCTGTGTGAACAAAATATAAATTGGATTACCACTTTATGCTACAAATGAAAATGCATTTTTTTTTTCCTTCATCTGGAAGCTTTCTTGACTTCAGAAATGATAAACTTTTTTTTTAATAGATATCTGTGTTCATTTTTGGGTGCCACCCTATAAGAAGGATATCAGGCTATTAGAGAGCATCCACAGGAGGGCCATAAGGCTGATGAAGGATATGGAAGAGAAGCCATATGAAGAGCAGCCATGGTCTCTTGGTCTGTTCAGCCTGGAGAAGAGGACAGTGAGGGGACCACTTCATAGTTGTCTATAGGCTCCTCCTGAGGGAAAAGGAGGGGCAGACACTGATCTCTTCTCTCTGGTGACCAGTGACGGGACCTGAGCAAATGGCCTGAAGCTGTGTCAGGGGAGGTTTAGGTTGGATATCAGGAAGAGGTTTTTCACCAAGAGGGTGGTTGAGCACTGGATCATGTTCCTCATGGAAGTGGCCATGGCACCATGCCTGACAGAGTTCAAGAAGTGTTATTCAGTACTCTCAGGCACATGGTGTGAGTCTTGGGGGTGTCCTTAGGGGCCAGGAGTTGGATTTGATGACCCTTGTTGAGTCCCTTTCAATGCAGGATATTCCATGATTCTACAATTTCTTCTCTGAAGGTTGCTTACACAAAATGTTTCATAAAATGCTTAATTTTTTTAAAAGCTTTTTTTGTTTTATTCACCTAACACACATGCACAGACACAAATTTTTCCTATGAAAAAGAGTTTCATTTTCTTTTTTTTGTTTTCTCCCTGGTTCTAGGGAATTTCTGCCCATGATGTCAACAGCAGGATTATGATTGATTGAGCCTCTGTTATTCTGTATAACAGAAGGTGTATTCTCCTGCTATGAGCTATGTATATAACTGACTCATTGATTCATTTGTAGTCCTTATGATTCCATGACTTAGAAAAAAAACTTAACAATAAGAAAACAGCAGTAACGATTCTCAGTACTTTCCACTGTTGAAAATGTTTGATTGTATTTTATTTTTATTTTTTTGGTTTTGTTGCAATAAACTAGAAACCAACAGAGTATTACCATTGCTCTAGTGTCATTGAGAAGAGGTTTTGAACTCAGGCTCATCACACTGGACTCTGAAATTATAACAGATGTGCATCCACCCAGGAAATTACCATTTTCAATAAGAACCAGAGCAGCAAATGGATTTTCATGCATGGAAAAATAATGTAATAAACTGAGCAAGACCCTGGCTTGATGAATTATATAGTCATAGAAGGGAAAAAATACAATTTGTTAAAATTTCTGAAACTTCAATAGAGCTATAAAACAGGAACACTTTCTACTCCAAATAATAAAATAACAAGCAGAGGCTTACCAAGTAAATACATTTACGAGTCTGAAGCTGCACACAATTTTTATGTATTTCCCTATAGAAAATCTTATCTTTTACTGTCAAGTACTGAAAATAGTTAGGAAATGCTAGGTGCACTTTTACATTTTTATGATACCATGCTCTTTCTCAGGAGATTCACGATGGTAGGAAGAAGGAAAATCATATTCATTCCTTTATAAATCTTTCTATTCCCTAATTCCTTACTGAAGTAAATGAAAAAATCTTCACTGAAGTCCAAGGATGTCATACAGACCTTCAGGACTGAAAAAAACCAGGAACATTGTAAGTGAAAATGAGTCTAAGTCTGAACAAAGAAAACATCAGGAAAACTGTTTATCCAAGCCAAATAATTTTTTAAAATGCCTTAAAATTAATTTAAAGGGGCAAATGCTGATAAAAAGTTATAATCCTTTTAGAATAAAATATAATAATCTTCTCTAGAACATTATAGTTAGAATATTATATTTAAATAGAGTATTACCAATAATAACAATAATAACAATTCTAGAATATCTTATATGTAATATAAAGAAAATTTATTCACAGAATCAAAAAATATTTTTGGTTGGGAGGGACCTTAAAGATAATCTAGTTACAACCCCTGTGTCATGGACAGTGATACCTTCCATTACACCAGATTGCTCAAACCCCATCCAACTTATTCCAGTGCCTCACCATCCTCACAGTAAAGAATAATGAACACATTCATGTTCCTTTTTTTTTTTCTTTCTCTCATAGAAAGCTGATTTCTGCCTTACTTGTGTGGCTTGTACTATCACTTTTGCTATGGCAATTCCCTGTTCTTTCTTTAATGCCTTGTAAATTCTGTTGGTAAAATGTTAATGACTGTATAAAGTACCACCTTAAACCTTGAGTCTCCACTGGCTGCTAAATAAATAATTTTCTTTCTTTGCCACACAACATCCTCTCACCTGTTTCTCACCTTTGTTATTTTCTTTACTCCCCAAACCATCTTTGCATGCGTCCAAGGGGATCTCTTTCCCTTACATCCATCTCAGAACTCACATACACTGCTATTCTTAGGCATTGTCGTGGTTTGACCTTGGTTGACTATGCACCAAAACCTCTCTATCACTCCTCTCCTCATCTGGGCAGGGGAGAGAAAATAGAATGAAAGGTTCATGGCTTGAGATAAAGGCAGGGAAGTATAACTCACCAATGGGAAAAATGGACAGCTTAGGGAAATCAATTGGATTTATTACCAATCAAAATCAGAGCAGGATAATGAGAAGTGAAACAAATCCTAAAAACACCTTCCTCCCTCTCTCTAGCTCCCTCTTTCCTGGGCTTAACTTTATTTCCAGTTCCCTACCTCCTCCCCACCATCAGCCTGGGAGATGGGGAATGAATGGGGGTTATGGTCAGTTAATCACATGTTTTTTCTGCTGCTTCTTCCTCCTCGGGCAGAGGAATCCTTCCCTTGCAACAGTGTGGCATCCTCCACAAACTTCTTCAGTGTGAATCCTTCCCGTGGGCTGCAGTTGTTCATGAACTGCTCCACTGTGGGTTCCTTCCACAGGGTGAAGTCTTCAGGAACAGGCTGCTCCCGTGTGGGTCCCCCAGGACAACACATGTCCTGCTAGCAAACCTGCTCCAGCATGAGCTTCTCTGTCCACGGGTACACAGCTCCTGCCAGGAGCCTGATCCATCCTGGACTTCCTGAGGGGTCACAGCCTCCTTTCAGGCATCCACCTGCTCTGGTGTTGATCTCTGCTTCCCCATGGATCTTCATGGGCTGCAGGTGTACAATCTACCTCACCATGGTCTTCACCAGGGGCTCAGGGGAATCCCAGTTCTGGCACCTGGGCCACCTCCTCCATCCCCTTCTTCCCTTACCTTCATGTCTGCAGAGTTTTTTCTCCCCCATATTCTCAGTTGTCTCTTCTCTGGCCACAATTACTTTAGCACAGTAACTTTTATTCTTTCTTAAATATGTTATTGCAGAGTGTTACCAACATTGCTGATGGAATCAGCCTTGGCCAGTGGTAGGTCTATTGTGGATGCAGCTGGCTTTGGCTCTGTGAGACATAGGGGAAGCTTCTCAGAGAAGCCACACTTGTAGTCCCCCTGCTATCTGAACCCTGCCCTGCACATCAAATACAGGTATATATCTCCTTTCTTGATTCTCTTCTGCTATACTTGACAGCAAAAGATTTGTAAAGAAAGAGCGTTCACCATAAAGTTTTCAGAAAAGCTTTACAATCAACTTCCTGAATCTAACATTTTCTTTTGTATCTCCTTGTGGAAATATTCTCTTGTTTATTTTCTTATTATTATTATTATTATGCTAATCATTGTACGAACATTTGCAAGTGGACCCACTTTAGAATTTCATCTTTCAGTGTTGTGGTAAGATAATGTTGTAAAGTGTTTTGAATCATGACAGTGTGCCCCAGCCAAAGCATCTGTAGTTATTCCTATTGGAGTCCTCCAAGTGAGACCAGGCTGGAATTACCCTCACCAGCTTCACCTGGCTGTCCACCTTCAGCTATAGCAGATCAGCTTGGTTTGGATCTCCTGGACTAACTTGGCTGCTGCCATCATCTTGACTCTGCTTGCCTGGATCTGGAGCATCAAGGACTGAAAGATAAACTGTGCTAAATTGGAAAAGAATTGGGACAGAAGAAGCTGAAAATCTAAGTACTAAGAGAGGAATAGACAAAAAGGACTGTGTTGCATGGGATTAAAACCAATCCTATTTCCTGAAAAGTGTGTGTGGAGCTCTGGGACAAAGCAGAGGGACTAACCAAGCAAAGTGTTGCAAAATGTATACGTGCTGTATTGTGGATAAGTTGGTAAAATGTATAAGTACTGTGTTAGGTAGAAGTACTGTGAGAAGTAAGCATAAGTGAGTAAAATGTGTATGTACTGTATTAGGTAAAAACACAGTAAAGTGTATAAGTGAACTGTATAGGTTATGCATAAGTATTTAAAAGTAGGTAAAATGTATAAGTATTAGATTAGTAAGCAAAATACACAAAAGAGGTGATAAGTAGGGATTAAGTAAAAAATTGGAAGATGTGTGAGTTCCCACATGATGCCCAAAAAGGTGATGCATATTTTAGAGAATTTTAAAGCTTCTGTGTAATCATACTGATTTGTTGTACAGAAGTGCTGAGTTCCCACAAGATAACCCATAATTTCAGGGCTGTTATCCTGACATAGCATAAAAACATTCCCTCATGCTTTTGCTTTGGGCAAGGCAGTCTAAGTAATGAAAATATGGGCAGTTCATTCACATCACAATAAATGCCTTAAATTGCTGCCATAAGAGTGTAATAATTACACTGAAAATACTACTTCCTACTTTCACACAATTAAGACCCTCTTCTCTCTTTCTCATAGCGCTCCTTCTACTTGTGTGGCAAATACAGAGATTTAAAAAAATTAGATTTGTTATAAATAGATGCAGAAATCAGAATTAATTAGGGTTTTTTTCTGGGCAGTGCTGAGTGAGATGTTTCAAGTGTTTCTCACCATAGGGAAAATGGGTTCCTTGTACCATACTTCTGTTCTGATCACACACTTTATTCCAGGCCAGCCCCTCCCAAATTTTCCCAAACATATTCCCAGCACAATGCACAAGTAACAGTAACTATGACCCTGAGTTAGGTCACAGTTTTTATTTATTATAGATATACTGACAAAAATGTGCTATCTGCTTCACGGTCTGTAAATCAGGGCTTGTGTTTCAGGGACTTCATAATCTCCTCTATGGTTGCTTTTTGCAGGGAATTGCAGGAAAGGCTCTGTAAGGTTTTTTTTTTCTCACCTTGTGTTTCTAAATGAAGTACTATGTCATTCTTTTGTTGTCAGGTGAGTAACCTGAGTCTGATGATGCTACTCACAGCTAATGGTAGAGATTGCCTGGGAGGTGGGTACAATCCCAAAAAGGACAAAGTGGCAGAACCAGACTCTGCCTTCCATTTGCTAAACTGATCTTCATTATGGGTCCCAGCCAAGAAGGGGACAGTACATTAAGTAAAATCTGTTGAAAGCAAAGAGGAAAAAAAATTCCTTTTAAAATCATTGCATTGCTGCTTTAGCATTTTATAATCAATTCATGAATTAGCTGAGTCACACAGACAATCAATTATGCTAAGTACATTTATTAGAAGCTGCCACACCTAAACTAATCACTTTGATGTCTTTGCCATAATTTGAAACCAAATATTAAAGCAAAATGCATTAAAACCATCTATCATGCTGCTTAATCAATCACACTTTGGAGCTCTATGGCATACCAATTCATGCATTTGGGGCACTACTGAAAATTAATTGCAAGATAGAGAATGCATGTTATGAATGCAGCCTTTAGTGTGTTTGCCAGAGTAATAACTGTAATGGAGCTCAGAAGATTGGACATTGCTTTAAAAACTTGATGTCTATTTACTCTAACTTAATTTGAATGAAACATGGAGTGACTTAATGGATATCACATACTCTGTAAATAAAAAAGGAATGAGACATCATTTATCACCCAGAAATTGCTCAGCAATTTTCAGAATTTAAAAATATCATGAGGTTAGAAGGTGAAAAAAGAATAATAGACTTAAGTAGTCAGAAATACAAAAAGCAGTGAAAAAATTGATTTAGTTAATTTTAAAAAGTTGATTTAAACTCAGAAAAAGTCAGCGTGCTACATTCGTAACTTTTCAAAGATTGGCACAGAGAAAAATAATTTTAAAGCATAACTCTTGAAAATTCTTAATTACTTGAGCCCACTTCAGAAGGACATGTACTGAAGAAAAAAATCTTAGCCTTTTTAAACAAAATATATATTAAATTTAACTACAGAAAAAAAAAAGTGGAGGAAAAAACTGTGAGCATGCAATATAAATGCTTGATGCAGCACAGCAGTTGCAAATGAATGAGTCATTGACAGAGAGCAATCTATGTGCCATAAAGATGCTGAAAAATTAAGAAATGTACCAACATTTAACTTGGAACAAATAAGGGAGCCATTACACTGGATAATTTAAATTCAGCAATTTTTCTGCTGGAAATCTTTACAGCACATTGTCTGTGCTGTATCCTGCCTCTGAAGAGCAAGACTTAGAAAAAATAGAATGTGAAGTTTTGTCTCAAAAATGTCTTTACTACTCATTTCTGATAACATGAAAGCTTCCAAAAAAGGAATTTTGAACTTAGATCAAAATCCACCTAATGATTACTGGATTTTTGATTAATTTCATTTGCCACTCTCTCTAACTTTGTATCATTCTACTTGCTTTTGTAGCTTTTGTGATTTTTGCATTAAGCCCTTCTCTCTGCTTTTGGTTATTATTTCTTCCCTTCATCAGTCTTAAATGGGTCAAAGCTAAGTAATTTCTGTGCAGTTCCACTTAAAATAGTGGTTTTAGTACAAATACATGTACAAGGATATGCGTAAGTTTGAACCATGCTCCAGAACGTCTGCTACTTTTGTGACCAGACTACTTTTTGGTCATCAAGCAAACAAACATCTGGCTGTTTACATGAACTGAACTCACTGGATAATTTGGTCATTCTGTAATAACTTGAGGTGGGATAGCTGTGCAAATAAAACTGAAAGTTTTAATGGAATGGTTTTTTTACACGAATTAACCTGTTTAAAGGACCTTTATTAGACCTGTGCTACAATGACACATTGTGTTCCTTCCTTGCAGTTACTTTTATGGACATTTTAGATGAACTCCCAGCAGCTGTGTTGCCATGGTGATTAAATATTGCTTATTGCTTCAAAGACAATAATACTTGAAGTTTTCTAAAATCCGGTGCATTTTATTTGAAGTGTTCTAAAACACAGTAAAAATGTAGGCTTGAAATTATGCATGGGCACCTGCTTACTCTTTGTCTGGTTTATTGCAGGGAGCAAGAGGCAACAGAGGAAGGTTGAACAATGAGGAAGTGTTTCAATCTGTGATGTTTTCCCTGCTGTATCAAAGATCCAGTGGGCACACCCCCAGCACTGTTCTTGATGTCCAAAACCAGAGGTGGGTCTGCTGTTTTTCATGTGCCTTCCCACATGTGCTGCTTTGGGATGTGTTCTATCTGCACCAGTTCTGGGCAGGGGGATATCAGGCAAGTAATGTTGAACCTGATTTTTTTTGTGGGCACTCTATAACGACTGTTTCAGGCTACAAAATAATCTGACTTAAAATTTTCATATTTCTGGTGAGTCAGCCTTTCTGTTGGTACAAGGGATCAATTCAAACCCTGGTGCTGTGTGTATCTTGACAGCTAGCCTACGTTGTGCACGGATTGCTGCGTTAATTATAACAGTTAGCTGGTGTTCAACACAGGCTGTATGCTTTCACTTTTGAAGTACAGGGCTGCTTTTTTTCCCCTAAGGAATTTCAAATGATAGCATATTAATAATGAGGTGTTGCAAGAATGGCAAAAAATATATATATATAAATGATGTAACTTGAGCTGGTGCCATTTCTGTCCCCAAAATCTGTTAGTTTGATCCATACCTGTATTAGCTGTGAGAATTCATCTAGCTTTTTACATGGTTGCATTTTGAGATAATCAGCTTCTATTATCCTTAATCTGTTTTGAGGAGTGCCCTAATTTTTATCTTTTAATTCCTCACAAAAGAGAGCTTTACATAAACCCACAACAACAAATGGTAAGAGTATAAGTAGGTCTGTCGTATTTGTACTCTGTCTTGGTCTTTTTCTGGTGGTAAAAGGGTGAGTGAAAGCATTTTGCACTCTTAGTGTGTATTGCTATGCTACTGTAGCACAGCACTGAGTGTTGTTAGGGAATGATACTTTAAATTGATGAGTTGTAGGGGAGGTGTCATGCTTGTTTAAATGTCTGATATTTTAAAAAATAAATTCAGCTTTCTGCTTGGGAGCTGAATTTGATACCTTTTTCACAGCCTTCCTTCCCTCTCTATTCCTTATTTTTTACGGTAAAGAAGTTTTAGTCTACCATATTTGAATTATTCTGTGTTCACACACGTTTTTTGGCAATCTTTTATCCAATCAATATTTTGGAAAAAGATTGATGGAAATGCATACTGGAGAGCAGTTTAGTTTTTTTTATTCTAACTAGAAACACATTTGAACTGAGTCATGTCAATTGGCTACATCTGAGCCCAGAAATCATGCAACAAACATAGATAAAAGGGTAAAATATTTAAGTTTAAAAGATCCATGAAATGAAAGACAGCCCACTCTAAAAGTGGAAATAATGATGCTTCCTGAACATAAAATGAATCACCACAGCTGCAACAAGCACTTTAGGACTTGTGTGGTCTTTTTGGTAGAGCTGGCTGAGCTACTCCTCTAAGTTTGGAAAAAAGAACAGTGCATAAGTGGAACCAAATTTGAGAACTGATTTTGTTGAAAAATACTGACATAAAGAGGATTTTCTGTCACTAAGAATTGAGCAGTTGGTAATCTTGATCACTGTAGCATGGTTTAATGCATTTCTTAAGGGCAAAAATGACCTCTCTTCTGCTTTCTTGAGCAAGCTGCCATTTTAATTGCTTCTTTCAGCTCTCCAACTTTTTTCTTGCCTAATCTCTGTCCATGATTTTAATCAACCATCTGTCATCAGAGGTGCTTTACCCCATGTTTTATCTATGAACCTTATTGTAACTGAAGAGGAGACAAGACAAAAAAAAAACATCTGAAATAAAAAGTAATGAAAGAACAGTGAAACAAAAATACATACAACTCTGTAGGATACCCAAATATGTTTATTTTGTAGAAATCAGTTGCTTGTTGAGGATTGAACTTAGCTGCTGAAATTCTTCATAGTCAACATTCATTTCTGCTTTTATAAAACACAGAGGAAGATATGTTTGTAAACAAATCTATTTTAAGTGGATAGGGATTTGTGCAACCAAGAGGGTATAATTTAGAATCCAGTTTTTGAAAATATTTTAGCAGAAGATTCAGAGCCGGAGTGTGCTTATATTTATGAGTGCACTTAGAGCAATGAAAGCAAATATTTTCCCAAGGCCTGTTAAGAGTGGCACTCAACATCTCGTACTGTTTAGTTTATACAGGGGAAGCTCTAGTATGTCATGTCCTATTGTGCCACGGTGCCCGCCAAGTGGCCAGCTCAGGGGCCGAGCAGCGGGCAGTGGTGTCGCCGGCTGCCACGGCAGGGGAAGGTGCAGAGGGAGTGCGGGAGGCTGGGCGAGGTCCGGGCAAGGCTCAGCCACCGGGGGGGAAGGCGCACGCAGAGATGAAGTAATGAGGGACTGTTCTTGGGGAAACAGGCACAGGTTTATTGGGGCTGGGGAGGAGGGGGCAGGAAGGGCGAGGAGCACCCTCTGACAGGGGGTTTGTACCCCACTGCTCAAGGCACAGCAAACATAAACCAACCAACAGCACCACAGACAAGGGGTGTGACAGAGGTGGGGTACACACAGCCACTGGGGAGAGAGGCAGGCGGGGAGGATGAGCTCGGGCCAGTGACAGAACTGAGGGAGGGGACAGCGGCGGCCATTGCAGACGCGCAGGGTGCCACGTCTTTCCCGCCTTGGGCAATGAACTCTCCCTCCAGACAGCCCGGGGTGTCTGTGTGTGGGTGGGCAGCTGTCCTAGGGCTCCTGGGCTCAGTGAGAACCGAACCTGGGGGCCTCTTGTGCAACGGGGTCCAGGACACCCTGGCTGGGGCTATGGCTCACTGCAACACTATCGTGTGCTACAATTTCTGGCAGGTGCTGGCATGGCTGTGAGCTCTATTGCTGCATCCAGCCATGTCCTAACTGCGGCACAGTCTTCGTGCTTCCAGGCATTACTGTTTTCTAAGTTAAAAATCTAATTAGTGAACGAGAGAATGATGCAGTATAGCAATACACACTCTATGGAATAGTATCTGCTGAGGTTAGTGTAGCTGTTTATGAGGTGCTAGAGGTTCCAAAATATTTTTTTATTTTTCAATGGAAAAATCCAAAGAGGAAAATTAGCATTTTATAGTTTTGCTTCTTTTTCAGATAGGCATTTTAAATTTCTAAAAAAAGTATAAAGAATGGTATAAATACTGGACATTTCTTCCTCTTTTGATAATCCAAAGACTAAAGTAGTGTCATGAAAATCTCACTTGGTAATTCAGTAAATGTTTGTTACAGATATTAAAAATTACAAATATATGAGAACTAAATGCAGGCTTTACTTAAAAAGGACTGCTGTCAAACAGCACAAAATACCTTTGTTGAACCAAAGAGAGACATTGTTTCATTTTTAACAAAATAAAGATGGATTTTTTTTTATCTAGCTGAAGGCAAATAATAGTGATAATAAGTTTTGTGATCTGAAGGTGAACTGATTGGTTATATTAGCACAGGATTAAATTACTCTGATGTATGCAATAATGAGGTTTATGTAATTGATATTTGTTACATAAATTGCAAGATACTTTTTTAATTTGGGACTAAAGACAGAATCATCAGCTTAAGTTGTCCAGGTCTGAGATGACATATCAATGTAATTAATCTGTGTGGTGATTGTCTCAGAGAATAGAGCCTGAAAATGTTCGTGGATCCACCAGGTAAAGATAATATGGAGTGTCTGGGAAATAACCAACTGCAGAAACAAATCCTGCAGGAGCTGAGGAACCACAGAATAGCTTAGAGTAGATCATTGTACGTCTGCCAAGCGATGGACTGAGAGCAGACTTAACTAATTAATAGAGCCTTCATCCTTCCCATCTGGAGATTTAACTCTGATGTGTGCACAAGGTGGTCTTTGTAAATCATGAATTGAACAAAGATGCCTATGGCTCCTAGGCAACATTTTTACAAGCTGAGCCAATACAATTTCCTTTGGCTAAAGAGTATCAATGCCATATAGTGACTCAGGGTTGTTTTGGGCTATTCCACACATGCTGAATTAAGAAAAAGAGAAAACGCAGACTTGAAAGTCATAGTTTTCAGAGCCGTAGGATATATACTTTATATTGCAAGACATATATACTTTAGGACTGCTTTTAAAAACCTGTTTCTGTAGTGGCTAATTGGTTCCAAGTGGCTCCTCCATCAATGGTGATTTTAGTGTGTCTGTACCCAAAACTGTGGCTCTGAGGGCTTCTCTTTCCAGTTAGTTGCTGGGTGGTGTGCAAGTAACAATTTCAGTACAGAGCTCATTAGCACTGAGGTGAATTTTTTTCTGGACATGTCAAGAAATGACTCCATTTTGTTAGGATTAAACATCTGTTTCACACCTAACCTGACCTGAAATAAAAACCAAAACTTTTTCTGCAAAAGGCCCAGCAGGTGGAAGTCTCACAAAGCATAGCTACAGGAAGATTGTTATCTTGATTCTTATCAAACAAGTCAGAGAGAGGTAGAGAAGACTAAATTTCTTTTTCTGATGGGGACTCAGACACAACTCTTTCCCCTACAGAGTGACATTTACTATCAAATGCTGAAACATTCATCATGCTGAGAGAAAGAGTAAGGCAAAATGCTGAAAATGTACACCAGATGAAAAAAAGCTTAGGCTTCAGGCCTTGCAGGATATTTCTGTAATTTATGGGTGTGGGGTTTGCATTGATCTACTACCCAACCCTTTAGTAAAATACAAAAAAATGTTTGAAGAGGGACTGCCAATCACAACTCAATAGTCTTCAATTTGTTAAAAAAGCTTTTAATAAAACAGCTTGATATGCTGCCTTAGACAGCCTAGGTGATTAGAACAGTCCCTATCAAGATGACATGTTTGAGTCGAGAGGGTAGGAAGAGATTCATGGAACCTAGGCAAATGTTAGAGGCACCCCAAAACAATGGTGGCGTGTGGTACTCTATAGTAGCTTCTAATGGTGTTCTATATTTCATGGTCCTTCAGGAGTCTTAAGTTAAACTTTCAAGTATACAAAATTAGAGAGATGAAGAATAGCTGGGGAGGACAGAGTAAGACTTTAAAATGTTAAGTGATTATTTGACAGAAAAAAACGAGATTCTTTCAATATTCTGTATCAAGAAGATCATATCTTATAATTTGTCTTTTTTTTCTCCATTTTTGCTTGTTGAACTTTCAAATGTAGAAGTGGTGTTGTTACTAAAGGATAAAACTAAAATAGAAGGCTGATATTTTAGATTTCCTCTTTCCAAAAGAAGAAAAAATATGAATTCAACCTCTCACTAATGGGTTTCCTTTGTAAGTGGTTGGTCAGAACAGTGTGAATGCTCTGTTTGGATAGAGTGGTAATAAAAATGACAAAAAAAATCAAATTGAAGCACAGAAAATAATGTTTTGAGATCAAAGCTAAAAAAAGTAAAAGCAAGGGCTAAAAGCTCAACATCATAGAAGCCAATGAAAGATGTAATTATGCACAGGGTGAGAGATTGCATTAATGAAACCTTATATTGTAAAGTTACGGTGTGAGAACTGTTTCTCACTCTGACATTGTACTTTCTGAATATAATATTCTCTGTTTGATAAACTTTTCCATTTCTTGAAGGCAGTCTGACTTGAATAATGAATTCTGTTCTTTAAAAGTAACTGTGATTGCCTTGTCTTTTTTGGTATTGGTGGAGGAACATATTTTCAGTCTTGAGTAATATATTTAGTTCTGCTCATAGTTTATCATGTAATACTCTTTCCTCACACCTTATAAATTTCTATAAAATTCTTTATAAAATGTTACCTTTATAGAATGAAATTCCCTATTTTCCTCTTGACCCTGTTGTCATGCCTTATTCCAGAACAGGTGACATATAAAGGTTTTCTCCTTGACTCAAGTCTGTGACTTGTATTCCAGATGACAATCTTCTCCACTTTTTTTTTTTGTTCTGTTCAAACCATCTCTAAATTTGTTTTACTTACTTCTGCTGTTCATTTAGTTCTTGCCATCACAATTATTGCCAATGCTTGCCAAGTTCAGTTGTCTGTCTCTGACTTCCCTTCAGATCCCAAAATCAAACCTTACTGGTTCTAAGTCAACTCTGCTAACATTGCAAATGCAATCACAATTCTCTCCCTACTTTTACTCATCCTAAAAGAACCTTTATACTGAAAAGTATAAGTCCTTGGAGGTGAAAGTTGAGTTGAATCCTTCATATGAAGGACTTTTACTTTTGCAGATTGGACTCACACTAATAAGAATTAATTCCCGCAAGGACTCAGGGATCATATCCCCATGATACCTGATTGACTATACTTATTTTTTCCCCTGTAACTTCCCTTCCCATTTCTCATACTGCAGAAAATATTATACTTTGTATATCTTTCTTCCCAGCATCTTGCATAACTCTGAACCTTCAAGGTTTTAATTTTTCTCTTCATATTGCTACTGTATGTCATTTGCAAAAGATGTCTTTCTCAACAATTCATTCTTTGTTGCTGATACAGTCATGTCCATGCCTTCTGTCTCCATGTTGCAAAAGCTTTTCTGGGTTGGTTCATAAGGCCACTTCCTATACAGGAATTTTTGCAACACATTTATGACTCTTAAAAATAAAGATCAGCCTTGTACTCTTTGATCAACCCTCACTCTTTTCTCCAGCTCTCTTATTCAAGATCCATCCTGTTTTGAGACAGAAGTGGACCTTTGGAAAGAACACTTTAAATATGGGTAACAGCCTTATATACCCATTGCATTTTGCCTCATAGAAAGCAGCATTTTATTCAAGATATATAATTCCTTGACTGAAAGTTATTCATAGAAATATTAATTAGAAAAGAAAATCTCATGCAAAATAAACAATTACAGGAAAGTGAAACAATATAAATACATTAAGTTCAGATTTCAACTGACCTCAGCTCAGCAAATTTGGAGTGTGAAAGAAGGAGTAATTTTTGTGTTAGCTCAGACACAAGGATCATGACTGCTTCCTTGCAGAAAGGTCCTTTGAGCATTTAATCATTTCCTTGGAGGCCAGGAAGTGATTGACCTGTTTAAGGAATGGTGAGTCCAGCCAGGCAAATTATTTCTCTGTGTCTCCTTGTCCTGCCATCTTTTATTTCTCGTTTGTGCTTTTGTAAGTTCTTTTGAACAATCTTTGTCTTGTAGTATGCACAGGTGCCTGGCTTTGCCATTGCTGTTTGTATCTAAGCTGTGATTTTATCATAGGAGGCACAAGAACCATATGCACTGGTGCAAGTCACTCATGTTCACTTTATACTGAAACCTCCCAACCTCCGCTTGTGAAAAAGTCTCTGATTTGGTATGCTTTAGTGGGTGTTCCTTGTCCTTTTTCTTCTTCCTTTGTTTGAAAACCGTGGTAGACATTGTATCAGTAGTATCTGTCAAGTTTTCTAGTATGTGTTCAGACCATGAGACTTTGAGTAAAATCTCAGAAGGGTGTATGCTGACAGTTGTCTGTTCAGCCATGCTTAGTGGTAGAGTAATAAACAGGCAGGGAGTACTGAAAACCTAGATTATTTGGTCATCAGCATGAAAATCAACTTGCAATGTGTTTTATTCATTCTATGTAAGCAATTACTTTATAAGTCTTGGGATAGATTCTAGGACATTAGCTTGTTGTTTTGTTTATCATATGCTACAAATCTATCTGCTGTGTTCTGACAAGAGATAATGGTATATGACTCATCTATTTCTGGAAATATTTCTTTAGTGTACACAGATGGTGTTTATAGAGCCAATGTGAGGGGTGAGCTATTCGAAAACAGGAGATCTGCAATGTCAAAGATTTGTCATATATACTGTTCTCTACACTGAGCAGAAAAAATGTCCTTTCTATTCTGGTTCTGAGGTGTTTGTATTCATGAAGCTCAGAAGACAGAGGCCATTTACTACTCTTTTGTCTGTGCTAACACATAACTCATCATTTATGTGGAATGCAGAATTCTCTTTTGTCAATATCTCTTGCTTCAGCTGTTGTCATGGCAACAAGTAGCATCTTCGCTGAAATTCAACTGAAGTTTAACATGGACTTGGACTGATGCAATAAATTGCTGAAATTTTAACCCAATCTACCTCCCTTTTAAGTCAAGTTTTGTCTTACAAACAAGCATGTTCTGTTCTTGTATGTAAGCAGCCCATGGAAAGTAGTAAGCTGCACATTGCTTGTAAAGGCAGCAGGTGTAATTACAGGACACTAGTTATTCCTTGATATTCATATTTTATGGCATTCAGTTCATGTGTTTCAGTGCGTAAGAGTCTCCAAGTCTTTTCTCTGTCATTCATTATCCTGCTTTTTTGCTGTGGTACCATCAATCCCTTCTTTTGTTTCATTTATATGCAATGCTGGTCTATGTAGTGCCCATGTTACAGGAAAATGGCATAGAATTTTCAAACTGAAAAAGTGTGCCATTATACATGCTCACCTCAGACTACAGAGATAAAATGTGTTGTTTAATTCATGATTCTTTGCTGCTTGTGCATTTTACTGTGCAATCTTTCTGGCAGAATATTGTTTACAAGCAGAAATAAATTCCTGTTAGACATTTATTGTTCTGAAAATCAGTCTCAGGAGATATAGAACAGCAATAGTGTCACTGGGGAATTTATTGGATTTTTAGGTATTTTCTTATTGTTTGAGAGATCATAAAAATTCTGCTATTTCAAAGTTTATTTCATTTGATTTAAAATATGAAAATCCAGCCATATATTGAAATATACATTGCCTTGATCACTGCAAGCATAATTTTTTGAAAATTTGAAGTTAATGGAAGGAAAAAGTTACATGTTTCTGAAGCTTTTGTAACTTTTGCTAGTGTTTTGTTTTTTTCTGATATGTGTGACCTGTAAATTAATCAGATTGGGAGTTCATGCCATTTTGTAGTCTTTTCTACTGCCTATCTAAAAAGAATAATATGAAAGCCAAGACATATTAATTCAGAACTTCTGGAAAAAAGCAGCAGTTGCCCACTGTACTTCATTTGATATGGTCCAAGTGAAGTAAATTTTGATAGGTTAGGATGAAACTTAATGGCATAGGCTGAGGTAGCAGGTCAAGATAATTTTCAGTCTTCTTTCCCTTGCTATCTTCTCTTCCCCTCCTGCTTCCAGGACCAGATTTCCCTATTTCTCTTGTGCTGATTGCATGGTAAATCAGATAGGTTATTTCCCTTTTTAACTAGCAGGGTGGAGTTCTACCATTTTCCTGAGAGTGACGTAGAGGTTAGAATATATGAGAAAGGAGAGGGTCAGAACCTCCTTTTTCACACTCAGAAAACCTCAGCTACACCAAAATATCTGATATCATCTCTAATAAGCCCAGCTACCTTTTAGCACATAGGAAGTGAAAGAAACATGTTTAGATATCTTGGAGGAGTATTAGCTATCTGCTGAGAAGGAGTTATTTAGAGATTCTTCCTGGAGTGTGAGATAAGAATAATTAACTACTCCTCAAATAAATGGAGCCACTGTCTTCCTGGACCAAATTGTGCAGAACTTCCTACTAGAGACTATGCAGCTCAGGCCTTTACCTAATAGACCTAAACCCATTGATGACATTTATCTTTGAACAGCAGCCAAAGAGGAAAATGTCCAGAATATTATTAAGACGCAGACAGAGTTGGATGTGACCCTGAATAAGTTTTATTTAAAAAAATTGCACAGGAAGCAATTATGCAGAATGTGCAGAGAAATGGGTTAGACTGGGAGACAAAGAGTAAGGGAGTGGTCTTGCCTAGCTCTGTCTTGCCTAGTTTTTTGGTGGTTTTTTTTTTTTTTTTTTTTGTTTTTTTTGTTGAAATTGTGGCCAAATCCCCACAAATTTCAGAGAAGTATTTGTGCAAGTGGCATGATGTATATCTACCAACTGAAGGCAAAGAATTCCGTTAAGAACATGGAGAACATTCTATCTAATGGATGAGGTGACAGAAATAATTGCTCTGCTGGAAGAACTGATCAGATATTGTCAAGGTGCAGAATGCAGATGCAAGTGTGAAGTGACTTTGATATTTTAGGATTTTTCTTAAATAAGGATAATCTTATATTGGACCATAACTGATCTTTCAAATGAATTTTTCATTCATGTTCTATAAGTCACTGTTTGCAACATTGGTGGTTAATATTGAAACAGCAATTATTTCTCATTTATTACTGTGGATATTTCATATTCCATTTTAAGCAGTTGTGAATATTCTGTGAGAAGGCAGTAACAATGGCAATTTTCTCTATTACTACTGTAATTACCTATTTCTGACCACAGAGGCAGTGCTTGAAATGATCAGCTCTATAAGGAAAAAAATACTAATATTTTGTTCTTTTAATCCCTTTTTTCTTTCCTGTTATGTTTTATACTATAATTAAATAAGTTTTAATTTTAATTTTGTTTTTCTAAATTTAAGTTTTCATATTAAAAATGTTTTTTATGGTAACAGTAATTATGTTTCTGAAGTTCTTTACAGTGAACAGCAGCATTTCTCCTTGAAGAAGACTGGGAAGTGAAAAATCATACAACTGGCAGTCTGTGCAATTTTGATATAAAGGCTTCACCCCTTAGCATCTTTTAAATTTGTATTAAGTGGTGAATGCCACATATTCCTCATTGCCCTTAAAATATGGTTTCTAGAAAGAATATGCATGTTTTAAGAAATCGTTTACCGTTGGATCTTTTGCTTAGAAAGAGTATTTATTCTGTTATATGTGTGCTATATCCAGTTATATTTTCAGAATTCTGCATTTCTTAACTATTGAAGTAGATAGTGTATTAGAAACCTGCTTTTCTGTGAGCTTGCTACAAGAGATGGACATCAAAAGACTTTATCTGCCATATCTCCTGCTTTTTCTGCCCATCTGTGAGAAAGCAGGTCTGAGATCTTTAAGACCTCACTTTCTCTAACATCTGCTTAATGCTATGTTCAGGCTGAGCAAATCTGCTCAGAAACCAGATAACAGAATCTTCCATTAGTCCTCTTCAGCTCAGGAATCACAGGTGTTGTGCTGGTGACATAGCATTCCTGCTGGGGGTAGGAAGAGAGAAAAACCAGTCATCCAGTCATATCCATTATGTCTTCAAGTCTGCTCGTGCCTCCATCAGCAGTGGAACAAATGGGGTGTAGATAGACTGATGTGTGTCTTGCAGTCAGTCTGTTGCAGTTGATCAAAGCTGTCCTTGTGTTTGGGGCACTCGAAATGTTTCCTCCTGTGCAGATGTTATGTGACCTAAGAGAAAGTAGTTTCCTGCTCTGTTTTTCCCCCCAAGGCTCATTCTCTTCTACTGTGTTGCTGATTATAAAATAACAATACCTGTTCAGTCTATTACTATTTGCCTTGTGTGGTTAAGATTTCTATCAGGTTTGAAGGCATTTAGGAGGGTATCAACAGACAAACAGACAAAAGGTGAATATTCCCACTTGTTTGTGCATGTTCATAGGGATGTAATGGAAGCCTTGCTTCCTTAGGAAGCTGCTGGAAAAACAAAAGCAAATATTTCATTTGTGAAATGGGAGACATGGTAACTATTTAGTTAGTACGTTTGATGAAGTATTGCTTTTTCTTCGGTTAAAATTATTAGATTTGTTTTGTCAATTATCCTAGAAGCTCTGTAGAAAGCAAGGCTATTACTGTTGTTAAGCAACAGGACTTTGGCCAAGATATTTTTACAGTGACTGATTAGTAAGTCTGACTGCAATATATCTCTCCATTACTTTAATTAAATGGAAGGTAACATCCTCTAATGGATTATGGCATAGTGCTGCCTCCCTCTAGATGGTCTGGTTGTGCCTTGAACTTGCACACAATGGTAAGAGATGAAGAAAAGACACAAAACCTTTGATTTTGGCTCTGCTGAAACCATTTAGTGCTTGACCTGGGTCCTGGTTCAGCCTTAGTAATGTGACCACACCACACAACACTGAAATAAAGCACCTTTACTGAACTGAGCAATATCTGGGGAGCTCAGGATGCAGGCAAAACTCACTTCCATCCACCCATGTAGGCAGATTATCAGATTATCCTCAGAGCAGGACCTGGGTGAGTTAGAGCCAGTATGGGTAGCAATCATGAGTAGCCAGTGAGACAAGATGGCTGTCCTGATGGGTCCAGGATTTTGCTTTTGTTCTCAGACACACTAGTCAGAGTGAAAACTGAGACCTCTACTGATCTTTCAAATAACTGACCAAAGCTCACTTTTTAATTTTAGCCCCACAATTGCTACAAGATGAGGAAGATGCATATTCAGTGCCTTCTCTGACTGAGGGAAACCTCATGTTTTCTCTGTCAGGGGAGTAACCCGACCCAGAAAAGTTGACCTCTCCTGTCTGGACTGAGCCTTTTGCAGCATACAATTTGATATTTCAGAGGTAGGGAATATGATGCGGAAGCCTAGTGATCATCCCAGATTCTAGAGACAGACAGGCCTGGATTCTGATCCTTTCTCCAACTTACATGAGGAAAAACAACAGTGTCTGATCCCTGCTATGACAGCATGTTAAACAGGGGCTTTCAGACTACAGCTTCAGTTTGAAAGAATTCTGTCAAAATTATGCTTCAAGCAGCTAAATTTCTTTTTGGATACCTAGATGTGATGGGTGACATTCCAGTAGTACCCTTGAGGAAAAGGTCAACTTCTGTGTGTTCTTTGCCCTGCCCAATGCAGATTCTGGCAAGGAAGAAGCCATCAATGGAAAGCTGACTGAACTGGCACCACCTGCCTTGCTGCAGGAGGCATCAAGCCCTTCTAGAAAGGGCTTTTAAAATAAAGCAGTCCGTTTATTAAAGCATGTATTAATGAACTGAAATTTCAGAAATGCTGGATTGTTCTTAAGTTTTAATTGCTTTCTGTTGTTTTTTGTGTTTTTTTTTTTCCCAAGTTCCTTTGTGAATTATTGTGAATTATTGTAGTACAGACCAAATCTTTTGCGCTATAATTGGTAGAGGAATTTCTAATTAATGTGTTGTATTCCATAGCAACCAAAACATTTCTAGACACAAATGAAGCCAGCACTAATGACACCATCCAAAAATACAATGATTCTGAGTCTTCACTGAAGATGAATACTGTGCCAGATTTTATTTCCAAATACATAAACAACAAGGAAAAAAAATGACAAGCCAGTCAGATACGATTATTATCCAAAAGACTAAAAGAGTAGTCAAATAGTTCTCGTGTCTTATTTTTAGCTTGTCTACCTTTTCCATGGTTTTTTTTTTATGTTTACTTGTAGGGAGTATTAATCCCTGGGTGTCATTTGACACTTCTGTACACATTTGCCCCATGCCATCTGAAGGATCACTGTTTGCCATTTCAGTTTTTACTCTGCTGTGTCTGGTACTTCATGCTCTCTCTGGTTATGGCATGTCAGCTTTTTCTCATTGAGAAGTGAGATTCTAAAACTGGATGTTCCAGAATAATTTGTAACATGTTCTTGATTTAAACAGAACTCCCAGCTACTTTAATATGATAATTTTACACTTTTGAACTTCTGATATGGTTTAAACTTGAGCTTGTTTTCTTACTAAGAGAAGAAATGTGCTAAAACATTAATTTACTGATCAACCGAACAACTTTATAATGAAGAAACCAAATCTGGAGTTGCTAAAAGGAGTATCCTGATCTACTTTGGCTAGTACACATAAAATTTGTGAAATAGACAAAGGAGTTTCTTGGGCCTTGGCAGAAAGTTCACCAAAATAATTATTTTTGATAGAAAAAAGTGAAATCTCCCTTTTAATACAGTTACTTAAGACACTATCAGCAAAACAATAGCTAACAATATTATAAGTAACTCTGTTAGGCTTTGTTTGAGTTTGCATAGCTCAGTGCACCATGCAAGTGCCTATCATAGCTCAGTCTAAATAAAAAACGTGGAATAGAAACAGAGATATATTATGCTTGTCATGGGATTTTAGTGTGGCAAGCTGAGACACGTCCACAAATAAACTTTTTTAGAAAATTAAGGATTTGGAGTGTTTTCTAACAGAAAATAAATATGGAAATAAACTGATGGTGCTTGTTCTCTGTGCTAGTGTAAATTGGCAGCAGATGCCACCTGGGTCTGCTGTAAGGTTTTCCACACAGTCAAATTATTAGCAATGTAACATGGTCCTGGAATTAGTGTAGTCCCAGTCTCTGACTCCCCCATATTTGCTTGAACTGCTCAAGTGCAAATGGGAGCTTTGACCTTTGGGGTACTGCAGTATTGGATGGATGGGAAGATGGCTAGAAGGAGATGCTATGTTTTATGCATCCCAATAACACTTCCTCTGCTGTGTTTAATTTACAGAACTAAGAGGAATGATACACAGCTCTAGGTGACCTTTACTGTAACCGGCAAGGATGTCTTCTTTCTTTTCTTTATAGTGAATGCAGGTTGTTTCCTTTTTAAAGAAAAACTTACTAATAGTTTGTATGGGTAGCTTCACTTAAGGAGTGAGGGAGTAGCAAGAGTGGTAGCCAGAGGCCTTGAAGTCCCTGGTGACATGGAAGCCACAGTAGTACGTAGGTGCATGTAGAGTAAACAGTGTCTGTGGTGCCAGTGGCTGCTCCTGAGGCAGCTGTGACAGTCCCTCCATGGTCTAGGCCTCCAGGTATGGCACAAATGTTTACATTTCTGTTTCCATTCATGAAGCATCTCTGTGTAAGAAGGATATCCTTTTTTCCCATCTATATAGCTCTTTCTTCCTTTTGTAAAACAAGACAGTAGTGATGATACTCAGTGCTGTAGCAAAGCATCTTGAGATTGACAGATGCTGTGGAGGAACAATATTAATTTCAAGAGGCAGTTGCTGCTACAGCTGTAAATCTGGATGAAAAGTATCACACTGAGCAATTCTGACAAAATGTCTTTTTTCTAAAGAAAACTGAACCATCTTGTGGGACTGTGTTACTTCTAACACCATTTTTGACAGGAATATGTCAAAATGAATTGTTTTAATTTTTTGTTTCATTTCTGTTATGTCAAAATATTTCATATGGAGTCATTCTTTTTTCATGTCTTTTTTTCTTTTGGCTGCTTATGGGTAAATTGCACCTGTGAGCTCTCTTCTAAATTCTGTTCTGTGGGTTTTCCTAATAGGGTAGTCTTTCTAACCCAGATAGATGACTTGATAACCCTGCTTATCCTCACAATCTGATAAAAGATGGCTTTGTACTCTTTGTGGTTTTCTAAGAGAAGTAAAAATCTCTAGGTATCAGTCCTTGATACATTCAGATCTCTCTGTGTGGATGCCCACAAATGTTTCAGTCTCAGTATGGAGCTCTCTCGTGTGTTTGAAATCCTCTGACTCTGAGAGTGTAACATGGTTAATGTTAAAGGTCCCTTTCCTCTAGGAGCCCTGGGCATGTGAGTAATTACAGAGACACAGAACAGCATCTTTTAAATAGATGTACTGTTTATTCACCCCAAAGTACACAGGATGCAAACAGCCTGGGACTCACCTGCTGCAGCACCTATTTGAGATCTGCAGTCTTGGGAAATGACCTTAGCTCCTTGGCACACCGTTGCAATGGCCCCTGTCTGACTTGGCACGAGAGGCGGACTTTCCTCTTCCTGAACACTGTGACTCTTCCTGCTCCATGTTCTTCTCTGCTTTCCTCCAGGCTGAGGTCCTTAACTGTTCAGTGGTCTTTTTAACCTTGAGAAATGGGCTGGTGAAAGATATTTCTTACTGACTGATTCACCAATTATTTCCCCTGAGGAGTTCTAGTATTCTGACTGAAGAGATCCTAATGATGACATTACTTTGTTTTCTGCTCATTATGGCTAGCAGCTCTCTTTGATTTAACTTCACACAGCCAACCAAAATAAAGTCAAATAGGTAAAAGCAGATACATCAAAGCCTCAGACATAAAAGAAAGAGGAAAAACCACTTCCAAAATAGGAACAGCATTTCATATTAGTGAGGATTATAAGAAAATATTTTCCCACCTCAAATTAATTAATGAAGTTAGATTTCAGACAAGCTCTCTAAAATGAGGATTTGATATACAAGGAAGCATTTGTGTCAAGTTTTTAGTTTTGCTTTTATGCTAACTTTGCTTAGTTTTTGTTATCTTCCCTATTTCTATCCAATGAAGTCATCTAAAACTAGATCAGAAATTGGAATTGTACAATGGTCAGAGATAGAAATATAGAGGACAGTCAAGAACTGCAGTGTAATTCTAGTTTCTTAACTGTGTCCCCACTCTACTGTTACAATAGCCATTGGGAAAAATGAAAATGCAGGAAAATTATGAAAACACAGGATTAGTTTTAAAGCAATCACTTCTTCCTGAAGTTCTTTGATCTCTTTTATTGGAAGGAGCTTTTCCCAAGTATATATTTGGTATAACTAACTTTGAAAAAAAAGTAGTTAAAGAAATGGAGGATTGAAAAATGGGATATAATATCTTACATCTTTCTTTAATAAGGACAGCTAGATGGAGTTTACATGGTAGCTTACTGTGTCTGAGTAATAAAATATGCACTGTAATGACATGAGAAAATTACTTTGAAGCTGGAGAAAGTGGAAGCTAGCTGAAAAATTATTAAAAACATAAGGAGCTGAAGAAACAGATGATAATAGACAGATAAAGGAAGTGATGAGAAAGGGACAATGGTTGTATATTGTTCCTGTATGTGTAGTTTTGTACAGATAATTTTTAATGTTTTATTTAATTTCCTAGATATGAAAGAAAGGGAAAGGAGCTTTAAAACCCTCATATGGACTGTTTCCAAGGCATCCTTCATTATGGGCTTCTGGTCCAGCTCTCTGTACTTACTATTTCAAGTGAATGTCTGTAAAGTCTATTGTATAATACGGACAGAAATATCACCATCATAATCACAGTTCTGAAAGCTTCCTGGAGATTTATTGTAGAAAATATTTCTTTTCATGATGCTTCAAATATTTCATCTTCCTATAAATTGATCAAACCATCTATCCCCATTATCATTCAATGCCATGTTTGTTTAGCCAACTCTTTAATTTCTGCTTCTCTCACCTACTGAAGGCCAAATGATGAATCCAGACTACTCAGAAGTAGGCTACAATAGTTGTGTAATGCTTTTAGAGACTAAAAAAGCATTCAATGATTAATTTGTTAAGTAGGTGTTTCATTGCTGCAGTTTCTTTGATGTTTATGTCTATTTTTCCTGTGACAAATCTGTGGTAAAGTAGTATGTAGAAACACTTTATAGCTAGAAAAAGATACAAATCCCTCCTGCTTTACTTCAGATTGTAAGGCAGATAAAATAGTTTTGTAGTTTTCTGAAAAGACAAGCTAATTCTTAGATGTAGTCTTAGTTTCTTTATTTTCTAAGAAAAAAGGAAAAATCTTTCCAGTGATTTATGACAGAATCCACTAACTAAAGAAGATACTGCTGAGAGGAATTGTCTGCTTAACATGTCTGAGTAATTTTGCCCTATACCTTTCAAAAAGGAATGTAATTTTGGTATTTGGATAGCAAAACCATAACTTAAATTCTAACTTCCCTGGAAACCAACACATGCTGTTGCATTTCAAAATCAATTAGTGAACTGCCCAAATAGGATTCTAATCAGGCTAATACATATTTTGTATGTCATAATTCAGAAGGGAAATATTTCCATATGCTTATAGTTTTGAATTAGGGTACAAAAAGTAAGTAAATACGGTATTTCATTTTTAGTATTAATTGAACTGAAGGATCAAAAATTTAACTTTAATGACAAGTTTTTATTTAACTTCATTAGGAATCCATACAGCAATGTGTAGTATACTTTTAAAATAATACACTAGATACTGATTCTTCCGTTCTGCACTTTTTTATCAGTCAAGAATTGATAGGTAGCAATAGTTTTCAAATTATCACAACCTTAATTTTATTGTGTGGTTTCCTATCAGATGACCTAATGCTGTGTTCCAATTTATTTTATTGCTGTTTTCTATTAATTTCACTCATTTATTTACCAGAAATAAATGTTGATATAATATTAATTGATCTGACATGGAAAGCAAATAAAAGATATGTTTATATTTATTTGTGTAAAAAGCTGCAACTCACAGGCATCTCATTCACTTATCTATGTCTTCTTATGGCTGCTGGTACTGGACATGTAAGTACTGCTGCATGAAGTGGGAATGAAAACTGTCTTCTCCTTGGTAGATAAATGAGTCTTAATCTGCTGTTGGTATGTGAAAGCTTTTACCTGATGCCCAGAGAGGCATATAACAATTGAAGGATGATTTGAGTTCAGTGTATTCACTATATAGGTTAATGCTGGACAATAAAGAAAATACCTCAGATTTCACTGCCAGCAAGTTTTGGCAGAAAGCAGGGCAGCAAGGAAGGCAAAATGTCCACAGATTTTCCAAAACCGAGATGATATTTTATCACTGGGTATTCTATAATGTATATTGCAACTAGGCTTTTACAGGGAATAAAAATTTTTTTAAAGTCTGAAAACCTAAGAATACCCTCCATGTTCCCTAATTTACATATATCTTAAAATTAAACTAATTTGCATTTAGAAATTGCTGAAAGAGTGTGCTCTTTAGTTCTATGAACTCTGAACCCAGGGGGAAATCAGATAGACAAATTTAGCAAAATGACTCATTTATTTTCAGGCATGTGTATATCTGTACTGTAAGTCAGATGGGATAGCCTAAAGCTGAAAGTTTAGTTTTCCCATTTTAACAGTTGATAGATAAAGGAAACAAAAAATTATGGCTATATTAAAATTAATTGAAAATCAGTCAGTATGTTTTACATTTCCATTAGAAAAGTAAATGGCAGGTTGGAATAGCATAATTTTATAAATTGCTTCCCAGACTGTCTGCTAGTAGGTATTGCATTGCAGTACAAACAGTTGTTTCTGTTATTATAGAAGCATCTGGTGGACCTGAAAAATCTATGCTTCTATTTTGTTAGGTGCTCTGTGAATACTGAAAGAAGGAAAAGAATCTTTGGTCTCAGCCTTAAGTCTGCATAGTGTCAGCTGTTTGAGCAGTAAATTTTCTGTGAGTAGCGATATAAAAGAGATGAAAGATGCAGGCTCAGAAATCTTCTAGTGTCATGCTTCTCATCAGAACAGAAAGTTTCCAATAATTCTTTATTTCTTCTTTTGTAAGTGTGTGTGCACACACACACAGATATTGCAACTAGAGAAGCTGAGCAGTCAATGCAATGAACAAGCCAAATGCCATATATATTCCTTCTTCCATGTTTCTGTTTTGTTTTCTTGCAGGTATGTATTTATTTGTACATGAAAAACAGTGAAGAGCGAGGATGAAGTACAAAACCTTTTTGCTTTTACCTGTGCATGCAAAAAAATTTGTATTTCTTGTTCTGGAGCCACCAAAATTATCAGAATAGCTTCTTTCAATGGGCTGTGATACTGAGAAGACAGCACTCAGAACAGCATGTCACAGTGTTTTCCAAGACGGCAGTGGTGTTGGACACTTGCACTCTTAGGAAAAACAATTAAATGTAAGAACTGAAAAAGTAATGAACAGAAAATAGAAATGGAAGTAAATTTTAGTTTTTTTCTCTGAGAGCCATGCTGGTGGTTTCCAATATGTTCTATCTTTTTGTAACACATATAACCAAAACCTTTTATAAAACCATTCTTTTTCCCCCTTTGAGGCTTTTGTAAAAGTAGAAAGTAAATGTTTGACGTTTTTGGTGATTTATTTTCTATTTTCAGCATGTATTTTAAGTGCTCCATCTCATTTTTGAGGCTTTTTTATACCATATGTAGCAACATGAGAAAGACATTAGTAAACAATAATGGTAACTCATGGCTTTGGGGCTTCTGAGACATTGTTTTTTCAAGATGAACTGAATAGCCAAGAACTAGAAATACGAGAACTGTGAATTCAGACTTTTTGAAAGCATGGAGGAAATTATTCTTAGGTTATTAGTACTAAAATAGTAACAATAAAAAAACCAAAGAAGTTAGAATTGCCTCTCTTTTAAGTGTCACTTTGTAACTGTTTCACAATATATGGTTAAAAATAAGAGTTATTAGTTACAATGGCAAAGATCATAATGAGCTTCAAGTTTACAAGCAAGTGCTGAAATGCTTTGCCAAGTTGTAAATAAACTGAGCATGTACAAAAGGGCAGGTATGTAAAAAAAAAACCTTTTCATTAGGGATAATTGATCTACATAATTGTGAGCTATCAAGGGAACAAGTAACTAGTTCAGTCCTGGGCAGAACAGCTAGTTGCTTCACTGGAAATTCTGATAATTAATGTATTTAAAGGTTGGGTATCTGAGTGATGCTATCAATGAATCCTTGTATCTGTAAGAACTGTTTTTTTTTTTTCCTGAACGTATACTTAAAATGCCCTTTTTTTTACAGCTAGGGCATCACTTTCTACAAGGACTGAAACTTAACAACAGTTATAAAAAACATTCTGTCAAATGAGTTGAACAAAAGGTTATGATAAGCCTATGGCAAATAGACTTCAGTGGAGCACTGAAGCAAAAATGAGGAAAAATGTTTTTTTTTTTTTGTTTTCCTTGCCGTGTGATATCATAGAATCACAGAATGTTTTGGGTCAGAATGGGCCTCAGTAAAGACTGTCTAGTCCCAGCCCCCCTGCAGTGGACAGGGGTAACTTGCATTAGACCGTGTTGCTCGGAGCTCATCCAGCCTGGACTTGAACACTTCTAGGGATAGGACATCCATGACTTTTCTGGACAACCTGTTTCACCACCCCCACACTTAAAGAATTTCTTCCTAACATCTTGCCTAAACCTACTCTTTCAGTAAAACCATTAGCCCTTGTCCTTTCTCTACATGTCCTTGTAAAAATTCCCTCTCCAGCTTTCTTGTAGAGCCCCTTTAAGTATTGGAAGGTTCTATAGGGTCTCCTTGGAGCCTTCTCTTCTCCAGGCTGAACAACCCCAGCTCTCTCAGCCTGTCTTCATGGGAAGGTGCTCTATCTCTCTGATAATTTTTGTTGCCTCCTCTGGACTCACTCCAGCAGGTCCATATTCTTCCTGTGCTGAGTACCCTGGAGTTGGACACAGTACAGCAGGTGGGGTCTCAAGAGAGCAGAGTAGAGGGGGAGAATCATCTCCCTATATCTGCAATAATATTCCCTACTTGAAAAAAGCTGGGAGATAGTTTTTAACTTATGACTGCTCATAATATTTTATGAACCAAGACTGGGCTAGATCATATTCTCTAGTTTATAAAAGCAAAGTGGGATGAACTATAAATTTATATAGTTTGTATAGTTTCAAAGAAGTGGACTCCTATTCTCCATTGTTAACATGATCTTGGGAGGAAAATGATTTGACGAGTCTGTGACAGACAACTTCCTTCAAGCCCCATCAATAGTACACTAATGAGATTTTTAAAGCTACCATCTTTTCAACATCTGTTTAAAAAAGCAAGGGCATATGAAGTTGTGTTCAGAGGAATCTTGCCTGTTTACTTGCAGATAATACAAATCAACTTTAATAATTATATGAGTATATCAGGGCAGTATTTATGTGTCATACTGCTTATCATACTATTTATGGTACATGAATAAAGACTGTACTTCAGGGACTGCTCTCAAAGGGACTGTAATTAGTGTCTATATATGCTTAGCTCCAGAAGGAAGGGTGGAACTGTTGAGGCCTACTTAAATTTAGGCTTTTAAGTTTAAACTGCAGCAGGCAGTCTGACTGGGAACCTTGTTTTTCTGCCTGTATGATTTTGCTGTGAACAGAGCATAATCGTGGTGGCACTCTGGTTTTGAAGTCACATCCTGGATCTTGTTTGAATTCACACAACAGTATTACTTGTGTTGGGTAAGAGCTAAAGCACAGGACTCAAATTTTTTGAAAGTCAAAACATTTATGTATGGATCCAAGCCCTTTTACTAACCCTTTGGGATTTCAGTCAAGCTCTTTTGTAGCTATAAGGAATTTCAAAGAAGAGTAAATTAGAAAAGGAAAAGATGATGCTTGTAGCCTGTACTATCTTGAGAAAACTTATAACTGTGTTTAATCCAGGTATAGGATCCCAATGTAATATTTTACAAAATTCTGATAAAGGTGAAATCAATCAGAAGAGAGCTGCAATCCCCATTCATTTTCTGGGTCCTTTCTGAGACGTCTGACTATTGCAATGACACTGAGAATTAATCATGTTTTATTATTCCATTGATGCCTAAGCCACAGATCAGTCTTTGGTTGGCTTCTGTATGTGTAAATCATAACAAGAAGATGCATTGGGCAGCTCTAGTGAAATTCTTATTCAGCAAACTGCATATGTTCACAAATTACTTATAAATATTGCAAATCGTACTCATCAGAAATCATGGCTCTAAGAATAGTGTGGAATTCTTGTAATTTTTATGAGACTTGCAAATAAATGACAGATACAAGCAATCAGAATAATCACAGAATGAGCTGAGTGGGAAGGGACCTACAAGGATCATTGAGTCCAATTCCTGGCCCTGCACAGCACCGTCCCCAAGAGTCACAGCAGGTGTCCTGGGGGGTATTTTCCAAACATTTCGTGAATTGTGTCAGGCTTGGTGCTGTAACCACTTCCTGGGGGAGCCTGTTACAGTGCCCAAACACCCCTGGGTGAAGAACCTGTTCTTACATCCAGCCTAAACCTCCCCTGACACAGGTTCAGGCTGTTCCCTCTGGTCTTCTTGCTGGTCACCATAAAGAAGAGATCAATGTCTGCCCCTCTCCTTCCCCTCATGAGGAGGTTTGTAGACTGCAATGAGGTCTCTCCTCATTCTTCTTGTCTCCAGGCTGAACAGACCAAGTGCTCCTCACACAGCTTGCCCTCAAGGCCCTTCTCCATCTTTGTAGCCCTCCTCTGGGTGCTCTCTAATAGCTTAATATCTTTCTACGCTGTGGTGCTCAAAAGAGCACACAGGACTTGAGGTGAGGCTGTACCAGCACAGAGCAGAGCGGGACAATCTCCTCCCTTGCCCGGCTGGAGATGCTGTGCCTGATGCCCCCCAGGATACGCTTGGCCCTCCTGGCTCCCAGGGCACTGCTGACTCATGTTCACCAGGACCCCCAGGATCTCATTTCCATGGCACTGCTTTCCAGGATCTAATTCCCCAGTCTGTCTCTACATCCAGGTGCATCCACCTTTCCAGGTTCAGAATCCAGCATTTTCCCTTGTTGAACTTCATACAGTTGGTGAGTGCCCAGCCCTCTAACCTGTCGAGGTCTCTGCAGGGCCTCCCTGCCTTTGAGGGAGTCAACAGCTCCTCCCAGTTTTTTATCATCTGCAAACTTGCTCAGTATCCCTTCCAGTCCTGCTACATCATTAATGAAGATGTTGAAGAACTTAGGGTCGAGGATGGAGCCCTGTGGAACCCCACTAGTGACAGGTCACCCGTCTGATGTCATGCCTTTTGTGCCTGACCCCTGAACCAGTTGCTCAGCCATCACATGATGGTTTATTCAGATGTGTGCTGGACATTTTGTCCAGAGCGATCCTGTGAGAGACAGTATCAAAAGCTTTATTGAAATCCTAACAGATTACATCAACTGGTTTCCCTTCATAACAAGGTGGGCTCGCTTGTCATAAAAAGAAATCAGGTTTGATAAGTAGTGCTTTCCTCTCATGAATCTGTGCTGGGTGTGACCAATGACTTTGTCATCCTTCAGGGGTTTTTCAGTACCTCCCAGAAAAAAAAAATAAAATTAAGATTAAAACCAGACGGAAATAAGATGACTAGGCTCAAAATAATTGTGCAAGAGATCTGAGCTTTCAAGTCTTTATCCCCGGAGTGGTTTCTGAGCTCAGAATGTCTTCTGATCATATTTTCAGTTTACAACTCTTGTCAGGCACATACATAAGCATGAAGCCTGGGAGTAGCCATGTTTGTTTCCTCCTGGTCAGATGTACATGAGTCCCAGTCCTTGTGGCCTGTTTCTGCACTCTCTTCAGGCTTTGAAACCCTCTTCAAGGACCAGACACAAAACATTTAGGGTTTTCATCACTTTTTTTCAGAGGCAATTGTGTCCTTACTGGAAGGTAGCTCTGACTGCTACTGGTGTTACTGTGGGGTAGTACATATGTCATGTTTATGACACAGAGTATTGCTTTCCTTCTTGTCTGTTCTAGCTTGTAAAGTAGGGAGACAACATTGCACATATTCCTCCTCAATAAAAGAGTGGAGGAGCTTTTTTTGCTTGAAAACAGCACTGACCTTTAGCTGATAGAAGGAAAATATACACGACAGCATATTTATGTGCATGTACGTGTGTGTATGTAATCTTTTGTGGTATTTATACTTTAAAAATAGCCCATATGTTTTATAATTCAAGAGTAATTATAATATTTTGAAAATAATAGTATTACTTATGATAGCTGGTATTAGACTGTTCTTGTCTCTGTAATAACAGTACCAGTTAAATTGCTATGATGAGGAAAGCAATTCATAAATATTGCAGTAGCAGATGTGACTGAGGAAGTGGTTTGCAGTTCCAAGGCTATCACTTTGATTGATTGTAGTGACAGTAAAGTTGCTGGAGGTTATATTTTTAAAATTAGACTTGAATTTAAAATAGAATACTAGCTCCTTCTTTTGCGTCAGGATCTGTTATTTATCTCTGATACAAAAGAGAACATGATCTGGAAAAGTAGACATTACTTAGACTTAAATACATGATTTTTAAGGCTAGACTGCCTAGAAATAGTTCACATTAATTGACTTTATTGAATTTATAATGCTCCAGATAATATATCCTGAGGAACGGGGTGAAGCATTTATAGGACCATGACGTAAAACAGTGTGTGTAGTGGTTTCTATTTGTATATCTGAGCAGCTCTGCTCTATCCATTGTATCAGTGGGCCATGCCAAAGTGTCATCATGCATCATGAACTGATTTCCAAAGACCTCCTTTTCCTGAGGCAGAATCGTCTTGGTCTAGTGCTGGGGCAGGAAGGTGATAAATATGTATCTTGTTAATACTTGTACTGTTACTGTGGGTAACTCCCCAGAGCACAGCAGCCTCTCTTCATTAGAAGCATTATAAGCAATTTGTTGTAATCCCTTTTGGATTTCATGGGGTCTTTTGAAATATTATGCAAAAAGTGATGATTTCATATTTTATTCGATATTGAATCATGTCAATTTCCTTTATATGTTCTTTTTTTCCCAATCTTTCAATCTGCACAAAAATATTTTCATGTGTACATAATTGTCTACGCATATGGGATTTCTTTCAAGGTTATAGCTAATCTGATGCTGTTTTATTATCTGAAATTTATAATGTCCATCTCATGTTTCTCTTGTGTTTGATGTTAATTTCCTAAGGGTAAGGCAACTTAATGGTGAAACAGAAGAGTCACAAAAGTGGCATACAGAACTTTGGATCCTGCATACTAAACATAAAAAGAATATACTTCAGTTTCTTAGCAACATCTGCATAATGATTCAAAAAATACATACCCGTTTTGGAAGAGATTCTAAGGCATATTAGCATAGTACTTTGATATGCCATTCTTAACTACCCTGTAACTTCCATCTCCTGTATTCTGATCTTTTAGAAATACATGTCATTCCTGTTGATCTGCACTTAGGAGTGGGTATTTTTAATTTCAGGTGGCTGTTCCTGAATGTCTATTTTGTACAGTAAATGTCAGAAACTGTGCCTTCTCAAATAAGATGTACTGTGATATAAATAAGAAAATACCTGCAGATCAAAATAAATTTTGACATTACTAATTGAAACTGTTGCCTTTTCATACTAAGTGAATGTTAAATTTGCGTCTTACTATTATGAATGAGCTTTGAATTCTGGAGATAACACAAAATGGGGTGGAGTAACTAATATGCCAGAGGGTCATGCTGCCATCCAGAAGGACCTCTAACAGGCTGGAGAAATGAGCTGTCAGGAACTTCATGAAGTTCAGCAAAGTGCAGTCCTGCACCTGGGAAGGAACAACCCCAGGCACCCACACATGCTAGGGACCAAGCAGCTGGGTAGTAGCTTTGAGAAAGAACTTGGAGATCCTGGTGATCTCCAGGCTGCACATGAGCAATCTGCCTTGAAGCAAAGAAGGTTAATGGTTCATTTGATGTGCTGCCAGTAAGTCAAGGGAGGTGATCCTTCCCCTCTACTTAAAGCCCTGGTGAGGCCACAAGGGGTCTGCTGCATCCAGTTCTAGGATCTCTGGTATGAGAGAGACATGGACATACTGGAGAGAGTTCAGCAGAGGGCCACAAAGATGGTGAACAGCCTGGAGTACTTCTCAAATTAGGAAAGGCTGAGAGAGCTGGCACTGTTTAGCCTAAAAAATCTTGGGGTGCTCTCACCAGTGTGTACAAGTACCTGAAGAGAGGGTGCATGAGGGGTTGAGTCAGGCTCTTTTCAGGTGTGCTCAGTAACCAAACAAGAGGCAATGGACGCCAGCTGAAACAGAGAAAGCTCAAGATGAATATCAGGAAACACTTTTTCACTGTGAGGGTGACTGAGCACTGGCACAGGTTGCTGGAAGTGTGGAATCTCTGTCCTTGGAAATATTGAAGAGCTGCCTGGACATGGTCAGGGTCTTCAGCAACCTGTTCTAAATGGGTTTTCTTGACCAGGGGTTTTGTGCGAGATGACCTTTGGAGGTCTGTTTCAATTTCCATCATTCTGTGATTCTATGACCTCTCTATTCTCATAGTTTTAATTTTGTATCAGCTTTTGTGCTTTGGTATGCAGGAAGCAAAAACAGCCAGAGAGACTGCTGCAGGACTATATGCATAGTAATCTCAAAAATTATATTAATTTTTCTAATTTTAACAGTCTACACTTGTGAAAAACTTTGCTTTAATATGGGAAAAGTCTCAGAAAGGTAGAGTTTAATACATACACTGTTTTTATCTGTGGAATTTAGCCTGGCATTTTGTTCCTCTTGAACTGTGAACATTGCATGTATTTTCACACTATTTTTCTTCAACAAACTGTTCCTACTAGGCACATACTGATTTAATCAAATCTTACAGCTGTAGCTGAGAAGTGTTCTGAATAATAATAAGGCTTTTATACTTCATTTAGAAAATATTACTGATGCAAGATGGCAGATTCATTAAGCTGCCTAATTGGTCAATGTGCTTATACTTCAGAAAATTTTATTTTTTAAAGTTAGATGACTTAGTTATCTAAGTATTTTATATACCTTGTTTTTCTTTACTGTGTTGTTTGATGAATAGCTCTTGTGAACCAAAAAATTAAACCAGTGATCCAGAATTAGTTTCATAAGACAGGTGAGACTTTCCGGTTTGATGTTTTTCTGTGTGAGGAAGAACATAGACATTTTACATGGAAACCCAAGATTTATTCCTTAAGTCAGTTGGTCTTTTTAAGTTGCAAAGTGTCAAGGATGCTTAATTTTTAGTTTGTTGAAAAGACCTTTTGCTGTCATTATGACCATTCCACTTTCTTTATAGTATCCCTATTTCATTAGTGCAGATAGATGCAACCAAAAAAATTCTTTCTTCAATAACAAGACAAGAAGAAAAAAAGGACAGCTGGACATGAAAGTAAATTTGATCTCTTTACTATACATTGAATTTACTTTAGCCTATTATAACTTTTTGACGTTTAAATAACTATAATTTTGAAACTACTGCTGTCCTTTGACTGAGATGGAAAAACTGGTTCCGTCTTTCTTATGTTAGTAAAACCATAATGTTACCTTGATACATAAGTGTATTGGTTAAAGTTCTTGTTTGAAAATAAAATATAAGCAAAACTTCTTTCTATCAGATTCTGTTAAATTTTTACCGCAGCCCTTACTGTTGAAGAAGGAAATTTTGGCAGTCCCCATTTAGTTTCTAATCTGTGGTTTGGTTGTCTTTCAATGTCAGTCATGCACTGATCTCATAAATTGAAAAAAGATGAATCATTCTTGAAGTAGACGTCTCTCCCCTAAAATTCTGCCATGTTTTTTCTAATTATGATCCCATTTCATGCTATCAATGAAATATTTTCATTCACAACTAAGTCTAAGTAATAAAATATCTGTCTACAAAATGAACTGCCTAATAATTTTGTCAGTGGAAAATCTGAAAGTATTTGCCATATATGGCTGGAAAATGACATGACATTGGTCAAAAAAGAGCTAGAATCAAGACACTAGAAATGGGCAATAATAAAAGGAAAAACTCTCATGTTCCACGCATTCATGCTGATTTAGAAGACAAGGGGATAGAATTTGCCTTAAGGAAACAGTGCATAAAAATACTGGAGCTTAGCAAGGTGGCATTTGGAGTTTATGCTCTATACATAATGAAATTTCAGTCAGGATCATTTACGTTGTAGTAAGGAAAAATGTTCTAGGTTCTATGATTAGTTAATATAATGGCTGATTGCTTATATAGGTCATATCTGGTCCTGCTTTTAGGGAAAATACAGAAAATACACTGTGAAAATCCAGTTGCATAAGCAGTTATTTCTGATAAACAAAAGCAGCTATAAGAGATTGAACACTATAATTTCTGCTGGGAGAGATGCAGAAGAAAATTATGTCACTGTGTGTTGCAAATGATATTCCTGGGTGTTGTTCCTGTGCCAGCATTAAGCATCCAGTGCAGGTTATGTGATGACAAGGCTTCCAGACTGTCATGCAACACATATAAGTGTAACTCACCGTGGCAGAACCCAGCAGTAAATGTTGAACTGGATGAAAAAGTTCTTTGATTTGCATTATCAATTAATGTAATAATGTTTGTTTTCTTTTTTCCCCAGAAGGCTTATTTTTTTTTTCTCCTCATAGAAATCCTCATTATTTTGAGGCACAAATGAAAACTTCATAATATTAATCCGTACCTTTGGGGAAAAATTCTTACTGATTAAAAATTTTAGTCACAGAAAACAATGACCTAATGGACATTGTTATTTTTTTCTGCTTCTTTACAGTTTTAGGAAACTCTTATTCTTGTTTAGAACAGGGAAGGAAGAAATTTTTAGGTTTAATTTTAGCTGAGTTTTTTCCATATCTAGGGAAGAGAAATCTTTAAACAAATTTTTTAGTCCTATATTATTAATTCTATATTAATTAATCCTATATTAATTAACTACATCAAACTCAGACTAGAGCTGTATGAAATATTCTCCTGATATTTGGGCTCTCTCTTGTGTCTTTTTCCTTTAAAATACCCCCCACCTCCACTTGTGTCTGCATGATTGCTTTTCCACACTCCAATACTGATATAAAATTTGGAAAGTTCTTAAAGTTCAAGAATTTTTTATTTTTATAATAGAAGCCTCTGGCATTACTAGAATAAAAATCAGCAAAGGCATGAAAGTCATATGGAAGGGGGGGGAAATTTGAGACCTTCCACATTTTTTTAAGAAATGAATTTATGAAAATTAATGTATTTGAAAAATACATATTTTCATGAAATTGTATTTCTGGAACATGTTTGGACTTTATTGAGCTGAAGGTTTTATTGATGCAAAATATACTTCCATGAAATCACAAATCAAAGTCTGTCATTGACAGATATTGCTTAGCCATGCATCCAAATAGAATACTTAACACTAGTTAATTAGCTGCCACTCCTCTGAAAACCCTTAAAATTTAATTCTCAATCATCGAAATTAAGAAGATGGAAGTTTAAGGTCGGTATGCATGACTTTTTCAAATTCCTTTTAGTGCATCACAGAAGAAAATGCAGTCTAAAGAAAATGAGATTTTTCATGGCAGGGTGAAAACCAATATTTATACAACCCTTTTCAAACCAAAGAAGAATAGACCCAGTAAAGGCAGGAAAAAATAATTAGTAGCCTTCTTCAGGAAATTTCCTAGTTGGTGTCTGGAGTTTATTAGTAATTTTATGGCTTGGTTCATGTTTTGAATATCACTCTTTGATGTCTGAATAATCCTATAGTGTTAAGAAAATAGAAATTAAGTAGTTTAAGACATATAACAATGGAGTTATCAGGTATGGCCACTAAAGGAAAACAATGTAAGTGACCTGTTTAGACAGAAATCTCCCTTGTTATTGTGTAGGACTTTGTGGCTACAATGATTGTGGCATACAGTACCTCTGAAATTCTTCTGTGTAGCATTTTCAATGAAAAATGGATAGGAGAGGTGTCAAGTTACCACTATAGAAATCATATTAATTATTCAGTATTTGAAAAATTCTAACAGGATGAGAATCAGTTGTTGTAGTCATTGTTTTCAATCTTTCTTCTCTGACAGTGCATGTAAGATGGCAGACACTCTATCCATGCCCTTGTGTTTGTAATAATTACCCTTTTCTGCTATTTTAAATTTGCAAGAGGTAGTGCAGGGTAAGTTGGAGGTAGATGAGAAGTCAGATACATGGGTTCATTTGTCTCAATGCCCCTTATCAAAATATTATTCCGATAACCTTTTTGCCATTTTAGCTGTCGTATTTAATAAATAATAAATTAGTTCTCTAATATAGGAGATTGCATTTAAAAGTGTATGGTACCTAAACATTTCTTTCTGCTTTTCAGATTCTAAAATTCACAATTTTATAGCTATTTGTTCAATTGCATCTTATCTTAAACAGTTGCCTTGAAGTTATGTATGTCATCATCATCCTTACGTAGGACTTACGAAACCTGAAGGAAAATAAGGTTGGTGTTTCTTTCCATATTGATAATAGGATTTTGTACAGAAATTCAGGAAAGCTATAATAGTAAAACTTTAAATCCAGAAGCTTTTGTGAAATGTGATTTTTATTTATTTAAACATATGTAATTTTTATGAATATAATCCACCCATACCTTGAAGGCAGATGCCACTGGTATTTCCAGAGTTTTCCCTCAAATTCTAATAAACACACCTGTGTACTATTTTTGTCTATGTCAGCATTATGAGATACAAAAAAATACATTAATCCTATTACATGGCAAATTAGGCAATAAGCTAAGGGCATTTCCACTCTCTAATAAACCCGCAATTATTTATGGTTTGCCCTCTTTATACTGGAAGTTTTCCTAATTGTAGAGGTGCAGAAAAAAAATGAGAATGGAGTTGCAGAGATTTGGACACTTTATTTTATTTAAATGAACTATGTTTAGCTTTATTTAAAATTTCATGTATTTCACTTAGGAAGCTCAGGGCTGTCCATCTTTTCAGCTTTAAAAATAAGGCTCTGTTTCAAAGGTGCGTGGTTGCTTTTGACAAGTGGATGCATGTTACAAAACTTGCACTTTTCTGCTTCAGAAGGATGATTAACTGCCTCCTACTTGCATACATAGACTGCTCAAGGCAGATTAATTAGCCTAGAAAAGAATTCTAAAAATACCTTTTCTTCTTATCAATTTCCCATGAAAACTTTAATACACACTCTATTCTTTAAAATGACTTACCGTTTTGTGGATAGCAGAATAATAAAAAATGACCACTGATTTAGTCCATTGTGCAAATATTTAGAAAGAAAAATGTCTAGTAGTTCATAATTGTTTTTAAAAGAGGCCATTAAAATGTAGTACACTTCAAATTTGATGATGTCATTTTTTCAGCATATTCAACAACTTGTGAACAGGAGAAAATGGAGATGGAATCCCCTCATTACCTTTGGAGAGGTGTTTTCTTTGAACATGTGTAATACATCCTGCTTTTTGAATTGAATTTAGGAAAATGACTTACTGAGATAAAAAAATGCAGAAGTCATATTTTTCTATGTGTGTAGTCTTGGAAAAAAAAATTCCTTTTTGTTTTGAGATTGTTAGATTTAGGTCTTTGCAATAATACTCTGCTAGATAAGACAGGTTATTGTATATTCTGAATTATTATTTTTCAAAAAATAGATCCCTTTACATAAACATTCATTATAAGTCAGGATTAAAATGGACCAGTATCTACACTAGCAGATCTCACCATTAAATATACACCTTGGCACTTATAAAAATTACTGGAGTAATGTCAAGGTAATTTATAGCAAATCTTCCAAGTTTGCTGCAACACCTGGCTAGACAAATTACAGCCCCATTTGAGACAGAGACTAGTCTTTTTGATATATAAGTAATGAGAAAGGTTTCTTTGGAAGAGTTCTACTGTTTGTTAATTTCTTATGCCATTTATGACACAAATAGTGTAAACACTAGTTATACAAGGTTTTCTGTATTGAAGATTTTCTGAATTGGAGCCAAGTGGGAGTGAAATGAGAGCAGTGAGAGAAGCAGAATCAGTAGCCTGCTGGAAGATTTCTGAAGCTGAGTTTTACCTTTACATTAGGCAACAAACCAATGAATATTCTAGATAAATTGGACTGATCATCTTCATTTATCTCCAAGGGACTTCATTGTTGCTATATTGCAATGGGTCAGATTTGTTTCTTTTATATTTAGTAGGCATCTGATCTGATTATCTAAATTACCTCAAAGCTTATAAAGTCCTTTACACACTCTTATGTGAAGGAAAGTATCTAGGAAGGACATCGTGTATAATATTAAATACTGTAAAAGTGCTTTTTGTTAGCTCAGGAATACCTACCCTTCCCTTTTCCAAAACCCTGAAAAGTGGACAGTGCTAAAGTCAGGGGCATTGGTACTTATATTAGTGTGAGGTGTCCTCATATGCTCAGAATGATTTATGGATTCATTGGAGTTTCTGCCTGAGAGTATCTCACTTGCACATATTCACATACTCCAGCCATTGTGCATGTCACTGGCTGTAGACCCATTGGTTTAACCCTGCACTGCCATGAGCTTTTTCAAAGGAAGTTAATGTAGACTCTTTAGAAAACCCTAATGAGAACACCAAATCTGTTCTAAGATTCAGTAGTGGAGATGGATATTTTCAAATTTTCTTGACTTTGTCAAAAATTGAGTTTATTTATTGGTAACATTTTAAATGTTGTTATAAATAAAAGTTAAGTTATAGTTACAGTTTTAATTATAAAAAAAGGTTACAGATAATAGGGGAATAGATGGCTTTCAAATGACCAAAGCCTAATACCTTTGAAACTTGTTTTGTCAAACTGTGCAATCCTTTATTCAAGTAAATTACTGTTCTTAGTTCAACAACTAATGCAAATACCAGCTGTAATAAGTATATTATCCTTCTGATAAAGGATCAATTTTTACATTTCAATTTTTCAGTCAGATATTGCAATAACATTTAAAAACATTTTAAAAAATGACCAAATTCTTCATTTACAAAATTTTTTGTAAAACCAAAACAATAAAGCAAGCAACAAATACAAATTCAGTTCAACAAAATGTGACACTATAAAAGGAAAACTACAATAAAAAGATGATAAGCAAGATAGATACTGAAAGTGAAATTATCTGTCTTTGCATTCTGCTAAGTAGGTAATCAAATTGTTGCTGTACTAGAACTGACTGAGAGAACATAAAGGACTCTGAAATAATAAAAAAATGTGGACAAGTGTTTACACAGAGAATATATTTATTGCTACTTAAAATGAAATAGGTGGTTGTGTTTAAGGATAGTGCCAGGCAGAAGATTTTATGTAAACAATATGAACTATTTTTGAAAAATATATACTTACACTGTGGAACCCATTCATAAAGCTGTGGTGGTTAAAAGAGTAAATGAGAAGAGTAAATGGATTAAGAAAGTTTGTTAACTAGAGTAGGCCAGGCAGAGCCATAGTCTTATTTCTGCATCATGAAAAGACAGATGTGAAAAAATATTTTGTATTTTTCCTGATTCATATATTCCCAATTATTTGCTACTGGATTTCTTCAGAAACAAGACATGGGAATACTTGGATGTATCATCACAGTTGTTGGACTACCTAGGAGAAAAGAAAGATATGTGTGTCCAAACTTAAGCAGCTTTTATACAAAGAGAGATTACAGTTCCTTCAGCTTCTGAGGCACATGACGGGCAGGAAAATCATACACGTGTAATGCCATTGCTGAGATAGAAAAGAAAACATTTTTCAGCTTACACTGTAAAAGATTGCACAGTAAGAAAACCAGACCTTAGTTTTGAACCCCTTTGACAGCTCTTAGATAACAGCTAATCCTAAAAGAAGTGGAAATGTTAAATCAGGCTTTCAGAAATTTATGAAAACATTCTTGGAAAGCCTGCTGTGCATTTGTCTCTCTATTTTGGGACAAGGTTTGTTATTTTCCTTATGCAAACCCACATTGGACATTATGAGAATACACTGGCATAAAAGAAGAAATTTTATTGAGAACGTTCCAGTAATAAAATGAAGAAGCATTCTGAAAGAAATAATTTCAATCACATAAAAAAAGCCTGTATGAAAGAAACACACAAAAATTAAAGTACTTCCAGGTTTTTTAAAGAAGCAAAGCTTGGTCAAAAACCCCAATTATCTGCATGATAAAGTATATGAATTATATAATTTATTGAGTATAGTCTCTAGTCACATTAAGGATTTAGTTTAGCATAATGAACATTTTCTTATGGTGAGAACAGCCAAGCACTGAAATAGGACTGCACAGAAATGTCGTGTAATTTCAGCAACAGATGAACTTTAAATTCACTCCTGACAAATGTTAAAAATTGTGCATTTAGAATTGATCCTGGTTTAAAGGAATAGTATGGACTGTATGCTCTTCCTCATTCCTTTTCAACTCTACTATTAAAAATTTCTTTTATTTTATAATTTAATGAGAGTATCAAACATTTACTCAGCTTCAGTATTACCCAGTGTTAGATCCCAAAAAAGGACTTTGCTAAAGGTTATATAACAGTACTGAGCTCCCTCAATCCCAAGTGAAGAGCCTGAACATCCTGATTAATAGCTGCCAAGTCCTGCAAACATGCAAGCACTATAGTGCTCTTGAGGATCACACAGGTTTCTGAAGAGCCATGAGATCCTTCTCCACGTGTGCTGCAAAGATTTGTGGCTGTTCAGACATCACAGTGCAGGCAGACAGGTGTCTGCTGTGTCATAGAGACATGAGCGAGCTGCAAATTAAAGCTGGTCTAAGTCACCTTTGGCAAACTAGTCAGATAAGGGATTTTTGTGCAGGCAGTTTACCTTGCTTCTCAGACAGTGCACAGCGATGTCAGGAGCACAAATGCTATGAACAGCATTGTCAGACTTGACATAACTGCATACAGTTAACCTCTCCATAAGACAAATCTGAATCTGAAAACTGAGTAGTTCTTGATCTCTCTTGATTGAAAAACTCACACAAGCTCTGAAAATATCTATTCTACAGTCTCTGATCTGAGCTCATGATACACCACATGCATTTGACTTTCAGTCCAGGCACACAGTGCCTCTTCTCTATTTATAAACCCTTCAGATATGTGCAAAAGCTGAGAAAAGCAAGCAAACTCAGTAAGTCTACATAGGCATTTCTCTTCCTTTTAAAACTTTGGAGATTGCGGACTTTTATCCTCTCTCTCCAAACAGCCCTTCAGCTTACAGGAGACCTGGGTAGAATAGTGTTTGCCTCTGAATGCTTCAAGCCCACATCTCCTCTTCCCTAGACAGGGGTGAAACTGAAGATCATACAGTACTCTCAAGCTTCGCTTTTGAAATATTTCCACTCTTCAGCAGAATGAGAAAATGAAAAAGTCCTGACTTTATTGAGTGGTTGGAGGAATTCTGTTGTCCTCTGTGTATGGTTCAAGGACAGGGTACATTGATTAGTGAAGAACTGAGGAGAGAAATAGGTTTAAGATACCAGTTCTCTGTAGAAATGCCTGGCTCTGTGCTTCAAGTGTTGCCCAATACAATAAAGTGATGTTTATTTTTATTCTGAAGCACTACGTTAGAAACTTTTACAATAAAGCAGATATAGTAATTCTACTCAGCTTGTTTTCATGTTCTGTGTCTGAATCTTGGCAAGCTGTTGCTGAACATACTTGTTATATTTGCCTCTCTGAGACACATCACTACATAAACAAAGTAGGGAGCCAATGCATTTAGCCCAAAGACCTGGAAACAGCTGTGGAAACCAGGCATCTGGGAATGTAGGCAACATCTACTCAACACTCATTGTCACTGGGGTTTAGGGATGTATTTCGTAGTCCAGAGCTGGTGTGCTTATTTTATATGTTTTACTTTCCATGTAAGGTATTGTTTTTATGTGCAGAAGAAATTTCACTAGGATTTCTCAGCTTCCTACTGGTGAACTTTTACCAAAGCCATAGACTGGCTCTGCAAATTATTGGCCCTTGAAATGGAGCTTATCCTATTCCTTCCATATGTTCATGAGAGCATATATATAGTGATATTGTTCTCCCTCCTCTGTGGAAAAAATGTAGAGGATGTAAACATCAAATAAGGCTATGCTTATTTCACATGCATAGTGTTAAATCTTCACAAGCTTTCCTTTCTAATTTCTATAAAAGTACCTATGTTTCCTTGAGAAATAAGTTAATGTTTCACTGCTTCCTCTTCCAATTCTTCTACCTGATTATTTTAAATAATTCAACATCTTATATGGGAAGAAACCATGTAAATTTAACTTACCCCTAGAAAAACAGTCATTACATTCAGATCCAGCAAGTTAGAACAGTCTTCTAATGGAAGAAACAAATCTCTGTATCTTCAGTAACTTAAAATGATACTAGCCAAAATATTCCATCACTGCATCACAGTTTTCCTAATTTTTCTGTTCTTCCTGTTGACCCAATGGTTTTCTGAGGAACCTTTCTATAATAGATTTCAGGGCATGGCTCATTTTCAGATTAAAAATAGGGAGCCTTGAATGTCTCAATTACATTTCTAATAATAAAAGTGAATATTCAGTATGCAAAATTTTACAGCCACTTTTAATGAAATTAATTGGGTAGATCTGTCTAACAGATTCTTGTTTTCTTTTTTTATTGATCCAGTGATTTTAAGAGAAAGTACTTGCACAAAAGTTTCTAGTATACCAATATAACAGAGCTTGTAAACATATGGGTGGGTTTTTTTGCACATTATCCTGTGAAGAAGATTGAGTTTGTTTTTTGTTTTGGTGGTAGGCAATGTAACCCACACTCACAGTGCTATCCACACTGATAGTGGTAAGTGGTGGGAGATGGGAGGCTTTACCATGGGCCAGTAAGTGAATTCCTGTGTTCTTCAGTGTTGTGTGCCCCATCAGTCAGGAGAGAGTGAGAGAGAGAGAGAGAGAGAGAGAGAGAGAGAGAGAGAGAGAGAGATAAGGACAGGCTCATAGCTGCTCTCTGTCTTTTGCTGTTGTTTGGATTTTCTGGACTAACTTGGCTGCTGCCATCATCTTGACTCTGCTTGCCTGGATTTGGAGCATCAAGGACTGAAAGGTACTGAAAGATAAACTGTGCAAAATTGAAAAAGAATTGGGAAAGAAGCAGCTGAAAAACTAAGTTCCAGGACAGCAAGGAATAGATACAAAAGGACTGTGCTGCATGGGACTAAAACCAATCTCATTTTCTGAAAAGCGTCTGTGGAGTTCTTGGACAAAGTAGAGGGACTAATCAAGCAAGGTGTAATCTCATGCACAGCAGTTGCAAAATGTATATGTGCTGTATTATGGTAAGTACTGTGTTAGGTAGAAGTACTGTGTTAAGTAAGTGTAAGTAATTAAAATGTGTATGCACTGTGTTAGGAGAAAATAGAGTAAGATGTACAAGTAGTGAGTTATGTATAAGTAAGTGATCTGTATAGGTTATGCATAAGTATGTAAAAGTAGGTAAGATATATAAGATAAGTAAGTGAAATATAGAAAAGAGGAGAAGAAAAAGGAGGTTAAGTAGGTATTAAGTAAAAATTGGAAGAAATGTGAGTTCCTGCACGATGCCCAAGAAGGTGATGCATATTTTAGAGAATTTTAAATCTTCTACGTAATCGTAATGATTCATTGTACAGACGTGCTGAGCTCCTGCACTTCAGATCCTTAAAAATCTGCCACATATTGAATTCATAGAGCTGATTTGTTTATTTCCACTACGATTTGTTGTGTTATGTTCATGCTGTGAATGAAAATGCAAGTCTTCCTGCCAAAGGACATAGGGCAATAGAATAAGTTAGGCTGGAAGGGAACTTTGGACATTTTTTCTAGTCATTGCTCCAAGGCAGGACCAATTACAAAGTTAGATCAGGGCCTAAGACTGCACTGATTCTAATGTGACAAAAAGGTGAGAGAGGCCTGCCTTAACAAAAGGCCAAAAAACGTATCTTTTTACTTGCCACCTGTGTCTTTTCTAGGGCAGAAACTTCTTTATCTGTTTCTTCAAAGTCAAATTTTAAAAGGCTTTCCTAGCTGCACAAACTCCACATGGTCTTATTGGAACGCCTTCAAAGTCACCTTTTCTATCGGTTCTGAGGTCTGCTTTTGGATCTGCACCTTGCTGCAAATGAGATCCTTGGCATTGTAACCAACTCTCTCACCATTTATTACTTATTTATATTTTTTTCTCTTGTAGAACCAAACCATATTATTTTCACCATTCTCTACCAATTTATTGTATTGTTGCAGCTGCATCCAACAAGCATGCATGGTGTCCTAGGTAACCCAAAATATTATTTGTAGCCCATATCTATCTGTGCCCAAAAATTGTTACTGTCTCTTAAGACCTGGCAGTGCAGCCAGAAATGGAATTGCAAGTCAGGAGGTACCAGTCCTGTTAAAAGTCAGGGTTGCCCAAGCAGGCTCAGCAGTGTGGAGCTGGGTCTAGAGTGCCTCTTTCGGTGCTTGTGCAGGCCGGTTTCCCCTTGAGACACAGCGGTACGAGCAGCCCGGACTCCGGCAGGCAGCGGGGGAAGCTGTGGGTGGCGGCCATGACCGCACTCATGCCGGCACTTCTCATCCGCCACCGGAACTCATCCCAAAGCTCCTGCCTTCCTGGGAGGGTTCTTTCTGTCCACCTTCTTTTCCCTGTGCCTCCTGGACCATGTGGTTGCCTGGAGGACACCGTCCTGGGAAAGAGAGCTGACGCCCTTCTCCCTTTGTCTCCCTGCATGTGGTTGGCAGTGGAGGCCACCATCTTGGAAGGGGGATAAGCCACCCTTTTGGGTGTCTCTTTGTTCCCCTGGAATTTGTGAGATTTAGCAGTTTTGTATCTAGTGATTATTCACTGTTAATTTCTTTTTTCCTGTTGCTCATTTGCTTGTTAGTAAACTGTTATTTTTTCCCTTACATCTACTGGTATTTGTATTGGTGGAAAGGGGTTGGTTAAAACTGAGGGGACATAACTCACTGTAGAGTGTCTACCTCTTTAAATTGTCTTAAACCAAGACATGGTTTCTTCCAAGAAGAGAAACTCTTCTAGAGGTTCTCACCTGACCCAGGGCAAAAGAAGCAAGATAAAGGAGGACCTCACCTACTCTTTTGAAAACAGACTACTCAGTTTATGATACACTCAAAACAGGCAAATGTGATGCAACCACCAGTGTTCTTAAGGAGAATCTAAGGCTTGTTAGTTTTCTAGGGATCCCAACCACAGATGCGTTGTACCCAAACAAAAAGATTAAGCTGCTTTTAGAAAGAGGTGAAGCCCAGTTTTCTTCTCTTTAAAGTGTCCCCACCCTTCCCAACTCTGGAGCTATTTCTGGCAACAAATTGCATTTGGTTTCTCACATGTAAATTGCCTGTTAGGTACATTGTGTAATTGACTCTGATTGATCTAATTTAGGTAAATATTCTGGATCTAATTAATTTCTTACTACCTTAGCTCGTATTCTCCATGAACATGATGTGAACTACTATGTTTCTTCAGGCCAAAAGAGACTTTTTTATGTTTTAATAAAGATTTGGTACCCTTTTAACAAATTAAATCATGAGAAATACTAGACAGCTCTCTGTTAAATGATCTGGTATATTAAACAAAAATTTTTCTTGGCAGTGGCACAAATGCTTATAATTTTTCACTTATAAAATTCATAACAATTTTTATTTAATAATACCTCAACATGGGGAAGGCTAGCCAGATAGACAACAATTATATGTAAACCAGAATGCATTTAAAATATTTTAAGTATTTCTTGGCTTAAATAAATTCTTTGGGTTTTTTCCTAACAATTTAGCATTTCATGATCTAGGATTTATACAGAATAATGTCTCTGAAATCAGGCATTCTGGGATCTATAAGGTAACTGACTCAGATTAAAAACAAAGCTATTTATTAATTTCAATTATCTGCAAATTGAGGTTTTGAATATTTTCTCCTCTTATCCAAAACTTTTCATGCAGCTTTCTATTGCCTCAATGAGGGGTTAAATTCTTTAGATGTCAATGTTTAGCCAGCCATTTGATGGAGAGGGATTATATTTCCTTTCTTTTTTTTTTCTTAGAGAAAGATCATGACTGATTTGCACACACATGTGCCCTTTAATTGCCATAATTTTCAAATAGTGCGTTTCTTAATGTTTGCCTAAAAGGATGTATTCTCAGAGATTAAGGGACTAGCGGACATTAACAAACTTTGTCACTTACCAGGTAATAAGCCTTGCAGTGACTTTCAACAGATGATTCTAGTGCAATATTTTCTGAGACTTCAGGAGTTACAGGAAAAGAGAAGGAAGATAATCACTGTGGCTATGCTAGCTATTTTTGCAGTACAGCTGCCTTGTGCCATACTCATGGCTGGTGAGCCCCAATGGCAAACTTACATCATGGGTAGTAGGTGTGTAATGGTGACTACAGACTGCCATTTTGAGATCTCCAGAACGGCCCAGAGTGCCTTGTGTGCATGACATTTGCCTACAGTTCCCATCTTGAGTAACTTTCCTTGAGATGGAAGAGAAGCAGCTTGAAATTCTAAGCAGCAGTGGGAGATGCTGTCAATGGGGTCCCTGACAGTGGCCACAGCTGATCTGCTCACAATCCCTATGGAGTCTGTCCTCTTCCTACTCACTTGTCTTGCTCCTCTCTGCTGGCAGTAAGTTGAAGCTATAATTTCCCTTGCTGGAATTCCAGTTTTTTATTCTCTCTAGCTGTCCATTCCCTGTCTATGGACTGAGAGGAGTTCCAGAGTGTACTGTAAGGATGGCTGCAGAATAATCTTGGAATGTAGGAGAGAGGGAGTCTCTGTGATGTCTAGAGCCTGTGGCATCAGGGAGGAAGGAGAATCAAAGAAGTCCCTCAGTAAACCACACCTGTAATCAATTTGCTTTTGACACAAAACCACAGAAAGCAGTGGTCCTGTCAGAAAGGTGATTTCCAAGATTTCAGTTTGGTTACCATGTGGAGCAAACCAAGTTCATTTTTTTAACCAGTGCCATGACACAGAATCTGTGGCTATTTACATGAGTCATCTATGCTTAGACATGTCTATGCTCTTGTCAGATACGTACATTGCATATAATTTCTAGCATTGCTGGAGGGCTGGGCTCTGCTGGAAAACAGGTCTGAGTGCTAGAATAGTCTAACAGTCTGGGCTGAACAGCAAAATAGTCTAGCTAGGCTGTCTGTATTCCTCCTTCCTTTGCCAGTTCTGAATTGCAAATTGCTAAGCCTAATGGAAATACTATCTATCCCCTTATCTGTGGAGAGATAAGCTATCTGCTCTTAAAGCATCTGTTCCATTTATTTTTCATGGCTCTTACATTTTCACTACTTAGTGTAAAAGAGTTAAGCACAGATTTCCAAGATTTGCTTTCAAATTTTCAGTCTTCAAAGGAGTGACTATCAGATGGAATTCATTTGTTTTTGTATAGCTTCACTGAGAATGAGCATTTCTGTAAGTTTGTTTTATTCCTCTCTAAGTTGCTGCTAGTTGCCTCTATGATTTGATTCAATTTTCATTCCCTCAGACCTGAAGGCTACTGGTGAGTAACCTGAGCAGAGCTCTGTGGGAGACTTTTTTCCTGTGGATGGTTAGGGACAATGTCTGACAATGAAAGACTATGCTCTTTTCCAGAGGATTAATCAATCATGATACTAAGTGAACATATAATTATTTTTCAATTATATTTTAAATAGTTGATAATTGAACAATTTTGTTCTTGATGTGGGATAACTCCTAGAAGAGTAGAAAGTCTTTGAAAATTTAATTCTCTCTGGGATGGTCTAACACACTGTGAACCTTACAAGCTTCCTGGCTTAATGGGCTTTCCTTCCAGCTTGCCAGCTCTAATTAAAGGCAAACTCTGTTTCAGTATGTTATTCTATTAGCTTGCACAAAATCACTCACATTTGCATGAACCTGTCAAACCTCATATTTGGTTCTGCCTAGTCTCCTGAATGAAGCAAGAGATTTCCTTTCTTTTTCGTCTGGCCATTGTGGTCTTCTGAATTAATTTTTCTAACACTTTGCTTCTGCATCTGTGAACCTGACAGGTAGTACATTTCTCATTAGCAAGGCATTTGCTAGTTCTGGTATCACACTGCTACTTTTCTTCATGCCGCAGTAAGACTCTTTCCTCGTCAAAGAAAAAGTAAGTTGAAGGGTGTTGGAGGCTATCTATATAAAAATGACTACATAATGGCACCGATTCTACAGACAGAAACTTGACAAAATATTCTCCCATTAGCGAAGAAATACTAAATGAATTTCCATTACTCTCTTAATTCCTTTGCATCTTAATAGACATTAGTAACTTTAGTTGTGATTATGACTTATAATCCTTAAAAATACCATGGAAAATGCTGTGGTAAGCCAGCAAAATTATTCCTGCAAACTCTTTACAAAGATATTGGCCTTTACTTTGAAAAATTGAGTAATGGCAATGTAAAAAACTATCTTTTCTTGTTAGATATATTTGTTTCATTTACTTTCACAACTAAAACCTTAATTTAAAAAAGGAGCAGAATCTGTCATGACTCTAATTCTCTCCATCCAGAAAATTTGCAAACTACTTTGCAGATCACATACTTTTACTCTGTTGATACGTAGTTCCTTTATAGTGAAATAGAATGCTTATCTATGTAGAACAACTCTGTAAATATGTTTGAGGCTGATACTCTAGTGTATGTATTGTATCAAATACAAATGCCAATGTGATTTTTCAGATTCAGGAAGTGTCATTATAGATTTTAAGTTTTAGCTAGGGCCATATGTTTAATTTGTTCCTACTGCTTTGTAGTATTTGAGTGCCCCACTGGGCACTGATGCTACCGAGAACTGATAGTCTAATTAAGTTTATTGGGCAAAACCAGAACTGTGACATTGAGAAAAAAAAGGATCTAAGTTAAAATCAATTGAGAAATTAAAATATTTGGTCAGCTTCAGCTGACCTTGGATCACACCCAAGCTTGTATTTGAGACCTGAAAAGACTGTCATTGGCAGAGTCTCTTAAACAAAAAAATTATTCTATAATGCAAGAGGAATAGGATTTTTAATCAGTGGAAGTGATATGAACTGTAGTTTGAAATACCAAGAACACTAAAATATCAGTAGTTATACTAAACAGTCACCAAGAAAAAAATATCATCAGTAGTTATCATCTCCTGAAAGAAGCACAATTAACCTGAGACAGTTTTTCTTACTATTTCTTACTGTTCTTACTTCTTACTATATACAAACTGAAGAGTTTTTGATTTGTAACAGAATTACTATTCCTGAAGCCTTCAGGAGTGTATGTAAATATGTATGAAGACCATTTCCTTGCTGCAGACACTTTCATAAAATAATATCAGTGAAGAACTCCTACAGCAAATGCATGCATGCATCTGTTAGTACAGTTGGCTGCAATTCCTGAGTACACTCGGGAAAACTGTCTCCTCACAGCAAGGGTTCCTACAGCATCTCTGATGGAAGGGCTGCAGGACTGATCTAACATTACTACATGAAATATTGTACACAGGTTGCTGGCAATGTAAATGTTCAGTTGGCAATGTATTATAAATACCTTGTAGACCCTAGCTGATATGATTTAGCTCTTTGAGAATTTACTATGGACTTATATACTGTGCATGACACTAAGAAATTCTAAAATTTTGGTAATTTTTAAGGATTCTTTTATCTTCTTTGATATTTGTAACTGTAGTGAACTTTAATACACCCTGCTCCAGCTTCTGTCAGATTAAAAAGCTCCCCAAAGGTCATTACAATTATATGTATCAGAGCAACATCTGTGTTGGAAAACAAGTTATATATGCCCTAATGAGAGAGGAGAAACAAACTGAAACCATCAGCTCAAGGTCTCACATGCTATTAGTCAGATAAACTAACTTGTTGGGATGCTCAGTAAATAAAAGCAATTTAACATTTTTTACTCCTAAAAAGAGAGAAAAAGGCAGAGAAACCTAGTGTTCCACCACATGAGATTTCATCATTCTAATGGATGGATTTGGAGCACTGCAATTACCCAGCTGCTCAGTATTTTGTTTTGTCAGTTTTCCTAGCATAGTTCTTCCAGACCTGTTCTTTGTGTTTGCCTCTGGCCATCACAGCATGCTCTAAGGTGCCATTTTTCCCATTTGGCCATATTCTTCAAATGAAAATTTATTCAGCTGAGGTAAACAAAATATTCTGCAGACAAATTTCTCATCTTCCAGGCCACTTCAATAGTTTATTTAGTCCTTTCTCTTAAATTTTCTCTTCTATACTGAGAGTCATTTGACAGATTTTTTACATCATAATTCTAGAAAAGTTCAAATAATAGCTTTCCTTTTATTTGTGTGTTTGTTTAACAATCAAAATTATTCTAGTACTCAGATGTAAAAAATATTATTGTGAGGCACCTAAAGAAAAAACTGTTGATGGAGCAATACCAAACTTTTATATTCTAATACAAATTAAATCCCTTTGAACTTTAATGTTAACTATTTGAAATTTAGATTAGATTGTCCAACAGATTATTGGACAAAATTCTATGAATAAGCCTTCATAAAAGTTGACTTTCCTGTTCTGTCTGTTCTCAAACAAGATCTTACACAAGCTTTGGGTTATGAAGCCCCATGTTGCAAGTTATAAGAAGAATTTCAGCTATACCTCATAAGTTGTTCTGATATCTCTGTTAGGGTTTCTCAGTTCACATACACATTTTCTGATTTTTTGGCTGTCATACTTTAGTTTCTTTTCTTTTTTACCCAAGAAATTAACATTGTACCTGCTGCTATCATATTTTAAAAATTCTTGTGTGGCCTCACTCACCTCTGTATCTTACCTGCTTAGATTAAAATTCCCTGAAGCAATTCTAGAGAATAATATCAGTCTGTTGCTACTTTTTGTGAAACAGTCTGAGTCATCAATAACTTTTTAAACAATTAATACATAATCATAACTATGAATTATTCATTTCAATTATGGTGAAAGAACATTAATTAAAGATTAAATGATTGGTTGCAAATAGCAAGAAGGCTCAAACCATCTGAAGTTTAAAATTATTGTGTGCGCAAAGGGTACTTTAAATTATAATTTCCATCACTTCAAAGAATGGCATTCTGTTTTTTTCTTCTGTCACATAAAAGAAAGACTACCTGAAATCAATGAAATTTGCAGTTAAGGTGGCTGAGGTCCGAAACAGCTTTACTTTAGTGTCTCTGGTGAATTAGCTGACCAAGCCTTGTTCTTTGAATAGCAGATGAATAAAGAATTATGTCATTTCTGCATGCAGTTCTGCTGAGACAGTCTGTTATGTGACTGCATTACCTCAGCTATTGATACACTGCTAGATAACTGGAATTGGAGAGTCATAGGTTCTTATTGGTCTCCTGCATAATTTCAGGTTTAGACAAATCCCAAAATTATACAAGACAGGGAAAGAAGTCTTTGGCAAAATCAAAGATATGGTGAGATGAAAGCCAAAATTGAATCTAGTACTTAGTGTGTGGGAAGCCAGCAGAACCTGTTAGTGTTGGTTGTGGTTGTCTGCCTTTTTTCAAGTGGTAGTAACAGTTCAAGAGGTCTCCAGGGACAGAACTGCAGTACTTCCCTTATGAACCACAAAGAAAGGCCAATGGCCTGTACCAACCCGTTATTACCAAACAAAATCACCCCACCGACTTCACACTGGATGTCCCAAATCTGAAGGACACAACATACAAAAAGCTCCTAAAAATTAATGCAAGATGTATATACAGTGAGTGTTGCTTCGTGTCTCTGGGAACTTTTTATAACACTTTTGCCATCAAATATGAGGATACTGAGCACTGAAAGAAGGTTTAGAAATTGTGGGTGGGGTTTATGGTTAGTGGCCTAAGGTGATTCCTCTTTTCAGCCTCAGCACTGTGCTGGATACCTGCTATGTGTGCAAAGCTGTGGCACAAAGTCCTGTATTGATTCCAGCTTTCACATGCAAGGTGATTTTTGGAGTTGTATGGATGAGCTAAAGGTTACCTGGACACAGATATTTTTCGTCTCTGAATCCTGCAGTTGTGCCCTGTGCTTCCAGGAATCAGGGTGCCACCTGAGTGGGTTTTGCACTTCCCTTTTATAGGTTTATATCTTTTAGTGAAACTAATTTACTCCTTCCAATGAAGGATTAAGAAGAACTGAAAAAAGGGAGGAAAACACTGTGGGGACATCAGCTCTTCCAGTCAAAAAAAGAGCTCATTCTTTCTGGCTTTGTCTATCTTTGCCTTGCTTAGAGCATCTCTAAGTGGATTACCTTACACCTTACTGACTGAGAAATGAAATGCAGGATCCAGCCAAGGGCATTTCTGTCTTTGAATGTGTTTTTGTTATAGTTTATTGTCCAAACTTCTCTGAATTCACATCTCCCAGGTTTCCCTGTCTTATTAGTCCAACAGCTTTTTCTGTTCTGAACATTAATCATTGCTCACCCCAGGGAAGTGCAAATGTCCTCTAACATTTATAATGACAGATAGGCCACTACTTCAGCAGCTTCAGTATGTCCTTCCTCTCCTGGCAGGGCTCCCTTATGCCCCCCTGTCTCCTGGCACAGCTCTGCTTTCAAGACTTAGTATTCCTTTCACTTTTCTGCTTGGCATTTCCATTTCTCTTGTCATTAATAAACATCTGTTCTGTGATACACTATTAATCATCCAACTAAAGTTACCAGGTATTTATTTTTTTTTACTTAATCAATTTTCCCCTGCTTCTTCTTGCACTGTCACTTTGACTGTGCTTGAAAAATACTGCTGTCTGTAGATTATTTTAAGCAAAGTTTTTCTTCACTTTCATCAAAATGGAAGGTGTGCAGTAAAAGTGGAAGGTGTGCAGTATCAACAAAAAATGAAAGTTCTATTAACCTTCACATTCATGACCCCAAGAAAATTCAGTTGGAACACAAAAGATATAAAAAAGCATTTAGAAATTTTCTTTCAAGAAAAAATTCAAAATGTAATAAATGAGAACCAATTGATTTATTTCTCTATTCTTGGTTTTCAGTCTGAAAACAATTCTTTCATTGAATTACAGATAGATTTGTGTCTCTTTAAAATTATTAGTTGTAGGTTTTCCATAGTATCACAACTTAAAAAATCAGTTCTAAAGAGTTGGGTGCTATAGCTCACCTAAGATTCTGTGGTCTAATTTAGTATATTTCTTGTACATACGTTGATCTGGAAGTGGAATTTCCAGTATATATCTGAATTTGCTTTGATTTAAATGATTAAATTTGAGTAGCTACCCCATTTTCATTAAATTTATTGAAACTGTAGATCATTGTAAGTAGATGAGTGCAATTAATGCTAAGACTCATGTATTTATTTTTTAAATTTTATTTACCTATGTCTCCAGAGTCTGAAGCTAAATGAATTATAAAATGACATACAATCAAATATTAAATTTTTAACGCTAAACCATTGAAGTCAAACCCAGAAGATATTGGCAATTATTTCTTACATTGTAGGTAAAGTTAAACTGTATCTTTTCTGCAAATATGAAGTAATACACTTTCCCTCTGTCCACTCCTGAACACTAGTGCTTAGCGGGTATTCCTGGTAGAAAACATGCTTAATGAATTTCCATTCTTCAGTTGAACTAGAAGTTAAAACAATGCAAAAAGTTGCTGTATTAGGAAGCCTTTTGGATTCAGGTACAGAAAGAGTAATAGAGTTGTCCTTCCTACTAATTTATTGGCTTATTTACTATTAAAAGAACATATAGATGTTTGTAGGAGCTAAATTTAATTTATATAATTTCTGTTGTGAATAAGGCTAAAGTGTTATGCTTTCATTGAGAGTGTGCTCATGTGTGCCTGAATGTCCTTTCCATATGCATGAGCACTCACAACCTGCAGCACCAAGAAATTAATAGTCTGCACTGCCTTTCCAAAGACAAAGTCGAGACGCATGAGTCACTTTACTATTGATTCAGGGATTGGTACTGCCAAGTTGTTACCAATAAAGTAATTTCCTAAAATCCTAGCAGTCGTGGTCTAAAATTTATCAATGTCTTTATGCAGCAAAACACCACTTTTAAAAGACAGAAGAAAATTAATTAGAAATCCAGTGATGTTCTGATGGCAGTAGCAAAGTTCCCTGAAATAATGCAATATATAAGAAGATATGCTGATAGTGGGGAAAGAAACTGTAATGGTTATGGGTTTTTTTTCTCTAAAAAATCACTAGGGAAAAAGGATTCAACATAGTGATTCATCTGTAGTATTAAAAATCATATTATAGTTCAAGAAAAAAATTTAATTGGAGTAATCTCAGACACAATCTTCTATACAGTTAAGGTAAAATAGTCTATTCACTGACAAAATGTATGGTTACGTAAAGAGTTTCTTATTTCTCAGAAATGGTTGCAGATTAATCACATAGTGGTCAGATCCACTGTTATTTTCAGCACTCCTGCTCTACCATGGAGAAAGCCCATGTCATTGCTCCTTTAAATATGATCTCATCTGTCTTATTGCTGGGGTAACAGAAGAAGCCCACAGGATCCTGTCGTAATTTAACTACAAAATGACTCTTTTTTTCCCCACCACTATGTTAACAAGGTATTCTTCAGTTACTGATATTGTTTTGCTGCTTTGTTTTCTTTTTTTCTAATCTTACTGTATTGCTATAGAGCCAGAATTTGAAGGCCCAGAAACATCTTCTGCAGACATGTCAGTCCAACACTTTAACCCAGAAATAGGCAAAAATTCTATATATAGGGTTTTTTTCGCTGTTAATGTTAACTCTACTTTAAACCGGAATAACTTGCTCCTGAAGTTATTAAAACTGAGATCTGCCTCCTCAATTTCATCTGTGTTCTCAGTAGGATGTACATCATCTGCTGTTATGAAAGTTTTCAGATATTTGTGCAAGTTCCCTTGGCCCAGTGGCACAACAAAATGTCCAGCAACAAAATGTCCTTGATATGTTATCTTGTCTAAAAAAGGACACAGTCACAAAAGAATATGAGAATCAACCCTTAGTTTACGTTGGAAAGTATTATATAGCCCCACTGCAAATGTCAGATCTGGGTTTATTATTTCCCTGGATCCAATTGTTACACTGAATTTTGGGCAAGGTGCCTTTGCTCTCCGAAAAGCCAAAAATTCCCCAGTGATATTTCTTCTGGCAGCCCCTTTCCCAAGTCCCATTAGCTGTAGCTGTGTGCTCCCTTTTGCTCTCAACCCCATCTCTAACCATATGTAGGTTAACATACCCTCGGGGATCCGTCTCCCTCCAGGAACCAAACTCTTCCCTGGAGAGTTCTAGCATCAGCCCTTGGCTGTTTGTACATAATTCTTTCCAGTTCCCAGCCTCGTACGTAGCTCCAAGCATCCACCCTCTTTATTCTTCATCCTTTACCCTAGGCTGAGCTACAGAGACCTTTGACTCATCTAGAAACAAAATGCTAGTTATTTAAAAATGCCCAATTTCTTTTGACAGCTCTTCTCTATTATTATTTCCTTTGTAGCTCTGGGCTTTCCTTGCTCACAACCCTAAACTGACTGTAAGACAAGACACCCTTTGTCTTCCTGTCTTCCTCATAGAGAAGAATCATTCTCATGTCCACCATTTGCCTCTCATAGACCCTCTCTCACTAATTTACATCTGTATTTTGTGATCTTTTCTTTCTTTTATCACTTAACTGTACACTGAGCCAGTGGTCAAATTCCATGCCCCATCCAGAGACTAAACCGGTAGCAGCTCTAATGCTGTGTAGTTTCTGGGGACCTCCATGAAGTAAGTTTGTCTTTGTGTTTATGCATCCCTGTGTATTGGAGGATTAGGAGAATTATTAAATAGAAAACATGAAGAATTTAGGGTACTTGCTATCAAGAAAGTATTAGGGAAACAAAAATATTCTTGCTATACTTTAGAAAATTGAAAATATTGGTAAATATTTCTTACATATGCTTCTGCTTTTTATTTTTGGTTGGTTGGTTTTTGGTTGTTGTTATTATTATGTAGCCTGCATTACCAGACAAATTCACCCTATGATTGACTTTGCTCAAGAGCTCTCTACTGTATTAGTACAAACTATGCTAAGATGAACATTTATGAAAAGAGGGTCATGGAAACCTGCTACATGTGACAAGTCCCACACACCCTACATTGCTCCCCATTCCACACATTGTGCTCATATTACAAGTTACCTTGGCAGTGTTGTTCATGAAAGTAGTGGTGCAAAATGACAATAATACCAGTGAGGTTTGAACAAATCTGCCAGGTTGGCTCTAAGGTAAAAAGAGGACCCTAATTGTGAGCAGAGAGGCTGGATTCTGCTTTTCATGTTATCTGCTGTTCATGCAGATTGTGTTAAATCTGCTTCCCACTTCTCCCACCCAAAATCTGCAGTTTTCCACTGAGATTGAATGAAGATACTTAGAAAACCTTACAAGAAGGCTGGAATGTTTCAGTACCTGAGAGTATCTCTTGTAAGGAGTGGAAATTAGAGAAGCGATCTTTGTCCTTAGATTAATGCTCTGGACACAGTGACTGATTTTGCAAGAGCTGTATCCTGAAATACAGACTTTAAGCCTGCTCAGAGATAGACATAACCAGGACATGGCCAAAAAATGGCAAGATTTAAGAAATATCTCCTCAGCATTGGTTTTGGCTGCCTCAGCTGATACTCAATGTATCGTAAGGAATGTGCATAGGGCACTTATGGTTATAGAATGTACTCAAGGAGCCAGAAGCCAAGTTCACCACAATAAATTAAGACTCAAAGTTAAGACCTAAACCACTTCAGGTTCTGGACTTTATTTTGTGCTGTTGAAAGTCTTATATCCTGTGACTCTTGGAGCACACTACAGAATTTTAACCCATCAGATTTTCTCTTTTTTTTTCTGAAATAAATATGAAGAAATGACTCATATGAAATGTTGATACCCCAGCATCATACTGGCAGGTCTTATAATGAAGCATGTTCAAATAAATCTGTGAATTAATGAAGAGAGATTTATATAAACAACCTTTTAGTGCAGAAGAAAAGTGTATTTTGTGAAAAGACTGGCCTGTCTTCTGAAAGCTAGTGGAAACAATGAATCAGTAAAATAAGTACCTCATTCCACTGGGTAATTTTTATTTCATTTCTTACATTGATTGTAAGTGAAATGAACTTGTTATTACATGTGAAGCCATAATGCCAGATTTTCTATCTTACCTCAAAAGAGAGTGCATTTCCATTGGGTAATTGCCATTTGAAATCCTTTTGTCATCATTTCAACACACAAAGTAGAGCTGAAAATGTAATTTGTCTGATTTCTGAAAATCTTGAAGGAAAAACTTAGCTTTACTTTGTACATTATGAGACATACTTTTCAGGCTCTTGACCTTGAGAATCACTTATTCCCTCTGTTAGCTGGTTAAGCTTTCAAATGTGGTGAGCTAGGTACTTAGATAGGGACTCTTGGCAGAAGAGGAAAACCTGCATGTCAAGTCTCTTATACCTAGTCAAAAGAAAAAGCACAAAACGGTGGGTTTGAAACCCTACTATTCCCTGGAGAGCAGAAGGGGTTTTGAGAAAACACCTCTACTCTTTTGAAATTTCCAAAATCCGTTGTTAGAATAGACTTCTGCTGCCATTCCTGCAAGCAGATGAACAGGGCATTGCTGTTTTTTAAGCTTGAAGCTCTGAGGGTGAAACATCTCCATGGTAATGGATGAATGTGAATCTCCTCAGGCTGTGGAGAATCTAAGACAAACACTTTCTGGGGGGCACTCTTACTAGATTAAGTGTGTTTCTTCAGAAAAGTTAGTGACTGCAACTGCCTTTTGCATTGTACTTAATTCTTAAGTGCTGAGGAAGAACAAAAAATGAAAGGTTAGGATTTAGGAGAAAAAAAAGATACTTTCTGCCTACCTATATTTCTCTGGTCTGATAACTGTTAAATGTTAACTAAAAGCAGTGTGTGTTGGAATTCAGTACTAAAATATATTTCAGTAGTATTTGGCTTTTGAAGTTATAACTAGCAAGAAATACCTAATGCTGCCATAAAACATTAGAAATTACAGATGTTCTAGAATATGAGACCAGGATAATAAATGAAACAAGTAAAATCAACAGTTTAAACAGCAAGTGCTGAATTGAATAAGCACTATGAAAAGAATTGGGTCTTTTGTTTACATGTTAAAGCTTAAACTGTACCCATGCTTAAGCTTTCTGCTACTGCTTTTCACCTCTTACGACTGAAGCTTAGGCTTGAGCATCTCAAAAGCCCTGAAAACCAGCAACCCTCCAAACTCAGGTGCGTCCTGAAGATGGATCATACAGCACCACAAATATCCATGAAGAAGCTACTCCAAGAACTATTTAATGTAGGTGATTTTGTTTTTACTGTGAATTGCCTCCTGTTTCCTACCAAAACCATTTGCAGGGTAAGAAAGAATTTTTGAACTTCCAGTACCTGTCGATCTCTTCACACACTTTCAAATGTCTATAAAAGCACTTAAAAAAGCAGTACCAAACTTGAAATGACCTGTCTATAAAATTAATAATAAATTACTGACTGTAGGGTCTGACAAGCCCCTGTGCTGGCAGGAAGCCCTTGCTTAGATAAAGGGAACTGCAGCATCTCCAGATGTGGGGTCTGACAAGCCCCTGCCCTGGCGGGAAGGCCTGGAGATAAGGAGGTCACACAATCGCCCTGCAGGCCCCTCTTTGGGAAAGAGAGAATCTTTTTGGTTACGGCGAGAGAAGACAGACCCATGATCCTCTAGGAAACTGTATGTAAAATACCCTAATACCCATTGGTTTCTCACCCTTTCACACCCACCTCTGCACCCCCATAAAAAAGACCCCTCTGCCCCGAGCTGGCAGAGGATTCGTCTCTGGTCACCCCTTCGCAGAAGATGGAAGAATAAAGCTGCTTCTGCGGAACCACCAGCCGAGTTCTCTCCTCTCTCTGTCTGGGCCTGGCCAGGGGGGTTTGCCTTGCAGAGCAGAGCTGAAATCACTGCTGAATCACTAAGAGCTGATGGCTGCTGAGCCAGGCATCTCTGCAGTCACCCCTGGCCGAGGGCTGAGAGAAGCCACGACCCCCTGGGAGACGGTTCCTCACGGGATCACCTCTGTGGGTCTGCTATGGCTTCTTGGGTCTGAGCCTCAGACCCCAACCAGCACGGGCCGGGAGAACCCCCCAAGCATTAACAACTTTAACTGACTATGTAGCTAAACAGCATCACCACTAAAAAAAGAAAGAGAGAAAAAAAAAAAGGGAAGCTGAAAACCTAGTAAGTCGCATTTCTCTCCTTCCTCCACATAGATAACTGATTGTGGGGACCCCTTGTAGTCAGTAAGCAGTCTGTTAACCTGGCATTGCACTGAGCAGCAGAGAGAAGAGCTGGTATTCATGAGGTACTTGTGAAATTGATTTTACAGATTAGACTCAAGGCTGAACATCACATTATTTGGCTAAGTGTATGTATAACAATGTTATTAAAAAGTAGTTTCAAATGTAATCTCAGGATTTTTTTTTTTTTTATATTAACACAGATAAAAAATAACTGGGAGTATGGAAATAGAATGAATGCCTACTACATAGATTCCTTCTCTGAGAAAGATCTGAAAAATCAGGAACTTCTGCAATTCAGTGAAATAACTATTGACTATTTGAATGCCATGGAATGAATAGCTAAAATTAGATTCCCCATATTTCAATGCAGAATTCTTGGAAAATGAAAAAAAGCTTGTACACCTGAGGATGAGAAGGATCCAAGTGCTCTGTCAGGTGTGCTGAGCCTCAATTTTATTTACCCCAGATAAGAGACTTTATCCCAGGAGCTCTGGTAGAGAAAATGATGTTCACTCTTCCAGATTCCTGGTGCTTCTCCTTTCTTTTCCTATATATTCTTTCCAAGCAGTTTTCCCTCATCTTCTCGATTGCTTCTCCCTTCTGAGCACTCTCTGTACGTGTTTCTTAATATCCTCAATGAGGAGGGGATACAACAGTGTCTTCTCTCTGCTGTGTGTTTTGAGGATTTTTTGTTGTATGATATCACTACTTTTCTTTTACAGGATGCCTTTTTCAGCATATGGGACAGACAGTGCTCTCTCACTGAGATGCTTTTCAGCCTTCTCATTTAGTGCTCTGTTTGCCCGAGTCTGTAATCGTGCCTCAGTGCCTGCTGCTCAGAGAAGGTTTAAATGAAGGAAGAAAAGGTCCTCAAGAGTGATAATGAGGGACAGTCTTCCTACTGTTTTGCTGACAACAAATCCCAAGAGATATCCAGAAAAGTTGGAAAGGTAAAGATCAAGAAATACGTCAGAATGAAGAAGGTTATGAATTGCCCACCAGTCTATCCGGTTGTAAAATTCTTTCCCATTTGCTCTTGACTTTCTGCTTGCTATTTTTGTCACTCTTATGTTTTTAGATGACCACATGAGCCAAAGGGAATTCTCTGAGGATTATTTAAAGAAGTTAGTATGGGACTTCACTATACAGTAATTCCCATGGGGTCACTAATTTTTCTCCTTGTATATCACCTTTAGTCAGTCTCAAATCTTGAATAGACAATATAACTTGTGTAGAATTTAAGCAAATTATGTGCATGAGGTTTTTCTCAAATCTTACTTGTAGACTGAGAAATTTCTTTGTATGCTTAATATTTTTAAGGTTGTGACAAACATTTTTTATTAGATGTTTGACCTATTGCAAATATGCTGCAGACAAAATACAGAGAGCGTGTGCACATAATTAATTTTATTGGCGAGGGGATCAACAGCAAGGAAATAAGGAAATGCCTGAGGTGTAAATTACATACAGCTGTGCAGCACAGTCTCTAGGACAGATGCTCTCTAAAAAAAATCATCCTTCTTGACAATTGGCTTTTTCTCTTATGGTGCACAGTGTCAGTAGATCCAATTATTTTGGTATAGGATTGTACAAGTTTATGTATAAGGTTACAAACAGAAATGTTGTAGCTCATCTTGCTTTGAGTATTGGTGACTGTTCATGTTTCCTTCCTATAATTAGGCAGTACTTCATGGCATAATTTATGAAATAGAAATTTTATGCATTTTTACATTTGCTTTCGGTGGAGGAAATTACTTATTCTTTAAGTACTTTTAGCATGGGTCTTTTTATCATAGGTCATTATTTCCAGGTAAAACATTAGCCTGTATTCTGAACAGGAATTTTCAATATTAATTGAACATACCTTTCTTTGACTGAAGGAAACATTCAAGTAAGTGTGATTACCCCCCATCTCTTTCAGAGAAAATCTTTCTTCATTTGATACTCTCCTAGTTCAAGTCATTATGGCACCAAGTTTGGTGCTATGGGTGGATCAGATAACTTCTTATTATAGCATAGCAGTTGATGTTTTCATTTATTCTTTTTTGGGGAACTAAATACTACTAAAAATTCTATTGCATAGAAGACAGTATATTTAAAAATTTAGTCTGTAAAGAGGTTTCTAAACCATCTAAAATCTCTACAGAAGGAGTATTTTGACTGTACTTTGTGGATCTTTGCAGTCTATAATGCTTATTCATTCCTTCCCCCTTCTGTAATTCACTGTTTGGGACAGAAGCTTGTGTTTTGGATAATGTGAATCAGATTTCTTAGCAGAGGCCAAATATCTCTGGGGATAGGAAAGAAAGAACACTACCTGTGTCTTACTCCCTTCCTGGAGAATTAAAATATGACTATGTCATTATACCTAGTGCTACATTTTCTAACTTTTTTAGATCTGTGCAGGTATTTGAGGCAAAAATCTATATTTTTTCCATCTTTTCTATGCAGGGCAGAATTGCTTTTGCCTTACTAATCTAAGATATGTAAATATTTCTGAGGAGAAGCATTTTTTTAATACCAGAGTTTAATTTTTCTAATGTTGCAGGAAAGTCACCTACAGCTTTCTTTGTATATACAAGTGTGAATTGGAAGAAGCAGATTAATTCTCAGCTCAGACACAAATGCCCATACGATGTCAATGAGCCAGCTAAATGAGCTCCAGTTTCCAAATATGCAAAATAGAATATTATCAACTGCCCATCTCAGATTCAGTAACAATTTTTAAAGGCTATGGTATTTGGAATTGCCCTTTTTTTCCTCCCAAAAGTATATGTGAATAACAAAGCTTTTGGGAGAATTGCTGTGAAGTTGTGGAATTTACCTGACCTTTCTCATCTTGGTTCTGTCTGCATTAGCAGTAAGTCTGCTACAAGAGATTTGCAGAGTGAAACAGTTGATGTCAAGGACCTCATATTCAGACTAAAATAGCTTTTTGTACTAGCTTTAGTCTGATCCATTGAGTGAATTGTTGGAATGCAGTAAGTAAGCACCTGGATCAGATCTTCTGCTCCACTTTCAACTAATAGAAAAGCATTAATTTGCTCCAAGTGCACTCCACATTGTAACCTAAAAACCTGTTAAATGTGGATGATTAGTACATTGAAAAGCACACCTTTGATGCAAACTAAAACACTAATGTAATTGCACCCTTAGCCTCTTGCAGGGGTATCATATTTTAATACAGGGAAGGTTTTTTCCAATGTTCTCACAGAAATTAGATAGTATAAATTCCATCCTCTGATAAGAACACCTTCTTTAGGGTATTTGCTTCTCTCAGAGCAGTCAGACTGATCAGCTGTGATAGCTCCCAACAGTCCCTCTCCTGCAAATTCTCATTGTTATTTTGTCAACAGATTCCTTCTCCAAATCTTTTTAATGCTACTTCTGAAAGAAAGTTTCCTAAGGACTTCCATTTTTCCAGACAATTATTTTCTTTATCTTCAGTCTCTTTATTAGGTCATTATGATTTAATTAAAAGTCTTGTGCAGGACAGAATTTGTAGTTGCTTTATACCTCTGTGTCACAGGTGAAACTTCTCCTTTGGGGAGGACCATAATGAGCAAAGAATAAAAATCACTGCAGCTGCTTGTTTTGAACACAGGGAAAGCAAAAGATCTGTGTGCTCCAATCTGGTACAAAAGAGAGAAGAGCATCCTAACTCTCACAATTATGATAAAGGCTGGAAGTGAGGCAGGGAGGAGGACCTGTGATGAAATCTTAACTATGTCATTTGAAGACAGGGATTTCCCCTCAACTGTGAGACTATTTTGTGAATGCTTTCACAAGGATAGTGAGGTAGGAATATGGTAAGTCATAGAAACTTTATTAAAGAGTTCTTATCACACATTCACACAGAGAGGAACTGAAAAATACAGTCACATATTTCAATTTGTCTGTTGGAATACTAACTGGAATATAACAGGAACTAGGCATTTATTAGCTTGCACTTGGGGTTTCAGAGAAGTCCAAATCTGTTCTTGAAACAGTCAAAATGTTTATGTGAAACTATGCAGAAAATTACACTAGTAAATTTATATGTAAACTTTAAATAAAATGTTCTGATTGAGTAATCTCTAAATGTGAACCAATTCTACCTCAGCCTGGGCAGACTGCCCACATTGGTTTTTAAATGGGATCTGCTCTAGTCCGATAATGCAGAATGAACTAAATCTGTTCATTTTTAAGTAAAAAGACAGCAGATTGTTCAGGCAGCTTGGTATATGACTAAATAAATACTTTTGTAAAAGTATTATTAATGCAGATTCCAGTAGACCAAATATTAGTAACAAAAGGCTTAAACAGATGTTCCTATACACATATATATTTTAATAGTGGCCCCAATCCTGTTTTTAAAAAACAGTTATTCTGTCAGTAATAAAAGCCCCTGTAACATCATGGTTGAATTTCAGATTGAATCCTATGAAGCTTAGTGCATAAACATTCCAATGAACTCTTCATATATATTCTTGTTACAGAAAACATATGTAAAATTGGTAGTACAGCTGCATGAAGTATTTATGAGTTAAAAGAGACTTAATTCTACCTCCTTGTTTGCACCTGGAATGGCAGAATTATCATGAGAGATATTTTTCAGTGCTTTACTTTTTCATTTCTGTTCTGATTACCTAAAGCTACTGTAAAAAGAGCAAGGAAATGTGAAAATGAAACAAGCAGCTAATGAAGATTATTATTGTTCATTCAGTGGAAGCTACAGCTGATCCCTAGGGATCAACTGATATGAATACTAGTTATTACTGTCTCAAGATCTATTCTACAGTCAGCATAATACAAAAATAGAATACAAAAAGTGCCAAGATTCAATACTTAAAACTAAATTTGTTCCACATTTAAATGCTTTTTTGCAAATATGATAAAATATACTGCACTTATAAAAAATTAATTTTCAATTAACATGCTGTTCAGAAAGCCTGAAAAGACCAACAGGTTCAAACTTTTCTTTATACAGTTAGATGTCTTTCTTATAATTATCTCATTTTCATGATGAAATCATCCTTTTAATTTGTCAGGAATCATCCAATAAAAACAACTTTACAGGTGCCATGAAAAATTATTAATATATTTTTGAGAAATCTAGTAAAGTTTATCCAAAAAAAAAGGATAAACTTATGACTGAAGGCTATTTGTCTGCAATGAGCTCAGCTGATGCTGGATGGATGTGCTGCTCCCACAGGCTCTACCAAAAGCCATCTTTCCATGGTGTCAATTGAATTGGATAACAAGCTCCCTAAGGAGTCCATCTTCCCTAGGTGTGGGTACTTGCCTTAACTAACATATAAATAATTGTCTGGAATCCATTCTTCCCATGAATGCACACCTGGATTTGTTGACATGAATATTATTTTCCCCATCTCTTTCCTTTCTTTGAAATAGTCTTGGCAACTCAGTGTCAGAGAACAAGGGAGTGGAATGGGAACCCTGTTCCAGTGATCTCTTGCTACAATCACAGCTAAAAAAGTTCCTGTCCAGCCTGTCTTAAATTGTACATTCAATATTATGCATAAGTCATGAGGAGTCATGAGGTTATTTCACATCATCTCTTTAATGTCACACATTAAGTGGTATATATGCAGATGTCATGCATGTGAGTGGCTTTCTAATCAGTTCTACAAGTCACAAGAACATTTTTGAGAAATGGAGAAGTTGAGTTGATGGTTTACATATGTAAAAAATTAAGTCAGTAGAGATGCTGAAATGCAAGGTTGCTAGGATGTTTGAGCATTCTAGCTGAAGAGGGTATTATTGCTTTGCAAAAATTTGCACATGAATATTTGCAGAAAGAGCACAACTTCACACATAGTTAAAAATACAAGCTGTTCTGGATACATTACATATTAGTGCCACTGCATTGTCTGGAAAAAGCTTAGAAAACTGATTCTGGGGTTCAAATATTGTCACTTACACAGCTTTACAAAGAAAATGGATTTCACACATTGTTTCCCTTCCTTGCAGAAAAAAATTTGGCTACACTTGCATAGGATGGGTAAAATAAAAATAATGATTTAGGGTAGGAAAACTATAGCTATGAGAAGAAATTCCACTGATTATATCTAGAAGTAGAGTATCTTTGGGTTGTAAATGTCAGTGGATAAAATTATCTATTTTTATTTGTTCTTAATTGCTTTGCTGATAGGAAGTACAAAATACTTTAGTTCTTGCTGAGGTTACATGCAAAGTGCAAGGTGTGGGTTGTATTAATATTTTCAAATTGATGTCATCATTGCTGGCTGTGCATGCATACTTATTATCTCAACCAATATGCTGCAATAGTGTTGCTTTTATTTGTTCCATGCAATTTCTCTGTCTTGGGGGACAGCTGCATTATTGTAATGGGAGGAGAAGAAAGGAGATAACTCAGAATTGTAAACCAATGTGTATGTTAAAGGGAAAGATAAAAGCAGAGTGAATCCCTCTGCTCAGCCAAAACGAGCTCATAGTTACATGGGTAAATAAAGTTGAAAGAGGCTGGGATCATGTATGACCAGTAACCCTTACATGTGAGGTTCATGCATTGCTTTAACTTAAAAATAATTTTGCTCTTATTCTTTTGTAAGGAAAAACTTGATTCTCCCTTTCCAGAAAATGCATTGATTCTGTGATTTCTAGGAGAAGGAATTACCATTAAATGGTACCATAGACTATTTCCCATTATTATCTGACTCTCTGTTACATTATCAATGTTCTCTCAGTTCACACCTTTGGAGTTCAGAGTGTCATCTGGAGATGAGATATTTTGCCAGGGAGCTGTGCCAGTGAAGAACAATGATCACAGACATGGAGCAAACTAAACAAAATACTCAGTTTCTATGCAGTTAAGCTGACTAAGTGATGTTATTAAAAACATTTTTTTCTTTCCATTATTGATTTCAGCTTCATTGTTGCAAAAATTTAAAATTTCTATTGTAAGTACACATAGAAAAAGTTGAATTTGTTCAAGGGACTGATCTTTTGAGTGTGAGATCCAGGCGGCTTAAAACCCAGTGTCACTGTGTAATTTATAGTCCTATTTCTGCATGGCATCTGCCCAATCATCTCAGTCTAAAACTGTCCCTTTGACAGATTTTCATAGTTATTGGAGAGAACTTTTTCTTTTCTGTTCTTCCCCAGAATGTTGTAATATATGAGCATCATGCATACAATTGTCAAATTGTGTATTTGTCTGTTTGTCTATCTTCAATGGGTCATTGAAGAAAATAAAGAAAAAATAAGCATGTGATCTCTTGTACAGAACAAGTATCTCCTGAAATACCAATGCAGCCATATACAGAGTTCAGAAAAAAAGTGGTGTAACTAAAAACATCTGATCAAAATAAATTATTATGGAAATAGAATATGTCATGCTAGAAGAGTGGTCATAGGACAAAAGTATAGAAAATTTTGATAAACATCTCTCTATAATGGGAACCCACCTGTAAAGGAGGTGTCAAACCAAGCATGCAAAAGAGAACTTGGTTTATTCAAACTTTTAAGATATTTCTGTCAAACTCAAATGGCCTACACCTTTGACAACAGTAGTTTTTCAGTCCTACAAGCCTTTTACTGATAATCTTTGTGAATAAACATTTAAAAAGCATGAATAGCAAACCATTATGGTTTATTCCATAGTAAAAAGAAATTGTGATTTTTTTTTTTTTTTTTTTTTTTTTTGAGTAAGATTTTGAGCAGTAATATTTAAGAGTAAAACCCAACAGAGTTGGACTATGTTGGCAAGAAACACCATAGAACAATATGGGCAAGACAGACCATGCAATTAACCAGCCATATTCTGTAAATGTTACAAATACCAATTGGGACGATGTATATTCTCTGCAGAGCCCCAGTGCCAGGACAAGGGACAATGGGTGCAGATTAAAATACAAGAGCCAGGGAGAAACTGAAAAATAAACTTTTTTTCTTGGTGTCACTATTCAAGATTGGCCTAGCTGATCTAAGAGTTCCCTGAGAACAAACCAGCAAACTCATACCAGTCTGTCCTGTCCCACTGTCAACTAACTGACTGCATCTATTTCTTTGTGCTGGGGGCACTTTTCAGGCACTTAGATACAGTTGGAGGTAACAGCATGAGATCACCTTGGGTCTGGGTGAGAACCTTTCAAAAATGATGGAATACAGTGCTTTTTTTTTCGTTAACAGCAAGCTATTATATTGGTTCAGCATCTTATTTCAAATGTAGGCATAGAAACCTGCAGAGTCTCCTGTTGTTATGAGCAATGCAGCCTGTGTACATCTCCTGAGAGCCAGTAACACAACAGGAATCATGAGTTTAATAGAATGCATAAGTGGTATTCAACATCTTTATGTTTGGTACATATGATGAGAAGCAGGCCCACTGAAAACAAGGAAGCAGCATTAGAAAGGCTAAAATTCACTTGGGAACCAGAAGTGGATATGGGCAGATACACATCAATTAGCTCATGGGATCTGAAAGCTTATGTGCCTTGGGGAGGAGTAACAGATTCAGAACTTTCAGCACAGATGAGGGTTTGTCTGTCCTGATGTGTGGGATCCCTGATGCTGATTTCTAGGACAGGTTTCCAGTGAAAGGCTCTGTTTTAGTTTAATCATGCTGTATGTTTTCTGTTTGAAAAACTCACAAAAGCCGTGCTTAGTCTGAATGCTAACCCCCAAATGCTACTGATCACCTCTTTGCTATGGTCAGCTGCTAATCTCAGCTGTAGCTGAGGCACAGGTAGATATTGGTCAGTCAAAAGTCTCTCCATAGATGAATCCAGCTCACACATCCCATGGGATATTCACCTTATTGATGCTGATCTTGTAACTAACATTTTTTCAGAAAGAAGATGTAAGCTCATGTGTTAAGCTTTGAGAAATTGTTGTTTCTGGTAGGCGCTAACATTTTCTACAGCAAAAAAGTACTGAAAAATGAAAAGTAGCTCTGGGCAAATCCAGATATGTAACATTTTGCTTTCAAAAACTTCAATTTTTTAATTGGGTCCCAGGAAATGCAGCTTTAGAATAATTTTTAGAAGCCTCACACACCTGAAACACACAGTTGCATGTTCTCTATTGGAGGTTTCAATCAACTCAGACATGAGATTATATTTAATCACAAATACTGGTACTCTCCCAGTGTTTTCAGTGGAGTAGATGACACAATTTATTTCCAAGAATGTTGCCTTTTTAAATTAAATTGCTGAAACTCCAGCTCTCTTTCAATGCAGAATAAACCTATTGTATTTAATAAATGCACACTGATATAAGCATATTGTGACATGAAATTTATAAAGCATTTTAAAGTTTTCTTGCACATTTAGATAATAACTTCCTCTTCCTCCTGCATATGGAAGCTTTCCTAGCCCAAAGCTAGAGGAATTGTGCTCATGTCCAGTTCCACCTGCAGAGGGTATTACCACAGAATCTGTTAAAGCTGGAGTTGCACTTCATAAACAAGCATTAATGTAGGTTATAGGAAATAATGGCAAACTAGGTTTTCAAGTCTGACTGCAAGTTTCGGTCAACTTCAGAAGTGAGTTTCCATTTTATTAATTTTAATATCCATAAAATGAAAATTCCTTAATAAACTGGTCGATGGAAAAGGTTGTTCCAACCGTAACATTAGTTAATTCTTTTTGAACAAAGGCTATTTGGTTAATCATTAATCTACTCAATAATAGGTAGACAATCCCTGTCTTATTTTATGTGAAATGAAATTATATGTTCATATTGGTCCTATCTATCTTCTGTAAATCAGGGGGTAGAACTGTTCTCTTAATCAGTCTTGTCAGAAATAATCTCAATATAGCAGAAAATATAATGGCTTTTAATCAGTAAACAACTATTTTTGCAATGTAACTTTCATTTTTGATTATGTGAATTTTAGTGTAATACATGGTAATTTACTGTCTCTTTCCCCAAGCTTTTTTCTCTGTGCCTATATGGTTCTCAAGGCATTTTTGGTTTCCTTTCAAACAAGTTTGGACTCTTCATTTCAACACATATGGAGAGCTACACATAGATAAAGATGTTCTGCCTTCTATGAACTATTTGCCAGCAGTATTTCACCAAGGGATCAGAAATATCTGTGCTGATTGGTATGTTGGAAACTTTTAAACTGGCCTTCCCTCAGGAAGACTTTTATTGCTTTCTCCTTACTGCTTCATTTTGCTGCTTTATCAAATATATTTTTCAAGTTTCTCTGTCCCCCCTGTCTGAACCCTCAAGTGTTCAACACAAATTGTCCTCTTTTTTTTTCCAGAGTATTTCAATTTATATATTTGAGCAAATAATGAAAGAGTAATAGGTCATGTAAGTTGACTTCAGATATGTTCATTGCAGACATGTTCATTTGGACGTTCAATAAATACAGAATCACATCAACAAAGCATGGAAGTGATTAACATCCTACTTCAGACACAGTAAATAATTTCCATTTCAAACGCTTAAGTTCTCTGCTGAAAAATCCAGATAAATGAACAGAAAAAATTGTATTGAAAGACTGGTGAAAAAAGATTGAAGAGATAAAAAATTATTTGGAAAATTCTACCTCTTTTGTAGAGTCAGAGACAGAAGAGAACACTGGCTTAAGTGCAGACCAATGCAGTATTTCAAACATGTAATTAGAATTCTATCTGTGGAAGAATGTAACAAAACCACCTATGGTTTAAACATGAAAAATGCAACTGAAGTTACTGTAAGAGAGGAATGGAAAATTATTTGTAGGAGTTTAGACTTATGGTTTGGGGTTTTTTTTAATCTACTTTGGAAACTTTCTATCCTGTCTTCCAAGAACTGTTTGCATAGCTTATGTAAATTTTGCTTACTGTAAAATCATAAATAACTTGCACTCGATTACCTGTCTTGCAATTACTCATATTAATCACCAGGAATAATAGGTCATCTGTTTTTAAATGCATTCTTCTTGGAAAGGAGACCAAGAAATCTAAAACTTAAAAGAACAAATTCCAAAGTGAAATAATTCCTGTGATTTTGGGATCTGGGTGTGAATGCTGGAGATTGTAATTCCAGTGATTGGTTTTTATTTGTTGGATATGAAATAAAGTACATAGTTTATGGATGAATTCAATAGTCACAAAAGATTTTCCCTGATGGCAGAATTTCAACACTAGCAAGTGAGAAATTAAAAGCAAGTGAAATTCAAAGATACTGTGAGTTACAAGTAAACTTCTGACTGTTGCCATTGACTTCAGTGAATTTAACAGACACTTAATGGGGTTTGAAATGGAATAAGTGGCATTATACTCTTCCTTGTGGTGTTCTCATTGCTGACATGATGAAGTGGGAGGCTGGAAAAAACTCTTCATTTTGTTTTAGGATTACAATTATCATTTACACCATTATATATATTTTGATCTATTTTATAATGTTCCAGGTAGAGTTTCCTGTCTCAATTTTCATATATTCTATTCTTATAATAGCTTTTTATTGTATTTCAAAAGAGCATTTATCTTATCTTGTGATATTAAAAGGGTTTTTACAATACAAATACCTGCATGCCTCTAAAGTGCTTTAAGAGATTTACTAACTGAAATCCTTCTTTCCTTTTAAAGCTCATGTTTATTTCTTCATGCTGCCAACATAAGACTTAGTGCATATAGCTCTGCTTTTGCAAAATTTAATGGAGCAAAATCAAGATTTACCTTTTGTAATTTTATTCTTACTACATGCTAAAATTATTTTTGCATTTGATGGAATCAACAGATTGGTTATATAAACCTATTTTGCTTACTCAGGTTCAGATGCCCCAGTTTGCTCATAATCGAGAATCTCTCTGTGCTGTGAGACTCAACAAGCCTGAGAGGAAAGCACCTGCTACAATCCTAAGTTCAAGAAAAGCATTTATCCTATTAGAACCTGTTCTAAAATAAGAATTACTGAGAAAGATGTAGGGAAGAAAAGCTCTCAGGTCTTTCTAATTGATGCATTTTTTTTCATCACCTGCTCCCTGTTTGCAGTGTTTACATGCCAGTGCAACAACTTTTAGAAGTGCATTATTCCTGCAGTTCCAATAAAACCACAGACTAGTGTGTGAAACCCTGTGTAAATAATTTTCAGGAAAAGGAAGGAAAGATCTTGAGGCTGAATTTTTCATTTAATTGGAAGTTTTTATATCTCACAGATGAGCAAGAATTATGGTTTGGTGGTGAATACTTTATATTTGCAGCAGTCTTGTAAAACCTCTTCGATTCTTGCTGCAAGAAACAAATTGTGGGAGGCGATGAGAATGTAAATTTACACTTGAAGGGGAAAGGTAAACTGAAGCCATTGTGGCTAAGTCACATTGATACAGATTTGATCTTTATATGCTTCCCTGGGTAGGGTCTGTGTAGATTGCGTGCCTGAATGTCAGAGAACCTTATCCTCACAGCAGGGAGCTAAATATGAGTAACTTCTCCGTATGGTAGAAATACTGCATGTTTTGATTGTGCTGACTTGGATTAATTGAAATTCTAATCCCAGGTTCAAGAATTATTCAAGAACAAATATGGCTCAATTAATGAATGATTTTAAATAGTATATTTTAATTTACAGGTATTACAATGGAAAAAAAAAAAACAAACATTTACTCTGTCCTTCATGTCTGAAGCACATCAAAGCCTGACTGAATTCTCTGCAGGAAGGGAGGAAGACAAGCACCAGATGACAGTATTGGGTGCCATTTAGACAAAGCAGTAGAGGAGCAGGTCTGAACCATCAGCCTGTACTTGTCTTATGTCTAAATTCTCTCTTCAACAGGAGTAGAGCTGCAAAAACTTTAATTAATGGCCACATTTGCTTGAGAAGGTAACCAACCATTATGGACTCCTTTTATTCTTTGCTGTCAATAGCATAGGTAGAACTTACCCTAAGGAAGTAAAAAGGATAGCGATAAATATTAATAGTAAATGTTAAATAGAGCTGGCAGGACTTCATTCTTCAAAGGGCACCAGATTGCCCTAAATGATAGCTCTCAGCATCAGCAGAAATCATGGATATCTCAGATAATGGAAATGGTTCTCAGTGGGAACTACAGCTGCCAGTCTTCCAGCTGACTGGTATGAGTGGATATTTGGGCTGAAAAAGTAATTTGCTTGGTATTTATTGACAAATTATTTTTACATATATAGTAAATAGAGATTTATCTCTGAAGTTTAGAGCTATTCTTTCTAAACCTGCTGATATACCCCAAGTAATAATATTATTTCCTGAAGTCCAGAGTTTTGGAGATTTTAAATACCTATGTTCCTACCTCATCCTTTGTAATTGTCAAGCAAAGACACACATGCTTACGTTAACACACATTTTCTTAAATATCCAAATCAAATCCTCCAGATCATGAATGGTTTTCTTTAATTTTTTTCCTGAATTGGCTGTGCAATCTAGAGTTTGGGAGGTGCCTCCTTTTTCCCATACATAAACGATTGATATAAGTTATGGAAAATGTCAGTGTTCAAATATGGACTGTTGTTTCTTCACATCTGAAAGAACTAAAGCTAGTATATATTTTCCAAGATATTCTGATTTAAATTTTTTTTTCTAAGTTAAAAATGGCAACCTGAATTATGTAGTCCTATTCATGTTTGCTCTTAGTAAAAAATTATACAGAAACAAATTAATCCAAAATCTTTCCTGAAATTTTTTTCATACAATAGCAATTTCCACTGCTGTTCATTGAGAGAAGAGGTTGATGGGTTTATATTTGTTTTCCTTTTATTTAAAACAAAAACATTAATCAGATATTCTATTCACAAAGTTAGAACACAATAATTCAATTTTTTAAAAAAAAATTTAATATACAAGTATGTTACAGGACAGTATCCAATTATCTCTTCCTTGCCTGTCTTTTAATGTAAATGGGTAACTGGGTCTACAGTACATATAGATCTGAATTACAACCAAGGATCAGGACAGTTTCGTCCTGGGAAAAGTTGACATGCATGCTTGAAGTTTAATCAGTAGGTCCTGTATTTCTCCAGTGAGCTTCATCAAAGCTAAGATGCAACAAGATTTTTACATATTTTAATCAACTAAGACATTTTGTGATAATTTCCTCAGTGCTTGGTAACAATGCCTTGTGAGTTCAGAGCTCTAGGATCACACACTGTATGTCATCTTCAAAGGTAGGAGGACCTGATTATGCCAACATGTGAAATAAAAAAGGTTTCTACTTAACACTGAACAGATTTTTGTTTTAATACTGTAATAATTGACAATGATAAAATATTGCATTGAAAATCTACCTATTTTTTGTTTTCTCCATAAGATTTTTTCAAAGATTGGGTAATTAAGAGAAAAAGTAAAAGCTTGTATCCAGTTAATTTAATTTCATGTAGCCTTCAAATAGGTGTATTAGATACCTAGATGAAGCTCCGTCTGTAGTCAATGGACAGAAAGCAGTGATTGCAAAAAACAATTAATCATCTTCCAAAAGCCAACATAAATGTTGCAAATCTCCTGAGTGTCCCTGGCTCTTTCCACTGATTTTACAGTATCCAGGCGCTGAGTCTAGACTAGATCTGTAACTTTCAGAGAGCTTGATTTTGAGAGGTGAATCCCATTCTCAGCAAAATAAATGAAACCTCCTACAGTTAGATGACCAAATTGGTACAAAATTGTATTTTAACAAGATCAATGAGATTAGCAGAAAACATACAATGAAATACAAAATACAAAAATGTTTACAGATATGCTGTGACCAAAATAATTTAACTCAGTCTTTTTGTATTTTCTTCCATCCCTCTCCCTTCCCTACTCCAATGGAGAAGAAAATTTTTTTTTTGGAAGAAGGAAAGGTCTATGGATTAGAACAAAATAAATGCAAACACATGTGTTTCCAGAGCAAAGGAGCTCATTACAATTGGTAACAGGTAGGCAACAGAAAACACACAATAGAATTGAGTATATAAAAACACAATCTGGTGTTCTAGTTCACCATCATATTTATTTTTCTATTCACATTCATAGTAGATTCATGAGAACACAGCATCCAAAAATCCATTTTTATCTACTGCTATCTTGTGGTAGACTAGGTATAACTCCCATGATGTGACCATATTTTTTTCTCTTTGTATAGGAACCATTTTTCCAGAGGATCTTCTAATGTGCTTATCCATATTCTATATGAATTCCTCACAAACAGCAGCAAATTTATGCTCATAGTATCTCTGTGAAATACAAGTGTAGTTGACACCAGTACAGAAACTGCTCCGTATTTCAAGGGGACTGTGAACCTGGTGGCCCTTCTCAAGCAGGTATTTGCAACTGCACACTGAAGTCCCATTTACTATAGTGAGATTTAAGAATATAATGATATATATATATATAATCTGAATGCATGTGTGTATCACAGAGGATTGGAAAAGATGTAAGATTCCAGAATTAATTTCTCATTCAGAGTCCTTCCTCCGACTGGTCTCTTTGTAAGATCTCCAACAGAAAGCAAAAGATAAAAAAACAAACTCCCTAATGCAACAAGTACTTTTTACACTGACAGAAATGTTTTATCTGATTATGAAAAGGAGTTCATTAGTTGCTATTGCCATTACTTGTAGTCTGAGTTGATAGTAATAATGCCCACTATAATAAAAAACCCAACAAAACAGTTCTACCTTTTCAGTTAATGTATGATGTGAAAAAAAAAATATTTTCTATCAATTTAAATAAATTTTCCTCAATAGAAAGCTTTAATTTACATCTTCCCTTATGTAATTCATAAGAGATCTTAATCTCTGGTTTGCATCTGAGTCCTGTTTTTGGTTTTGAGGGCAGGGAGAAAGGGGTAATGGGGTTTTTAAGACTCAAAGAGAAAGTGTAATTGTCCACCTATGATTAAAATGTATCAGCAGCTGGATCTGAAATCTCTGAAATTCTTCATAGGTGAGGGCTCTTATGAATCATGGGGGATGCACAGATGTGGACAATAATGTGTGAGATGGAGAAAAGGACAGGTAGTCTTCCCCCCAGTGGCCTGCAGTCACACAGTCAAGGTCGGTGACCTTTAAAATTTTGAAACCACCAGTGAGGTACAGACATTTGGTCCAAGAATCACACTCCATCTATTCCAAAATAACCCTGTGAAATATGCAATATATATGAAGTAAATTCCTCATATAAATGAGGAACTTCAATACAGACTGGTTTAATCCACCAGTTTACTCTTTCTGCGTTGATTGGTGATTTAGAATATGCTAACAATGTGCATTGGATCCTACAGAAGCAAAGAGTGTTTGTATTGCAGAAATCTTAAAAGGTTGTGACCTTTCAAAGACAGGGTTTCACATGGTGTAGTCTGAGACTTACTATCAGTTTCTCACCAGCAACACCTCACACAACCCATCAAGATTTAAAAAAAAATTAACTTCTCTGTTAAACAGAAGAGAAATAACAACAGCAGAATAAGAGCAATTATTTTTCTTTTTAGAACTCATAGTTTAATCTGTTCTGAGTAGTTACTTTGTCAGCTAGATTTTGAAACCAGCTACTCATCTATGAATTAGTTGCCTGTTGTCTGAGGCTATGTATCATTATGCAAATATGCATATTGCTAAATGACCTTTCTGGTTAAATTTAGATGATCACTTAAGGAAAAAAATTGTCAGTTTCATTTCATTTCCCCAAAGTCTTTGTCAGTGCAGTTATGGATCTCAGTCACCCTGGAGTAGTGATTTAAAATATGGGAAAATGCATTCAAGATATGTGATTAGCAAAACCAGCTCAACCAGTTTCCTCTTTCTTGGTTCTTGTGGCCTCTTTTTGTTTGAGAGATTCTCCTTGATTTGTTTTATTTAAAAACATGCACTATTAATGCATAAATGTTTTATGACAGATATTTATCTGCATTTTCCCTCCGAGGCTTCAGTCAAATTTGGCAACAAATTTTTATGAAATGGTGCCTCTCAAGACAAATGATAGTGTGTTTTTTTTTAAAGTTAAATGTTTTACTGTAATGAACAAGTTTTACTGCTATATGAATAAAAGGAAAGGCCTTCCAGGTTTAGAAAAGAGGATGTCACAGTAAGTGTTTTCATAAATAATTGAATTGCATTTACCAGGTAGAAATGCACTGAGATTTACCACATTAGTGGCAATTATTAAATCACCCCTGCTTATTAAAATTGATGAGAAATGTTATAGGTATACGTGGTTTGTTAAAAAATCACTGTAGCTGATAATTTTACAAAGTATGCAGTGAAAGGATTAATAAGTTACGCTTACAGTAAAAACAGGAACATTTAAATTCTTCAAAACATTTCTTGCTTGCATTTTTTGAGAGAGAAACAACAGGAAAAAACCCTTACAATTAAATGTTTGGGGTTTTTTTTCCATTAAAGTTGCAGTAGCAGGACCACTTAAGATCAAGATCATCCCTGAAAACAGTTCTGTTTATTTCCTGTTTCCTTTATCAGTTTTCTAACAACAACAACAGCAATAGATCTTTCTGGTTTAGACTCAAATTTAAATTTTAATTCATGAAACTATTTAGATAGGTTTGCTTAAGAAATTACTTAAGCTCTTCTATGATCTTAAGTAAACTAAAATTATTTATTACTTCAGATATGTTTTATTTGAAGCGTATTGAAGTTCATGGGGATGTTTCTACTGACCCACAAAGGCTTGGGACATGGGCATTTTTGTGGTATTGTAATTGTTATGGATTGCTGAATTCAGTAGCCTGGCACGGGGAGGCTGCTGCAGACCTGTGTGAGCTCGAGATGAGTCTGATCATGGGAGTCTGTAAATTTGTACAGCGAGCGAATTAAAAAAATTATTGCTGAAAATATTTTGAAAAAGAACAATAATCACAGCCATATTTCAATATATTCTGAGCTATGTTTCTATAAATGCACAAGTGCTTAGCCAGAGGACAGAAATATTAGCAGTATTATCTAACTAATATCCAGTGTGCAATACTTAAATTTGCAGTAATATTACTTATATCACAAATATTGCACAAATCTAAATAATTAGCAAACTGAATGAAGTTGTAGTTTGCTCCTAAAATTGCAAAAGCAGAAAGAGCTGCCAAACTAAATAGATTATTCTTCCTGAGATGTCTGCTCAGATCTAATATGTAGCTAATTCAATTTTCATACCAAATGTAATAAACAAACAAGAGAAACTATCACAGAAATTTCAGGAAAAAGTAGGGAATGATTCCATCTAGTATTTTACTCTCAAACTTTGTTGTTCATCCAGGAGTCATAAAAGTGACACCTTGTGGTAATGAAGAACATCGTTCCAGTATCCATTAGCCACTGAATGGGTGTTTTGAAGTGCCTTCCCTGTAATACAGATAGAATAATGTTATAATTGAATCACAGAGTTGGCTAGTAATCTTTCACTCTGAAAGACACCCATTGAGCATCAGGTTAATGTTATTTCAGATTCAAACTGTCTTAAATATTTTTTAACCTTGCTCTGGTGCTTTTGTAATAATTTCACATCTTTAGAATACTAACTGGGTTTAAACAATGTTCAGGTTCAGCTGAATGTTGCACTTGCTCCTGATTTAGGTGAATACAGAAAGCCCAGAAAACTGAGAATCAGATTAATTTAATCTTCTTTATATAGATACCATGTGCACAAACTTGTCCCTCAAGGGCAATACAGAGAGCAGCCCGTTTAACTGTGTCTGCAGCACACTCAGGGGCTTTACAGGGAAATCTGTTTGCCACCTTCCTTTTTGTCTGTGCACAGTCATTGCAGAGCTAAAGGCTAAAAGGATACTTCAGTGGTCTTAAATGATGTTGGTAAGTGGGGTAGCCAAACTTTGCCCATTTAAAGCTGCTCTCCTAGCAAGTGATCACAGTTTGATCATTACAGCCACACAGTGCTGAGCCTGAGCTCAGTGAGGTCTCTAATCCTGATAAGACTCAGTTCCTTTTCCTACCAGATGTGGTCATAACTTATTTAGAAACCTAATTTATTAAGAAATCTAATTCCTCAGCCTTCTTCTCATTCTAGCTTTCAGTCCAGCTTTAGCAGTCCTGATGCTCAGTACAGATAATCTCACACATAAACAATTCTTCCATCACTTGGCAGCAGCTCACATATCTAGGAGGCATGAATGAAAAAACATACTGCATCTACCTTCTCATCATCAGGCTCAGAGATAACAGAAATTGAGGGCTAGTGCAAGAGAAAAATTGGTAAAAATCTTTAACAAATGGGTGATGAATTTCCCTGAGTAGTTGGCCAGACACCACCCGAAAAGATATTAATATTTTTGAAAGCTGTAGTTAAATTACTTCCATCTTTGTTAAATGGTTCTTCCAGGAAATGACAATGAAGAATTTGAAATATTGCATGATGTGAAGGGATTTATTAAAGGAGTAACTAAGATGTGACAGAATTATAATCATGGTTCTTGCTTTTAAAGCCTTTGTTCTACTGGGACAAAAAATGAAATATAAGGGTGATGTTAAGAACACTGTAACAACCTACTGAAGAAACAAGACAAAATGGATAAAGATCTTTGGAGGTTTATATGATTTTAGGAAAGGATGGATAAGAATTTTACTTAAACCTGAGGACTTTTTTTGGTGTTCTAATGTCACATTTGGTTATAATAAATGATTCTGTAGCTCTATATGAAATTGTTGAAGCTATATATTTGAATATTTGAGAAGTATCAGGATGTTTTATGTTACTGCATAGAATTAGTAATGCTGTAGCAGGTCTAGATACTGATGACTGTTCTAGCAAAATTCAACATTAAATATCTCTTAATCCAATGAGAAAATAATATCACAGTATGGTACAAATATAATTATCAGTTGATACAAATTAATTACACTGGAATATGAAGAAAGTTATTTAAATCTGACATATAAATTACGGTGGAATGAAGTGCAAACTTGCAAAATAGTGAATTGTGCTTATGGTCATACTGTAAAGGCAGATCAATTTACTCTTCTTTCAGTGAGGGATTAAGCAGGTACCAGGTACAGGTGGTTACTGTGGAGGGGCTGACATGCTGGATTTTACTGCATAATTTATACTTATTCATACACCCGTTTCATGAAGTTCTCAGTTTCAGTAGGCAGTCTTTCATCAAGGGAACTAATAAGAATCAACTAGTTAAAGGACTAGTTGATACAGAGCTGGTACAGAACTGTACAAGATTATACAAACAGATAAAACTACAAGCAGTCAGGATTTCAAGCAAAAGGGGTGAGGAAAGAACTTGTGTAATTGAGGTTTAACCTGAATTACCATCTGTGAAGTGCCAAACAAGCGAATAACTTACACAGAACAGAAAAATCATATGATCAGAGAAAAATTGCTAACTCTCAGAAGTTATATGTAAGGGCAACATGAGAATTGCCAAGATTCAAGGAAAATTACATCTTCCCAAGATAGTAAAATAAGGTATAAAAGAATTTTCTATTTTATTTTAAAATACAGATAAGTTGTTCACACTCAGTGCCAGAGTCCTCTTCCTGCTGCCCAGGGAATAGCAAAACTGGCAGGTGTTGTGTAGGATACAAAGGATCAAATACATCTTCAACTTCCTAACAGCTAGGAGTAGTGGAGCGTCAGTCTCATTGTGCAGCTGTAAGATCCAGGATAGGGAGTAGGTTTCAAGGCTGTTACCATTCTCTCTTTCACCACTGAACAGTTTCAAATCTACTCATCAAAGAAAAGCACATATTTACAGGAGAGCAAACACATCCAAGGAAGGAATTAGTCTGCACCTACTACTGACCTTTCCTTACATGAACTCCCAGACCATTTGAGAAAGAATTCTCTTACCCAATACAACAAAAAAATTGAGTAAATATAATAATTAATAGTCCTTACTAGCTGCTGCCATGGGAGCAGAGGAACAAAGCAGCATCAAATCTTGACCTCTTTGAAGGTCAGTATGTAAATAGTAGCATAACATTGTCATGAGGCAGATCTTAAGGCACATTTTGTACTGACTTTTAGCATTTGACTGATTCTGCAACCCTCTCACATCAAGCCTGGCTAACTGTGCAGCCGGCAGGCAGGAGACAGAACAGACTGATTGTGCTGTGGATATCAGCAAAGACTGACACATAGACGTGTGTGCACACACACACAAATCAAACAATGCAGATTCCTGAGAATGTAGGCATTCCTTGCACTGTTCTGTCACTGTCACCATCACAAGAGCAGCTGCCAGGATCCATTCTGAATAAAGATCTTGCTTAACATTTCAATGGATGGCTCCAGAATAGAACAGAAAAATGAGAAGCAGTTTAATGACAAGTACCTCTAATAAAACAACACTGTGGAGAAGAACTGGAGAAGACAAAAATAATACAATTGAGGAAATGAATATAACATCTCAAAGTACAAGGTAACTAACAGATCAGAGAGGACTGGCTTTGCCATCAAAACCTTGCAGATAAACACAGCAGCTGGAATTATGTCTGTTCAGTATTGAGTCAGTGACAACTGCTGGGACACAGCTGCAAAAAAGAAAACTTACATATTTCAATCAGGTGAAGCATTTAGCAATGACAGGAAATATCCAATTAAAGCAGTCTTAAATAATCTGGGCCTGATGCTGTTTACTGCAGGATGCTTAGAGAATGGCTGAAGTATCTTTAATGCAATTAGAGGATATCCATGAAAATCTTTGCAGGCTGGGAACTGCATCAAAGTCTGGAGAAACTGTCCTCTTTATAAAGGAGATATTGTTGGGTAGAAAAGCTGGATGGTATTTGGATTCTAGCTGTTGAAAAACAACAAAATAGCCAAAAATTATAAGCCTCAAAAATTCTATATGTGACAGATCCATGTTATTTTTCAGGGATAAAGTATGATAATTAGCTACTTTTTGTGTTAGGCTAGTAGTTTTACTAGACAACTGAGACAACTACCTTATGTTTATTTTCTAGTGCAGGTGACAGTTATGGCTTTGGCAGTCATATAACAGTTTTTCAGACAAAGTATATTTTCTCTCTTTCAATAGAACTAAATATTCTGTATTAAAGAAGTGGATAACTTTGAGTTAAGCATCAGAAATACCCTTTCTAAGTTTCTAAGAGGTTTCTATGAAGAAAAAAAAAAGCGCATTTTCTCATTTTCCCTATGGGCAGATTTCTATTTTAGTTTATTAACTCTGAATCATGCTTCCCAGATGATTTCCAGCATCTGTGTACTGTTTGTTCACAGAGCATAGCAGATGCTTGTTTAGACCCTTAGAGGGGTGCTGTTATATGTTGTTCTGTTATGAGATTAGATTTAGAAATAGTCTTCAAATATCATGTTTGTTCTTGCTCCTAGGAAAAATTCTCCGTCTACGTATGTGGTTCATGCAGCTGGTACACATGTAGGTTTGAAGCTCAAGATACCAGTAGATCAGTCAGGGGTTCTGTGCTTCTCTGTACCTCTCTGTCGTGTCATCTTCTGCATGATTTCCAGCAACTTTAAATGAACATGTGGTAATATCCAATTGTCAAGGTTCTTAGAAATGCCTCTGCCCGAATTTAGGTGCAAAGGAGAACATATGCCAGTGAAAATAGTAAGGGTTTTATTTGATGAGAGGGGGAGAAAGAGAAAAGGAGAGATAAGAAGAAATAGAAAGTAGGTGAGGGAGACAGAAAGAAGGTGACAGAGGCAGAATAAGGAAAATATCTCCACTCTGTGGATCCCAGCGATGTTCTGTTGATCCTCTACAGCTGATCTTCTTGGTGGTTAAGATCCCCCTGAAAAGCATAGAATCCCATGGGTTAATATACCCTCAAGCCAGGTAGGAATGTCCAGGCATGTCCCCCTGGGGGAGCAGGGCAGTCTCTTACAGCAAACTCTGGGTCTGTTGCATCACATCCAGTCCTGTGGTGAAGAGCCTCTGGGGAGCACTTTGGGGGCTCTTTGATGGATTGTGACACCCCCTCAGCTGTCTCTCACGTAGAAGTCCCGTGGATGTGCCCTGTGGGGTTGGGGGTTCCACAGCTGGGCCAGTTTCTGTAGGATGGGTGTTTATTGCCTCTCACCAGAGGTTACACCACGCACCCAAAACCTCCTCCTCCCCCTTGGCTGGGGGATTTTGTGTAAACTTGGCTTCTGTGAGCTGTGCTCTCCCCCCACCCCAAACCCAGCCAGGGATGAGTCTCAGCACGGCTGGTGGCTTCGGCCTTTTGTGGATGCATACCTTTCCCTCAGCCTGAGATGACTGAAAAATAGGTTTCCCTTTATCTAATCAGCAGTTTGACTTTCAGTCCCAAGTCCCACTCTTCAAGGAGGCTTCTTTGATTGTAGCTTTTTTATAACGAGAAAAACTTTATATCAATGTTTGAGGCATGAGCTATTTTCAGTCTCTGACAACATGGTTAACCAGTTGAGAGAAAAGACCCCTGAAAAAATTCAAATAAATGTATTTAAATTCTTTTGTTGTATGGCACTTTGACTTCTTTGTGCTATTCCTCTTGGAGATTTTGGCTGCTATACAAAACAGTCTGCACACTACTGTAAGAATTCTTCTCTGGGATGCTGTTTGGAGCATTTATCGACAATTCTTTTTCAAATCTGAATATTAGACAAGAATATCATAAAAAAGCTTTAAAAATAAAAAAAATATATCTTGGCAAATATATATGTATAGGTAGTTTAATTGTAATAACTGCTGCAGAGGGGCAGAATCAACTCCCTCGACCTACTCGCCCAAGATGCAGCCCAAGATACGATTGACTTTCTGGGCTGCTGGCTACAGGAGACCAGGGAAATGGTAGACTGGCTCAAAATAACAAGGTAGAAAGTGTGTGTGTGTTTTGGAAGGGGCTGGGCAAGTTCTGCATAGGCGGGGCAGTGTATTGCTCCACACCCTGCCCCTGGAGCCTCTGGCTGTGCCACATGGCACACTGACAGCCCACAATTGCTCTGGATGCCTCCTGGGCCCCTGGGGTACATTAAAGCGCAGGCAGGCACTTGGGGGAGGGCCCTAGGAGATCAGAGGAGATAAAAAGCACAGGCACTCGCACTTGTGGGAGGCTGATGAGCTCTGCTGCCTTGGATCTACAAGCAGCTAAGGTCATCCTGGATCTAAGGCATTGACTATATATTTCTCTCCTTTTTTCTTTCTCTGTCTCTTTCTTCTGCTAATTTATTGAAATATGTTTTAAGCCAGACTAAAAAGTTTCAGTCAATGCTTTAGTAAGGCCTTGTTCTGTCTGGATAACTTGAAGTTGGCTAATTATAAGTTTGCTAAGATAAAGTTTGTGAACTTACTTTGAGCTGGATGTTATTTCTAAATTTTCCAAGTACCTTATTTTACTCCAATGTTCTAAAGTTTGCAAGTAAAAGTTTGTTGTTAAATCTCCTGAGAATTTTGATGCTTCTCTTGTGCACCACCAGAGTGAACATAATTACCTTTCTCCTTAAACTCACCCAGCAAGCTTGAGACTTGATATGGTGAGCATTATTTGTCCTTGTTTCTACTACCTGTGCATTTAAATGCTTCTTTCCCTTTAGTTTGACCAGCAGTTCCCTACTCCGCTCTGCTGGTCTCTTGCTTTTTTGCCCTATTTCTTGCTCCAGGGATTGCCAGGTGCTGTGCTCTATGGAAGACTTTCTTAAAGATTTGCCAGCTCCATTCTGCTCCTTTGTCCCTGAGGGCAGTCTCCCAGGGGATCCTATTGACTATCTTCTTGAAAAGCTGGAAGCTTGATTTCCTAAAGTTCACTATTCTGACCCATATTCCTCAGGAGTGCAAACTCTGTCAGTGCATAATCGTTGCATAGGCTGCCTCCAGTCTTGAACCCCTGATTAGCTCACCTGTGTTGGGTGACCAGCAGGCCAGTACTGCCTCCCCTCTGGTAGGGCTCAAGAAGTTGTTCTCCATGCACGGCAGCACGGTCCAGGATTCCCTGCAGCTTGCTGTGCTGCTTTCCCAGAAGTCAGGGTGGTTGATGTGTCCCAGCAGAACAAGAGCAGGTGAGGCCCATGCCTCCTGAAGAGGGAGCAAGAAGGCTTCATCACCAGGCTCCCTTTCATCTGGTGGCCTGTAGTAGACATCAACCATTGGTTCTCTTTGTTGCCTTGATGTCTGATTCTTACCCATGGGCTTTTAACCTGCTCTTCAGAGACAGCTGTTCACACAAAATCTGCCCCCTGATTAAGAAGGACAATCCCTCCACCTCTCCTTCCTCTCTTCTGAACAGTCTGTAGCCATGGATAGTCACACTCCAGTCACTTCCCACCAAGTTTCAGTAATGGCAACAAGGTCATATCTTTCTACCATCACAGTGGGTTCCAACTCCACCTATTGTCTGTGATGTATACAATAGTCACTAGTAATATCCAGCCAAAGTGAGAAGGAATTTGTCTGCTGCTTGGTAGGGCCTTATCTTAGTACCTTAGTAGTACCTTATTCTTTTAATCCCTTCTAATTTCTGAATTACTGTACTTGAGCATAATTTATTTGGCATGAATCCACATCAACAGTGAGACTTTCTGCCTTCAGCAATGCTCGACTCTTTGAATCTAAATCAACAGGCTGTCAACAGCTGAGCTGCCTATTAAAACAAACACAAATGTGATCAAAAATTGACTGATTCCTTCAGTTCCTCTTTTCCCAGTGTATTAATTAAATTACCACAATAGCTGGTAAAAAGCTAGAATAAAGTGTGCTGCATCTTGTTCAAATACGGTTTGCATTAAACAGTTAGACGTTGCTAAGTAAAGCCTTGCCAAAGTCGTCAAGTTCCAGCATTAAGCACAAGCCAACAATGAAAGTATGAATTACAATATTGTTTTAAAATAATGATAGTGAGTTTTCCAGTATACTTGTTCATAATTCTGCTATCTCTTACCAAACAGCTATTCTATAATGCAACTTAATCATTCTGCAGCCCATGATCCTATGCTTTTTTTGCCATGCATTATTCAATATTTGCCTCTAACACAGCTTTTGTTAAATTTCTTTTCTATGAATCACTTCACTACAGAATGTGCATTTCTTGAATGATTGTTGCTGCGCATGTGGTTGGAGCCACAACCACTGATACACACCATTCTGAGTCTTGGTGGAAAGGCAAGGATCTGTAGCATCTCTGCAGTTGTAGCAAGTGCCCACAAGCCTTTGCATCCCTAATTTGATTACTTGATGTTGGTTGGTTCATATTTTCCCACCCTGCTTTATGTATTAGATCCTGAATATGTAAATCCCCTCTTTGCTTATGCATAAATTCTAGAAGGTTCTCCCCTACCCAATGCCTCCTTGGCCTCTTGCTGTGGACCCCTCCTATGCATTACTCTTATTGGTTACTCTGTTCTTGTTGCTACCCCTTCTTTTTCTCATTGGTTGTTCCCCTCAACCCCACCTTTCCCTGAGTATAAAAGGCTTGGACCCTTTCTTTATCGTGGTTGTTTGTGCCTGGATTTTTGGAGTGCTGCTTGTGTAAACTGAGCTTGTGGGACCTATATGAAGGACCCCTCCTGCTGCTTTGCCTCTGCCAACATGTCTGTCATCATAGCTTGGGGCTAACTTCTTAGAGAGGAGCTTGTCCCGTAGAGCTGTCGGGCACCAGGTTGCCTCTCAACGAGACCCAGCCGGACCCCTGGGCTAACCCCTGGCTCGGTGTCTCAAACGATCACACACAACAGTAAAGGAGGAACACATTTTATGGCTGTGGATCAAAGACATAAAAGCATTAGCGTCAAATCTACATGGTGAAGGAGTGTTTAACAGGCGATGTCTAAGATGGAGGGTTTTTTTTCCGACTACTTGCATTCCTTAAATCTGAATTACCAATATCTTCGGTTTCAGGTGGATTTCTGGCTTTTGAAAAATTTTACAACTGAGCTGTGTTAGGCAACATAGAATGAGCACAATTTAGAACAGTCTAGTCTAAATATAATGCCTAGTTTCATGTGAGATCTACTTTCAGGTACAAGCAGATTACAAAACTGCCAGTAAAACACTTCTAACCAATGATTTAATTTTCTTTTCCAGCAAACTTCCACCTCATAAGGGATCTTCCTTCCCTAATACTGCAACAAAAAGTTTGCTTTATTGCCAGAAAAACTCCAGTCTAGGCTTCAGTCTATTCTTTCTTGTAAATAACTTTGACAGCTTGTCTCACTTTGTTGGTGTTCATCATTGTGCTCTTCAAGCGTTACTTTACTGGCTGAAAACCACTAAGTAACAGCAGGAAGTATCTTCTTGGCAGCAAAGCACACCCAGATAATCTAGGTGGCTGGAACCTGCTCCTGGGCTCCCTGCAGCTTTAAGCATTGATTCCAGCTGCCAGTTAACCACATGTGTTTTCCCTTGTGATTTCTTTTCTCACATATTTTATACCACATGGAATTTCATACTGCATTACCATTTTTGTTGGAACAGAAATTTACTTTTTGTTTCCAAGACAGAATGCCAAACATTTGAGTTCCATCCTTCAAAGTGCAGTTATTCCAGACTTCAAAGAAAATAAAAGGTCATCAGAATGTCTTTTAATCTCTAAATTTTATTCTGCAAAATTACTTTTTTTTTTGTAATAGCAAAATCACTCTCAAATAAAAACATAGAATACCTTCAAATATGACTTGTCAGTGGCAGAGATCTGAAAAATATCAGCTCACACTTTTATTTAAAGCTTGGTAGCTGAGAAGATGAGCTCTTACAATGAAGAGATCCAAGAAAATCTTAACGATAAATGGTAGTATTGGTCCCAACTGCAACTATTCAATGTTACATCCCATATTCAGATGCTAATATCAACACTTTGTAAACCAGGACTTTTGATTGCGAGCTGAATAATGAATTCAGCCTCCTGCATGTGGTCCTAAACATTCGGTATCTTGTCATCAGTTTCACAACCTCAGAAAAATACCATTGCCCAAAAAATAAGAGAAAAATGTAGGAGTTAAGAAAATTAATGAAAACTGTTCACAGGAAACAGGTATGGCTGCATGCTGCAATTCCCATGCAATCCTTAACTGGGCAGGCTGCCTAAGGTAAAGACTGCACAATGACAGTAGAGCTGCTTACCCTGTTGTAAAACCTAAGAGAACATTGTACTGAGTCACCAGTCATTTTAGGCGATTGGTCTCAGGGCCCAGATATTGCCCTGACCTTCTTGGGGGTGGGTTTAGGTGCCTGGGCTCAGGGCCAGCTTAGAAGCAGCACCGCTGAAGGCATTGGCAGAGTGAGCAGCTCTGCGAGGGAGCCTGGTTTGGGGTTGCCTCCTCCTCTTCAGGCTGCTGGGGCTCTCGTGGTTGGTCCCTGCTGTGCTGCAGCTGTGCTGTGCCTGTGTTCTGCTGATCCAGGTCCTGACTCACTGGCTTGATGTCCCCGCTGGACCTTGGCATTGCTCTGTCACCGCAAGCATCCGTGATGAGAGGGGCTGTGGGCTGCCCAGCCCAGTGCTGCTGCCTCCCTCGGGCAGTGGCCCTGGCTGACACCATCCTGCCCTTTAAATGCTGCTTCTTGTGTGAACGTCTCTGGGGGAAGGTGTAGGGTCAGAGGGGTCCTTGTCTGTTTTCCAGAAATGCCTTTCCGTGTTCTGAAATCATGTTATGGTATTTCATACTAAGCAAGCTGTGCATTGCAAGCGAACTTGAAAAATAACTGTTTTACTCCAGCTCCTTTAGGTATGTATATTACATTGATTACAGTAATATTAACAGCAAAACTCACTACTGCAAAATTATTCTTGGGATATATTGCTGTACCTCTCCCGGAGTTGTAGAAACTGTACAACTTCAGTTCTATCAGTTCATGGCTCAACATCAGCCAGGCAATAACTTTACTTTCAACATATTTCCATGCCTTTGATAAAGTTGTTTCTGTAGTATTCTTATGTCTGGAAAATTCCACAAATTCTATGCTATTACATCCATCTTTCAGTGCTGTTGTGTTCCACTCCACAAATTGCCCTGTGCTGTAAATATATCTTCTAATTCACATATAATAATTCTAATGGTTTATGGAAAGCCAAAGCATTTGTATAAAAGAACCTATTTGCCCACTTCTCACAAAAATAGATTCAGATTGTATTTGTGGTTACAACTCAAGGACGTCTCCCACTGGAGGAGAAATGCCTGGGAAGTGCCATTACAGAGGAAAATATGCTACTAGCTCTGCTCCTTTCTAGAGTCTGAGCTGTGGTGAAACAGAAGGGGGAAGTAAATTCAGTCATACAGAGAGAATAATCTGTGAAACTATTGCTTCCTTTTAAAAAGCAAACAGTATTTTTGCAAAGAATTTTAAAGCTGTGTCTTCTACAATAGAAAATTAACATTCCCTTTCTTCCAAAATTGAATTTCCATTACGTTTCCATCTCCAGTTCTCCAAATACGGGTGTAGATATGCAAGATATCTCTTTTCTAGAGAGTTTCAGCCCTATTTGCAGACAACAGAATGCATGTCACATTTTCAGAAAAATACTTTGAGTCCTACTTCTAGGAGTTTTAGTCCCTTTTAAAGTCAATTGATTTTAACTATATAAAATTGAACATAAAATACTAAAAAACTTCTTTTAAGCTCCATTTTTAATTAGTAGTGAGCCATTTGCCTCCTAGGATCTGGCCTTACTTTGTAACCTGGAAATACACAAAAACCCTCTACATTTCTTCGAGGTGTAGGTTATTTCTCTATGATAGCTCTACAATATACACAGAAAAGTAAGACCAAAAAAAAAAATCTTTTTATAGCTGACTATTCCCAAGGATTTGAAAATTTGTAATCATGTTAAGTACAGACTTTATGCCAAAGTGAACACACTTTATGTAGCCTAAACCAATACATATGGATTGTGTTGCAGTGACAGTTAAGAAAATATATTTTTTTTTACAAGAAAGGTTTGCCTAAAGGTTAAGGTTGGTTCTGACAATCTAGGATGGTGTGGTTTCACATAAATGAACTGGGATAGAAGACATTTTCTGATTAAGAGTATGAAAAAAATTAACTAAAAAAAGTGCATATAGAGCAAAGTATTTCTTTGGCTGACAAAAGTGCTCTTTTGGCTCCAAAAGACTTCTAGCCAGAAGAGACTGTAGCTTCCTGGCTTTCTATGAAATGTTGGAATTAGGATTCCAGAACATATTAATTCAAGTACAATAGTTAACTTGGAGCTAAGCCAAGGTTTTCTGTGTATATGTAAGATTCAGAACTGTAGTGCTTTTGTTCAGATCATCTCTTACTTACTTATTTTACCTCTGTGACATAAGAATTAGGAGAAAACAAAGCAGACACAGACTTTTGTGCAAAAAACCACTTCCGTGTCAAACCACAACAAGAACCCACGAAGATACTCACCTGCAGTGTCCTCCCTGTAGTCTTTCCAGTGGTCAACCATCTACACTTAAAAAGACACGTGTGGGTTTTTTTCTCTGAATTTTTGTGTTCATCTGCAGTGAATTAAACTTAAGAGCTGTATGAGCACTCTTCTAACTGATCAAATCATCTTCTTCCTTTAAGACTAACAGACACATCTTGAGGTTTTGTTGGTTTCTTTTTCCATAACACATTTAGTGTCTTCTAATTAGTTTTGTCTAATTCTCATAGTGCTTCTTTCATCTATGTTCCTTAAAACTGTAGCTTAGAATCAGGGCTTTGATCTCTGCTCAGTACTGTAACAGCTTCTCCCTTGTGGTACAGGAGCATTGCAATTCTACATTTCCAGCCTCTCAGACCCATGGAACCACCCCACCACACTTGTGTGTAATCTCTTTTCCTTGACAGTCACTATTGCATCCCCTTCTGTTATCACTGAGACTGGGGTCCAAGTGTGTTTCTGTGAACTGCCCTTGTTCATCATGCATTGAGATCTCTGGGGAAATATTAATGTATTCAGGCTGATTGCAAAGGAAAAGAGACTGAGTTGTGTCTCTTTTATCTGGGTCTTGCCTATGAAGTCATAGAACCATAGACATGTTTGGGTTGGAAGGCACATTAAAGGTCATCCAGTTCCAACACCCCCACCGTGGGCAGGGACACCCTGATCAGGTTACTCAAAGATGCGTCCAACCTGGCCTGGAACACTTCCAGGGATGGGGCATCCACGGCTTCTCTGAGTAACCTTTACCAGTGCCTCTGCACCCTCACAGTAAAGAATTTCTTCCTAACATCTAATCTAAACCTGCCTCTTTCAGTTATAAAACATCACCTCGTGTTCTGTCACTACATCTCAAACTATTTCTTCTTCTAAGAAGGGCCTTCATCCTCTGCTCATCAATGCAGATATTACCATATTGAATTTTTCCTTCATTGATTGATCCTGCATTCCGTGATCATTTATTGAATCTACAACCAAATTTATCAGCATAGACTGATTTGTTTTTGTCCTCGGGTCTATGAAAATACAAATAAATGTAAAATCACTCCCAGGAGAATGTGATGGAAAAAAAATATCAATTGGTGATATTCCCTATTTGCATAGCATGTTGAGATTTGAAATGCTTGTTACTGAGTTGTTAAACCCACTAGTATGTGTCTTGATAATTTTTATCAACTGCATTTATAATTTCATAAAAATTATACAAGTGCAATTTGACAAGATCAATTTTTCAGGTACCCATGTTGATTAGAAGTAATTACATTTTCCTCCTTTAGTTGCTTATTTCTTGAACCCCATATCAGACTTTATACAATTACAACAGTCTTTTTAATACTGACAACATGAGCCCTTTGCCAAATGACACTTAGATTACTTTCCCCATGGTAATGGAAGGCAGTTTTTTCCCCCTCTGAATAATCCAGATACTTGCTTAAGTACCTGTTCATCCTAAAATGATACATTAGTGTGAATATAATAGTGAACTGAATTGTGTCTCATGTTTCATTTGGTGAAAGATTTGACCAGAAGGTTCAGAAATACTTTAGTCTGAGTTGTCACTTTCCTAGAAATTTGGGGCTTTTCATATTCAAAAATATTTTTGCAAGATTTCGGTGTATTATACACTTTTTCCAAAGGAAGGAATACATTCAAGGCCTTATTTTTCATTCCTGAGCATTCTCTGTTTTTTTCTGTTGGAAGTTTCAATCTGAAAGAGGAGATGACTACATTTTACTTATTTTATGCAGGCACATGTTACATAAGGAACAAAAGAAGCCCATGAAAGTCCCACAAGGACTACAGCTCAAACTGACCCTTCATTAATGTTTTTAGATATACCTCCCAGAAAAACAACTGGTGTTAAAGCAGGGGTGGTATGGAAAAAATGAGGGATGGAAGAAATCTTGCTTACCTATCCTCTCCTATCTTTTTTCCTAAAAATTTAAGATTTATTAAACCTTTGGTATTAGAGTCCATACATAATTTAACATCTTTATGCATTCACTAGCTAGAATATACTTTGAAAATTTTCTTTCAGTTTTCTGCAAAGTGTCAGTTCCCTGATAGGTTTTGTCCACAAAATGTAGTCTAGTATACATCTGTATGTTTAAAACCAAAAATCATTTATGTTTCCACACCTACACGAGACAGGGAAATATTCTTCTGTATCTTTTTGTAAGCAGACATCTATTTCTGGCATTTAAAATATGAAAGGCACTCCTGTGTAAATAACAGAATGAAAACCAAATTCATAAATTAAAGATCAAAGTCAGCTAGACATTTTTATCCTCTGTGTCCTCTCAGATTTATTTGGTCCAACAATTGGATTATTTTATTTCCAATTAGTAAAATAGTTTGCAATGACCTATGCCCTCAGATATCTGAAGAACAGATATTCAAGTGAATTAATTCTGTTTCTGATTTGGTTTTGCTGTGATTTTATTCTAATAATACAATATCATCAATTGCTCTTTTTTTATGACAATCTTTCATTAATTTTAATTAATGTAGTCATAGCATTTTTAATTATATTTAATTATAAGGAGCTTTTGAATACAGTGGAAAATCAGCATCTAAGGTGGAATGAAATTCTTTGGAAAGTTCAGAGACTAATTAAAAGACTGGCTCTAATACATCCCTTTCCCTAAGTGGTATTGGATTTTATACATTTGTCATGGTTTAAGCCCAGCTGGCAACTAAGCCCCACGCAGTTGCTCACTCACTCCCCCATGGTGAGATGGGGGAGAGAATCATAAGGGTAAAAGTGAGAAAACTTGTGGGCTGGATGAAATACAGTTTAATAAGGAAAGCAAAGGTTCTGCATGCAGCAGAGCAAACCAAGGAATTCATTCACTGCTTCCAATGGTAAGCTGCTGTTCAGCTATCCTCAGGAAAGCAGCACTCCAATGTGTATGATGGGGACTTGGGAAGACAAATGCCAGCATTCAGAATGTCCCACCCTCCCTTCTTCTTCCTCCAGGTCTACAGGATGAGCTTGACTCCATATGGTATGGAATATCCCTGTGCTCCGACAGGATCAGTCATCCTGGCCGTGCCATCTACCAGATTCCCAAGCACCTCCAGCCTCCTTGCCAGTGTGGCAGTAGGAGAAAAAGGAAAGGCCTTCAGGATGTGCAAGCACCACTCAGCAATAACAAAAAAATCTCTGTATTTACCACACTATTTTCAGAACAAGTCCAAAACACATCCCTATAGTAGTGACTGTGAAGAAAATGAACTCTGCCTCAGCCAAACCCAGCGCAACAAGACCTGAAAGGCTTAAATAGATGTAAAATATTTAATATTGAGCCTATAGGTTGATGTCTCCTAAATTTATTTTAAAAGTCTGAGTTTATTTGAATATATAACTTTGCTGCTGTTCTGGAACACTTGTTTCTTTTTTCTGAACAATAACTTTGCTTATTTTTTTTTTTTAAGGTCAGCAAATATTTAATATCCTTTTCTAAGTAGTTTCTTTCCTTTGGAAGAGTTTTCTTGAAAAACGGTAATTTTTTTTCTGAGATAGGTTTTAAGTATGTGATTAAAGGAATGAAGGGCATCCATACTTCTGTCCGGTGACGATCTGGCCATGCCAGTATTGTTTTAATGATAATTGTTTTCTCAAATGAAGAAAATGAGTAGGTTTGGGTTGGGGTTTCTTTGATTTTTTGGGGTTTTTTTTGGTACTGCTTTTCAGGGAATGATTTTCTGGATTTTTATCTGGAAGAAATAAATGTAATAACTTGTATCACCTTCTATTCACTGTGTAAGCACTTTCTTTAGCATTTTATATATCATTGAAATTTGACATACATGTGAACAAGAGCTTGAGTGAAGGTGAAAAATTTGTGAATGTTCTAAGATGATGATGCTGCTTAAAAATTTTGAACTGAGAATTATATCTATTCGTCTTTAAATAGTTATTCACATGTGATTCTTAGTGGTTTAGTGTGATAGGAAATTAGGTTGGTGGCTAAGTTTCTTGCATAGAAAGGCATGATTCCTGTCTGGTTGTGGATGCAAAAGACCTAAATTATATGCAGGAAGCAAAATGTAGAGCATAGTACAAAGAAAAGGAGCTGTGGGTTAGATTCTCACTACTCTTGGAGCACGGCAATTGATATGAGGTTGGTACATGATCCTACATAAAAGGCCCATCTGACAACTGAGTGGTTCTATATTCTCTCAAATATTATTTTGAAAGATTTTATTTTTCAATTAGTTCTTTTTAGAAGATGGTAGGGAGGGATGTTAATCTTTCTACATTCTTAATCCAGAATAGCACATCAATCTGGGATGTGTCCAAAAAGGAAAATGAAATCTATGTCTGCTAAAATGTTTTGTATAGAAAAAAGAGCTATTTAGTGATTAAGAGCTTATTTTTCTTATTTTTTTCTCTGCAAAACTTATAAAGGGAAATTGACTGGTAGGAAGAAAGAAAATATTTATTGAACTTCTGCAATGTCTGTTGAAATCCAGTACTTCAGTTCAAGCCACACTGTATTTTACTGAATAACCTTGAACCATCTTTAATGATCCTCCCTGTGTACCTTGAACATCCTTTGAGGGGAGTGGCAGAACAGGGAGGATCCATTACCACACCAAGTGTTTGAACAATCTACACAGATGCAAGACTACTGAGGAGTCATAGTGCATCTTATTAAATTCAGCTGAAGTACAAAATGAATTGAACTGGCAAAGTGACTGCATTGTGCCATGGAAAAACATCTGTATGTCAATGATAATGTTAAATATTCAAACATGTAGAAGTAGGCATTGTAGTGTATCACTTGCTCTTAAGAAGTAACAGAAAGTTGAGGTGCTGAGTGAATATTTTCCAATGCCAGTCTTGGTACCCAGGGTAACTGGGATAGTGTTGGGAGATTAGAAGTGTTCAAAGAATATTTCCATTTATACTAGAGATTCTGGGTAATCAGTTCTTCAGACATGAACTTCAGTTTTAATAGCCGTGATGGGAAGTTAAGAGCAAAAATGTAGGAAGAGATATTATACGTGGATGGGTCTGCCATTTAGAGAGGTGTTCCTCACTGCACTTTTCAGGAAAGATGCTGTGTTTACAAAAAGAAAATTCCAGGAAGAAGGAATTTGCTTCAGAAGCACAGCATTTCTAATCTACAGCAATGCCATGTGATGACTGTCTTAGAACAGTCTGCCATATACACATGTATGTTTAAATGGAGCTTTCAGCTAGCTTTTGAGACTGGCTTGAACAAGAGAATTTGAAGATATGCAAAATAAGGCTAAAGTCATTGTTACTATCAGAAAGAGGCAGAATTAGACTTGCTCATGGAATTTTCAATAAAGCAGGTTCTTTTCTGCAAGAACGAGGAGACTTATTACTCCAGCTGTTTTGTTCATTTCTCTCAAGAGAAGACTTTTCAGAGTTCAGAATAAAAATTCAATAGAATTTCTCACTCTAGATAAGATTTGAAATTTAAAAGCCTTCCTTTCAATGCTCAAAAATTAAAATAGGAATAAATATATATATACATATTTAAATTTTTATCTCTATTCCCACTTTGTTAGAATTTTTCCCTTCCTTTTTTCCACGACTGTAAAATTCATTCATTGAATTATGTTATTCATAAATTATGTCAATCATTGAGTTATTACCCTTTTCTAAGGTAACTTTTTTATTCTGATATCATGCTTATAACCTTTTCTGTCTTGATGTCAAGTACTATTTTTAGAGTGTATTCTTTATCATGTATAATAGTCCTTAATAGAATTTGATCCTTGATTGTTTTCTCCTCTTGTTCCCTGCCACAATTATTTTTTTTTTGTCATCTTAATTTGTATTTATGTTCCTTTAGTTTCCTTCTTGCCTTAAGGATTTTCTGCAAGTTGATTATTAGCCCTTTGATTATCTATTTATTCTTGGTGACTCTCCTTCTTTATCTGAGCCTTCCTAAACATTAACTCACTGTCTAGCTTTACTTTAACACTCAGTATCAGAAGCTCCTTGCTCCACTTCAATTCCAGTTATTTTTTTACATGGTACACTTAGCATTTTGTGACAAGCATTCCAGCCAGAAGATGACAAAGCTAAGATTTTACTGTCAGTCTTTACTCTGTTCTTTTAAAGTATATCCAATATTATGCAAACATGGTGTGCAAAACCATACTGTCATTTCTGTACTGGTGCTGTGAAGTACAATGATGACAAAGTGTTCAGGAAGTAAAAAAAAATGTTCAGTGCAGATGTTGTGGACACTTCTGATGGCATGGCAGATCTCAGAATAACTGAGTGGATACAGCTGGAATTGTGAGTCATCTTATCCAGCCCCCTACTAAAGCAGGGACATCCCAGAGCACAAGGCACAGGATTGTGTCCACATGGTTCTAAATAGCTCCAGTGAGGGAGACCCCACAGCCTCTCTGGGCAATCTGTTCCAGGGCAACCTGAACAGTGAAGTCCTCCACATACTCAGGTGGAACTTCTGTGCATCAGCTTCTCCCCATTGCCTCTTGTCCTCTCGCTTGAGCAGAGCCTGACTCCATCCTCTTGACACCCCTTTCAGATACTGACATCTCAGTCTCTCCTCCAGGCTGAACAGGCCCATCTCTCTCACCCTCTCCCCATAAGAGCGATGCTTCTGTCCCTTAACAATCTTCATTGACCTCTGCTGGGACTGCTTCAGGATCTCCACGCATCTCTCGTACTGAGGAGCCCAGGACTGGACACAGCAGTCCAGATGTGCCTAACCAGGGGTGAGTAGAGGGGCAGGATCACTTCCCTCAATCTGCTGGAAATGCTCTTTCTAATACTCAGTGTTGGTAATACTCCATGAGCAGTGTCCTACTTCCCTGAGGGAAGTGTTCAATTGAATTATATTTTCCTGGCTGTGTAAGAGGATGCAGAAAATAAATATAGTTGAGCCTTGCTCTTGAAGTGTTTAAACCTTTAGATTAATAAGTTGGCTTTTTTTAAACTCAGAAATATCAGACAAGCAGCCTAGGACCACTGTCCCTAGGTGTGACTTGACAGGGGCCATAATTTGTTGCTCCAGGAAAGAATTGGTGTGGCATTCTGTGAGGACATATTTTCCTAAAGCAAAGCTGTTACGGGTACAGCTCATTCTCTGAAGTGTGGCCTAACCATGTTGTAGGCTTTTTCATTTCCCCCTAGTGTAGCTCTGGGGAATGTTCGCATTTATGTGGACATCGTAGGCTTGTGGAGCTTCACTCTTGTCTGTGTCAGTCTTATAGTGACAATTACAGTTGTTACTACATCTGGTGCTGTGAGTGCATAAAAAATTAGAGATGCTGGTTTACTTCTTCTGAAACTAAATATTTCTTGTTTCTAAGAAGCATTCTGGGATTGCAAATAAATATGATTCACATGGCTATCCCAGGCACACGAAATTTGCCCAGGTTCCCAATTATTGTCACAGACTGAGATCACACTCTAGAGCATTGTCACTCCTGTGGACATCACGCCTGGATGGAAAAAGAGGGATCAGTAATGAGTGCTTGTTCTCCAAGTACAGGGTGTCTTCAGTGCATTGGAAAATGAGTTTCCAGATTCTCTAAATCTTAATCTTCTCAGATAATAGTGGGGTTTGTTTTGTTCTAGATTTAAGGCAAGTCACAAAACTGCTCTCTTGTTTTACAGATTTAGAGTTGCTGTAATTCTGCCTATCTAGTGAGAATTAAAGAGGTTTTGTAGAATTTGAAATTAATCAAAACCTGCTGGTTAAATTGCAAATGTAAAAATTGCAAAAAATAAATTTGGCTGCAATCCATTGTGGTTTTGAATATAGTAAAAGAAGGACTGCAGTAGATTTTGAAGCCCCAATAGCATTAATTAGGAGCACAAAAAATAAGTCAGAATTGTAATTCTGCATACGACAAAGAATATTAAAGTGGTAAAAATTACCAGAATAAGTCATCTACTTTGGTTTACAAGCTCATTTAATAGATTTTCTTTGAACCTTTATGTCTTAGAGGTTACATGCTAAACAAATTCTTAGAAAAATGAGGTGAACTGCATGCTTTAATTGATTACTTTTTGTATTTTAAAGTTTAAAATTCTCATGGAAGATAAATCCACCTCCTTCCATATAATTCAGATTTTTATAGTAACTTACTGTACATCTATGTTTTTTCCTCTTGTATTTAATTTTATAATAAGAAACTCTCTTGTAGAACATGGGTGGACTTAGAGGCCTGTGGAGACAAAACATTTTTAAATTCCTTGCTGCAATGGAGTAATATCATGGAAAAAAGGAAAAATAAATAAATAGTTTCCATCCCATGGCATACTGTAATTTTTTTTTAAAATTGTTTTAAAACAATTATAAAAAAATAAACATATTTGAAGTATCTCATGAATGCATGTTCTCAATGCATTTTTGTCTATTACATATAATCTTGATTCTCCCTGATTAAAGCATATAGAAGACTGAAATAAATTATCTCTCAGGGAATCAGCATTTTATCTGGTGTCACTAAGAGATTCTGTCCCATTTCATAGCACAGAGTGGCTGAATTTCAGCATAAGTAGGAGCAATTTATAAGAGACATTCCCATTATTACATAAAATTTAAAAAATTTAAACCTCAAATACTTTTGGTTTGTAGTCTAACAATAATCATCCTTATGTCTACTGGGGATAGCATGTGTATGTTACTATAATTACATTCTGTCCTCCCTCCACTACAGATATTTCTAGATTATGTTCTCTGACCATGGGTAATTAAAAGGTCTTATCTTCTTCTGAAGAATCTCCCCGTATTGAACATGTTCTACTGCTGAGTGTAACACTGGACCACTACCATAAGAAAGATCTGATTTTTTTCCCATTTCTAATATTTATTTAACACCTTTTCTTGGTGTTAAAATCAAGAGTCAAACACAGTTAGAAGGGGGGAAAAGGATTTTACCTTGGTATTTATTTTAAGCATCCTTAGGTGCGTTACATCCAGGTCAAATGCGCTGAAGTGCACACTGCAATGCACACCCACAAAAGATCTGATATAACATTATAGGTCTTACTAATTAGCATATCTATCAAAATTCCCCAATGAGAGGCTCAAAAAAGCCCCCCTCCCCAAGGAACCTTCCCCTGGATGGGTCTATCTCAGTTTACAGAATGTGTTCTGGAGAGGACCTTGGGGTCTGAGGCACATTAACCTCTACCTACAAAGCTTCTAAAATATTTAGTCTCCTAGTTTGACAAACAAGTCCAAGAATGTAGGCAAAGGCACCAGGAATGCAGAAAGGAATATAGAAGCTGTAAAAAGGGATAAAAAAGGGGTATAAAAGAAAAAGCAAAAAATCTTCATGGCATCATTTAAGCCTGTACCAAACCTATTAAAACTGAAGCAATATTAGTGAATCATGCAAGCACTTTCCAATATTTATTAATCTAAAAATGATCTTGTTCCTTATACCTAAATTAATCTTCTAGCTTTTTTTAATATTTAAAATTTTCAGACTAATATTGTATATAACCCAATTTTTGAATAGAATTGTCACTCATTTATCTATATTTAGGTAGCAGAATGTCTGTTTACTGAATAAGTCTTCACATTCCAGACATGCTAGTTTATCATCATCAGGGACTAACATCACAAATTTATGTGCTGAGTTAAAAAGATATATGCAAAGCTATAGCAGTAGAAGGATAAGCTAGAGGTCACTGTCTACAAAATTTGGTTTCAGATTTTAAGACTGGAATATTGAGACTACTAAAGATAGAGGATTTTGAAATAATTTCTTATAGATAAAATAGGAAAAAAGTTATCTCCTTGTCCTTTAATTATCAGGGTGTTTTTCATGGATATTTCCTTCACTCAAGCCATATAGAAACATCTAATGAGTTCTATGGGCTTTGGAAGAAGATTGTTTCCATTCCTGACCAGAATTATGAATATAAAAATAAACTGTTAAAATGTTTCTGTAGTTCAGAAATAGTTGATAAAAATGGATCAGTTGTCATGGAAAAAAACTATGTCACCTAATCCAAACTTGATCAGTTAAAGAATGCATGTTCCTGTCTCTTTGGATGTAGCAGTAATAACATTTTTTTTCCTGCTCCTTACATTTCTACACAAACCTGCTAACCTTAGTTCTTACACAGATTTTTTGTATCCTTTACCCCAGAGTTTAGCCTTGGTCCTGACGTGGCTAAGTAGAGATAAAAAAAAAAAAACAACATTTGTCAGGTAAATACTGATGTTCCAAGAAGCCCATCAGGAATGTGTTAAGAAAGCATTCAAGGAAAAGGTGAAATTGGAATTATGTTATCTGTACTATCAGTTTCTATACTATTTGTGGAACAATAGTTCAACCCCATTTTAGAGACGAAAAGCAGCTAAAGTAGAAATTATTGGATGGAAATATAAACAGCCACACAGTGGGAAACAACAAAATCATGCACATCAGATATGTCACAGCCTTTTAAGAATAAAGGGATACTGTAAATTTAAACTATGGAAAAAAGCCACTAATGTAAATGCAGACATTGCATCCAAACACCTGTAATTAAAACACTTATGCCCTGTATTCCAATTAGCTAAAAACTTATCTTTTTTCCAATTTTTTTCATCCAGAAGTAAACATTAAATTGATATGGAAAAATAATCTGTATTATAGAGAATCATAATGTTACTACTATTTGAATGTACTATAAATGCTGATCTATAAATTGAAAATAAAAAAGATATTTTATATAAAACAGATTTTTATGTTTCTGAAAAAGGAGCAATGGGTTAAAATATTACCCCGGCTAGATCTATTCAGCATAAAATGGCTAGAAGAGCTTTGGCAAGCTCATTAAAATTAATATGAACATTTCAATGGGACAGACTGGCTGTCATAAATTATTCAGGGAAAGTAATTATGATGTTCAACAAAGCATGCTTTTTTTTTTTTTTTTTTTTTTTTAATTAAAATACAAGCAAAATTTTAACTAGTAGATAATTTCTATTTCACCCTGAATTGCTAGTTTTAGCTTCTGGGGGTTCCATAACAAAATCAGTTACAATAAACACACCCTGAATTACTGCATTGTGGATCAGTGAACTTTGGTGCCTGGGGTATCCATGGTTACCAGTCACTGAAGAACGAAAGAGACAAAGATTTGACAGCAGTTTATTGTCAGCCAGGAAACCACAAAGCAGGTTGATTTTATACCTTTTTTAGACAAGAACTGAGGCTACTGCCTCAGTTTAGGTGTGTTTATGTGTGTCTGTCCACGTACACAGTGTGTAATGTGATAAGGAGTGACAGAAACCTGCTTGCAAGAGGAGGTGGATTGAGAAACCAGTATAAAGGATATGTTGGTAATTCCTGTCCAGTTTATATCAGTTTGTATGACCTAGGAACACAAAAATGTGCAAACAGTGCCTCGCCTTGTGACTTCAGATCTCCATTGTTGAAGACAGATGTTTTAAAACCTTTCATGAACTTTAAAAGCTGAATTTTAAAATGCATGTAATATTTGCTCCTTTTAATTCTTCTGGAAGATTGTGATAGCTAGGGAAGTACTTCTAATTCCTCATCTGTATTGGTTTATGCTCTGCAACCAGTACAGTATTTATCTAATTGAATATAACTTTACAAAATTTACTTGTTTTTTTTTTTTTCTGGCTAGACAAAATTTTTTAGTTTCCTTTGAAGAACCTTTCTCCTTTCCCCTGCTCTTTTACTTATTTCATCTCTGCAGAAGGGCTCAGCAAAAATTTGGTACTTTAAGTTTGCTCTGAAGTTTCATGAGCAGAACCATGCACCATGCTGCAGAGGTTGTCTCCTCAACCTCTTCTAGACTGGTAATGACAGCTTGCTGTCCCTCTTAGAAATATTTTATGAGTACTGACTGGGATTTTATTTATATTTGAATGGCAGTGGTGAGAAAAATGGGAAGTTCTTGATTAAAACTCACAGTACTGATACTGTATGTAACCAACAAACTAAAAGGATTCCCAGGCAAGGCCTAAGGGTAAAAAAAAAAATTAATAGAAGGGGTCGAGTAAACCCACAGTAGCTTTGCTGACTTTACATGTTGAGTCAATGTACCTTGTCTTCCTTTAGTTCTAAGCTATTCAGCTGTGTGCACCCCTCTAGGTAACATTTGCTTCTGGAACATTTTGGAAATTGTGTAGTTTAAAAAAAAAAATAACAGGATGCCTTCACTGTTTTACCTCCAGTCTGACAAAAAATTCTAGACTTTTAGGAGTTTCTTTGTGTGTAAATAGAGAGGAGCTTAAGTATTCTCCATTTGAATTTAGTTTTGTATCATAAAATCAATTATTTTATCAGCTTAATTTATTTCTTTGCAAATATACAGTAAACTTCCAGATTTTTTGTCGCATCTTGTTTTCTATGAGAAATGACATTTTATCAAAACTTTATGAGAGAAATTCAGAGAACAGAAATTGTCTCTCTTCATTAGTAATTATTCACTTTCCTCAAAGAAGTTTGCTAGTTCCTTAGTATCTTTGGAAGTATGAAGAACAATCAGGTCTACTGATTTTGTTACAAGTTTCTTCACTTTAAAATAATTTCTTCTTTCTTTCTAAAGATAGAATACTCCAAAATATTTTTAAATATTTGATTCTCTGTCACTTCAAACTTTTTTTATTCCTTGAACCTTTTTTAAATTCCTTTTCTTAATTCTTCAGTCATGGGCATTGATTTTAACAAAATATTAGGGTTAATAGAAAGAAAACATTCCTATTTCTGACTCTATAATATCTGCATCTTAAATGACTTGGACTCCTTCACCTCAAAATACTCTAAAATTGGGTAACTCATTAGAGACAAGTGAATAATGCATAGTCTTTCAGGAGTTTCTCTTTCATTGGCTTAGTAAAATGACTTTTTACACATTGATTTTAGGTCTGAAAATACAGAAAATAGTGTCTTTGTGAAAGCTCTTCTGTGATATCTGCTGGCTGAATTGGCACTTGCACTGTTAAACTGTCATGTAGTAATAATACTGGCTGGAATTCTTCCAGTTTTATTAAGCTCTCTCAGTTTCTGATAAGTAATTAGTGTGCTCTGGCCAAAATTAGAATGAGTGATTACATTTCTGGAAGTCATACTATCAAAACTGGACTTCTAAATAGAGTACAATGATGACAAAAGTTATGTATGGATTTTAAAGTATAATATCAAGTTGAAGAGGCATCGTTTTTTTCCACTTGGGAAGCTACAGCACAAAAGATCTTAATGGGAACAATGGTGTGGTAGGTGTTCAAAGGACAAAAAAGGCAAGTGAGATGTAGACATGTAAGACTTCATATAATGCTTTGAAAAATCTTCAGTCAAGGGGATAGACCCACTGTGAAATAAAGAATTTATACATGTAATGAAGAGTTCAGAAGCGTTTGAATTTTTTTAAAAGATTAAGAATGGGGTTACAGTAGTAAAGATGAGGTCTTGTCTTTCATGTAGACTAGAAATAAGAATAAAGTCTTACACTTGCATTATTATAGAATAATTTTTCTTATGTTTATGACATTTTCATTGTTCAGGGGGAAAGGCTGGAAAACGAACTCTGCTTTTCTATTCTTGTGAACTTTACTATGATTTATTACAATATGACAGTAGATTACTAATCCATAATAAGTCTTTTGCTCATCTCTTATCGTATATAAGAAAGCTGTTTTCAGATCAGTCTGTGCTGACAGTGGGAGCCTTTCAAAATTTTTTTTTTATAGTAGTAAAAAGGTTTTTACTGTTGTGATGAGTGAGAAAAACTGTTGAGTGTTTCTTGGAAGAAGGTGAAATACATTATGAGAAGCAATATTTAAGTTGCACTTTCTGTTTTAGAATTTATCTTGTGAATTTTCTTAGTTCAATCATATTAATCATTCTACTTTTCTGAGGAAAAAACCATGTCTATACATAAGGAAACTTTTCATTTTTTTTCAGGTACATAACACTCATTCTGCATGGTGAGGTTCATCTTAGCTTCAGTTCAGCTGAACTCGGTAGGTCTGTGCTTTTCCAAATGTCTACAATCTCTGAAATTATTAGGAGACCTTCTAAGTACATTTTCAGAGCATCATGCATAGACCTTGTTTCTACTGATGTATCTGTATAACTGCATAGTTATTGGGAAGTAGAGTCATTAGAGAAGATATTCTAGCATGTTCATGAAAAAGGGGGCTCTGAGGGAGCCTCAGGACAGGCAGGTACCCAGCTGGTATTGAGACATTTATTCAAGCCACATTGCTGCTTAGAACAAGAGGAATTGCAAAGATTGCATTTCTTTTGTTGGCAGATTTTCTAATTGTATTGGAGATTCCCAAGGACTTTTTGTTGTGTCTTCAAGTAAAGTGCAGAGATATTATGGAAAGGAAGGAATAATTTTATACCGCTTTTCTGAGTGTCCCTGCCTTTTCAGGGGCTTATCTCACTACACATAAGACCTGCTCACTGAAATGGGCTGAGAAAAGTTGGAAGGAGCCTTTCCTCATGCTGTCCCACCAAACTGCTCTCCATGTGGGCTCCCTCCCAGTTCATTTGGGAGAAGCTTTTAAATTGAGACTCTCATGCTTGAAGAAGACTTCACTACAGACAGTTTTGTGTAAACAGTACTTACCAAAAGGCTGGCTGAAAAAAAACCCAACTCATTTTCGAAAGGGGCTTGGATGAAATACTGATTAAATACCATCTTCAGTTTTTTGATTAAACATCTATTGTATTATCAGTTTACTGATCCTGCTTGTTGAGCCTTGTTTCACTAAGTAGAGAATTTGTGCTTTAAATATTGAATATGCAAAGTCTGCTTTATGCCTTTGCACTTCATCAACTCAGATGCAGCTGGCAATCCATCCTGTAACAATGTCACAAAAGGAATATTTGTTTGTCTTCCTTTTTTATTTGACTAACTGTTCAGTATTTAAATAATTAACTACTGTCTTCAGTTAGCCAAATTATAGTTGTCTGGGTGATTTCTTTATGAGCAACTGGATTTCTACCTTAGCTCCTTTTCCTTTCAGCTGCCTTCACTGTTTAGCAGAAATACGGAGTTTCACCTTTTCTTTAGGGTTAGAAAACATAAACATTCTAAGCCATAAAGCTCAGATACTGCTTTTCACCCTACATATTTTTTTATACTCCATAAAAACACAGAGAACACAAGTAGATTTGTTCCATGTAGTTCTCATTCTTTTCCTTTTTCTGCAATGCAGTGAGTTTAAATCTCACTAAGGGAGCCTTTTCATTTAGGAGACAATATCTGATTGCCTGAAAAGCAAAGAACAGTGTTGACAGTATTTAAGAAATTGGAATTTCCGCATCAATAGTTGAGCCATATCAGCCTGTGACTGGCATTTGCTAGTCAGAAAAGAGGAGAGAAATCAGGTATTCTTTCTTCCATAAGGCTGAAGAACCATTTCATTTGACATCCCACTAGTACTCTCTTCTGGAAATGGTCTCTTTGGATCTTGCTACAGCTTGATCTTAATTTACTTTTGCCATAAAGAGCTACATTTTTGGGTCTCATTGCTGCTGATGTCATTCAGTTGTACAGAAGGCCACACATTGGTCTGAAAAGTATTTTGTCTGGAGGTTTTATTTATAGCCTATGAACTTAAGAGGGCAAAGAATCTCTCCTCTGACCAAAAAATGGAATCAAAACCATTTCTGTTTATAAGCTTGTTAGTTGAGACCTGACATGAAGGGAAACACACACATCCCACACCCTGCATCCCCTCTTCCTGCCAAGAGTCCCTCAGGTCAGTGAGACTTAGACAAGGATGTTGCTTCTGTTCATATCTCGTAGAGCAAAAGAAACAATGTGGGAAGGCATAAGAATATTTAGTTTGCATATGTTGTTGATATAATTTTTGTTCAAGTGTGCATTTTAAATGTTTTCCTGTCAAAATATTTGTGTGAGCTGGGAAAGTGTGTGCTCAATGGTAGCCATGTTTTATTAGGAGATGAAATACCAAAAAAGTGGGAATGAAAGCCGTGAAGGTTACAAAGAGCAGCTAGGTAGGAAAGCCCCAGCACAAGGCACAACTGGTGGGAGAGATGAGGAGGGAGAAGAATAGACAAAAAAACATGTCACCAGCCAGTTCAGCTTTGCTGGGCCACAGCAAGACTAGTTACTAGTTTTAAACTTCACGGGAGAGTTACTGCAAGTAGAGATAAGTACCCAGGAGACCTAAGGCACTACTCGGAAGAAAAGAACATCAGGTAATATATTTAAAATTGCTAATTTTTAATCTAACTTATTGGTAATTTTTGTGACCTTTAAAAAAATTTTAATAAATCTATTAATGCAAGCTATTAATAAAAATTAGATTTTAACATGGCAAATTCATATAGCTTTACTGTTCAATTAATGTAAACAATTATTTCAAATTCCTAGGAAGAGAAAGCTGAAGTCAGGTTTCCTTTTCTATAGGTGCTACTGAAATGCCCACAGTTCTTCTGCCTTGCCCTAATGGTGTGGGCCATATAGTAATAGAATGGATTGTGTTCAAAGTGACCTTAAAAATCATCTATTTCCATCCTCCCTTCCTTAGGAAGGAACACCTTTCACTAGACCAGGTTGCTCATGGCCCCATCCTGGCCTTGAACACCTCCAGGAATGATGCATCCACAACTTCTGTGGGCAACCTGCTTCTGATTATGTGTGGAGTATCCAGGCCTTTAGAGATGGCTTTTACTTTTTGGCAGTGTTTGTTGCACGTGTTTTGCAGCATGTGAAATACATGCGTTGTATTTTTTGTTAGACAAAGCTGCCATCTTGTGGCAGAATGTTGGAAGTGGCATCAAACAGTTTTAATTTCGATGGAGAAATCAAGTAAAATTTTGTGCAGTATTTCCAGTATTGTTTGTCATACCATCATCCATTGAACCCTGATCATAATAGACATACATACTGACAATATCTGATGAGCTTGCAAGCGAATATTCAGTCCTTAAGAGAAGGCACTGATGACAATCATTTGATGCCAAAGTGTTCATCATTGGGAAAAGTGTGATAATTCTTTCCTCTAACAAGAAGTCAGTTTACAGTTAAAATTCTCTCTTTATTAAAAAAAAAAAAAGGAAGGAGGGATAGTATTTTTCATTCACAGAGAAGAGGTTAAACTGCTCATATATTTGTCTAACATCTAAAAATTGATAACAGAGGATGAGACATTAATGTCTAGATGAATTAAGATAATTAATACTATGCCTGTTTATCTTTGATTTTTGCTTGCCATTTTCTCATTCACAGTACCAGTTTGTAAATGTTGCAAATATATGACCTCCATAAATAAGATACACAGACTAACTATGTATCACGATTAAGATTTGTCAGCAAGACATACAGGGTTTCTAAATAGTCTAAAATTAAATAAATTTTAGATCAATAATGTTTCAATTGAGATTAATATTTAGAGTTTACATTATATGATTAAATGAGAGGTGAAAAAGGAAAATAATTGATGCATAGAATCTAGAGGAATAATAGTAGCTAATTGTGCACAGGTGGAATTGAAGAAAGAGGCATCTGTTGCACATTGCCAAAGCAGTAGGAAGTCACAGAGATGTGACAGCCTGTGTAATCACAATATGTGTAATACCAAGGAGTCAGCTTGCTCTCAGAATTGTTTTTCTCTGACTCTTGCCAGCTACTTTTTGCCTTTAACAGAAATCAGTTTAGTGTTTAGATAAAATTTTGGTGTGCTGTATGAGGTGAGTTGCAATTTAGAAGTAAATAATAGTAGAAGGTGGTAAATGAAATATTATTTCAGTAGAAACACAGTTATAGGACACCAACCTAGCACTTGCTCTGACTTAAAAATTATGATAATCCTACTTAGCATTTTGGAAAGGAATGAGTTTTTAGAGATTGAAAACACAAATAAGGAATGGCACAAATACTTCTGGTTTAGTGTCTGTACCTTCAATACAGGAATTTAGTAAAACAAACAAAATCTCAAAGCCATACATTTAAAAATTTTTATAAAGAAGTTGCCCTTTTTCCAAATTTGACAGTAACCTAAAAGACTCAATTACAAAGACAGTTTAAACTGAGGCAACAAGTTTCATAAATTCAGGAAATAGATTACATATTCACATGTGATGACACTGAAATCTTCTATGACAGTCACAAGGATGAAAAGCATTCACAGGGAATATAAAAGCAGAATTGATTACTAACAAATCTGAAAGTAAGAAGAAGTTAACTCTATTTGTACATTAGCCTTTAATCTGAAGAATTTTGTAGATATTAATACTGGATGTAGAGTAATTAACATGTTATAGAACAATTAATGTGATTTTGATATAATGAATTTATAATGTTTAAGATATGTAGAAATACTGTGTTGACTGCGTATGGCATGTGAAAACAGTTAAAGTCCTCAGGAATCTATGCAGATCAGTCTATAATTATTCATACCTATATTTTCAATGCAAGAAATGTTCACTTTTATCAAACAAGGACATTGCTATTATACTTTGCTTTAGTAAAGAGGTTGCAAAGTAACAAATAAATAGCCTTATCCTAAGTGATATCCCTGTCTCTTGTTCACCCACAAGTATCACATAAATATTCACACCCTTCAACAGGAGAAATGAGGCCACTGAGTGGCCAGGATTCTGTCAAGAGAACACCTTGTTTTGTCACTTTAAACGAAGTTCTTCTGAGAGATCACTTTGGCCACTCTTCTGCAAATGGCGAGAAAGGAGCCGCTGTTTATCAGCTGACCTTGGAAGGGTCTTTTTCCACCAGCAAAGCAGCTCATAGATCTGGTGTGTTAAATTATCAGGGCACTTCAGCTTAACAAGCTGAAGTACGCTCTGTTAAACAGGTAAACATAAAGCAAACAATGATGTATTATCTTCTGCAAGCTCCTCTGCAAGCCAAAACAGCAAATTGTCTCACAGGGCCTCTGAAGGGCAAAAATCAGTGAAGTAAGAATAAATCTTCCTTTTTTTGAAAAGCTTTTTAAAGCTGGAGGCTCAGTGGGTAAACTCCCCAACTAAATAGGGTTTGTTTTTTACTTTGATGGAAACATCATCCCATCTCCTTTCCAATGCCATTTTTGGTAACTGCACTGTGATATGAAGTGAATTTAGTCAAGAGCAGATTCAGCAAAGATCTATAACTTTTGGAAGTGAATGGGGAAAGTTAGCAGTAAAATAAATGGGTTTCAGTATTTACAGTAACTGATTCATCAGTTATACTGGACCTTTCCAGTACAAACTGAATTTCCTTACACAGAAAATTATATGCTGTTCAAGTGTCCCATCGCAATAGTATCTTACAAGAGCTTTTGCATTTCCTGCTAAACAGATCTTTTTTCCTTTGACTATCTCTTAACATATTAACTACTTCCTTTCGGAATATGGCTTTTTAAAGTGTCAGCTGAAAAAAATCTTGGCAGTAAAAATAATTAGCAAGTATAGCTCTTATTTATATTCATATTAATATATTGGTTGTTTTCTTACCTGATGAATCAGAAAAGAATATTTTTGTGATTCGTGGATGGTTGATCAATTTTTCATGCTATTTAAGAAAATGTGTTGAGGAAAGAGAAATTACTGAATGAGTAAAATGTGAGGCATATGATTTGGGAGTGGATTGCAGTAAATACACTGAGGATTTAAATCTTAGCATTTAACATTTGTTTTACTTACATAGAAGATATTTGTCATCATTGAAAACCAGTTAAGATCATCAGCAGGTATAAAACAGTATATAGGTATTAAAATAAATAAATTAATAATATTTCCATCCACCAAATATGCTTATTATCTCTTATTAAAAATTTCATCCTTCATGCAATTTTACATGCTTGATTAATAGCATTATGCCATAACTGATGCATAGAAACTGAGTGTATAGAAAATCTGTATAGAACCCTTGTAGATGCTAATGATTCTAATTTTGAATACTGCATTAACTTTGCCTTTCTTTCAAGGAAAAGGAAAATTTTTAGGTATGAAGTAGCTGTTGTTAGGTCAGGTAATCATACTATATTTGTAGCTATAGTTATTAATTTTACATAGTTCAACTTTTAATAAAACATCTTGCAAAATCATCAAAATTCAAATGACAAATTCCATTAGAAATTACAAAGTTCTTCCTCTTTCTTCCTCTGAACATTGGAGAGAGAGAGAAAAAATACTTTGTCCTGTTTTTCCTATGGCTGAGAAAGATGAAAGTCTTCTGGCCTTTAGTGTTGTTTCCTACTACATACAGATCAAGAAATTACTTACATAAGCATTGAGCACAAAAAAAGAGATTAGTTTGTATAAAGTGAAATACAGATTTTTTTTTTTGAATAAAAGTGAAATGATCCTCTTTTAGTACCCATGTTATTTTTGTCACACACATTCAGTGGTATTACCTGGCTGTTTACACACAGCTCTCCTGAGGAGATTTGACTGAACTTTATTCTCTGATCTTCTGTTTTTCATTTGTGAATTACAAGCGTGAAGCTGATGGGAAAAAATTGTTCTTCTTTTCTTGCTGATATACTGAGCATTATGAACCTGACCTTAATCACTTCTAAAATATAGACTTTAAATACTTCAATATTTGTAGTGTCTCAGATGTACTGAGCTGCACAGCCATAAGGTCAGTATATTCATAAGAATTACCTATTGTGAATTAAACAACTTTTCATCAGGCCTGTATGCAGTCTCCCTGGGAGGTGATTTCAGCGTGCACAGGATGTACACACTGTGTCCTGCATGGCAGTGCAAAACCACCCTGTGCTGTACTGCTCTTGAGATCTGGGGGCTTGGACTAGGTGACCCTTCCTACCCAAATCATTCTCTGATTCTGTGATCCCAATCTGCCTCGTTTTGCATGCTTCAACAGAGATGCTGTCATTGGATGTACCCCCGTGTGAAGATGGAATGACATGGCTAAAAACCTCCCAGAATAAAGGGAATATAAAGCTCTTCCAGAAGGGGGCATTGCTTTTCTTCGAAGCTTTCTTTGGCTTTGTTTAATTATGCATTTATATTTAAACTTATTTTCATTCCTTAATGAGAATTTAGCACCTCAAAGGTCTGTATTAGATCTTCAGAGTTATTGTAGATGAGCTCAATTACCCATGCATTGACTTTAATCTGAACCATTTATGCTCTTTAATGTTAAAATAGTAGTAAAAATTATAAGAATTGAAAATTAGTATTGTCTAGAAATAGTGTAATAATGTACAACGCATTAGATCTAAAACATTAAATTGCCTTTAAAGATTAAGTGTCTGTGGTGAAGTGCTAAATTCACCCACGGTTCAGCTGCACTGGCATGTGGTACTGCTATTCTGGTTGACAGCTTAAGTAAAATACTCTCAGCAGTCAAAGCAGTTTTCTAGTCTGGAAGGCCCTTCAATAAGCCAAGTAACTGCCTTTCTGAAGCAGGGGATAACATGCTATTCTGCTGTTAGACAGTCATTAGACATAAAACTTCAGCAGAATAGTAATTTTATAACGTCTGTATATATTACAGGGATCTATTTTTGCAAAGCATTCCCAGACAGAGTAACACTGATGTGCTCTGTCAAATGGACCTCTCAGACATGACCAGACTCTAGTAGCATATAAAAGAGGACACACAGAAAAGGAGAAATTAATCTTTTAACTCCTTAGCCCAGTGTCACATAAATACAAAATCTTTGAAGTCAGTAGATGTGCACACACGTACTTGACGTCAGAACCTAATGCACTACATCTGACTTGTGTCGAAAATAACAGGTTAGAGCATCAAGTGTTTTCTGTTGCTGAGGAAATGAAAGCACCATAAACAGGAATCATTAGGGAAAATCAGATTACTTCTGTAAAATACATAGGTTTAAAGTAAAAACTGATGAGAATGTTTGCATGCAAAGTAAACAAACACTATTTTGACCACTGTCAGCAGTATAGTTTTAAGTGGCTAATGTAGGCACATACATATTAAAAATGGCTTATGATTGTATAATTACTGCCTTCTCTACAAAGAAATTTAGGTGGGCATTTTACAGAAATGTGTGAAAATACAGTAATCAGAATGGTTGCCTTAAAAAGATTCCATCTGTCTTTGTCACAACCAAAATCAGGCATTCCAGATGCTTTTAACTATCATCTGGATAAAAATAATTTTGTTGAGAAAAGTGTGAAGTCAATTAAATTGAAAAAGAGAGATATGTTACTGTTTGTTACCAGAGATTTAGACCAAGCATTTCTGTACATATTTTGATATTAAAATGTATGCAACTTTGATTGTAGTAGTTTAGTGCAGTATAGGGTGCTGGTACAAAGGCTCTTTGAAAAGTTTACAATGAGATTTCATTGCAGGAATATTAAAGATTGATTTATGTAGCATTAGCTTTCACCAGAGATGAAAATAATTGCCCACATGGCTGTACTGCAGAGGGTAATCAGGAATAATAGAATAATCAGGAGACAGGTGGAAGACAGGTTACACAAACCATTTAACAATTCTACAGTTTGCAATTCTGTGCTCCCAAGACACTGAAACAAGAATGATATAACTGAAACTTCAGTAACAATTTCACAGTGCCATATCAGCTGGGGAGAGTAGATGAGTGAAAATTTTCTGGTAGAAATTTTTCTATACTTGGATACGATCCTTATACTTGGATACGATTCCCTCCCTATATCTAAGAGAAATTCTGAGAATGTTTTTACAATTGATGATGGATCAGAACTCCATCAATGACTCCTGTGTGTATCTGTAAATCAAAAATCATACCAAGATCCTTCTTCTAATAAATATATGGTAAGGGAAAAAGGAATGTGCCTCTAATATCATCAAGTCAGAAACCTTTGGTAATGTTATTGCTAATTTGCACAGTGGAGACTGGTGTTGATATTCATCATATGGTAAGTTTTGTTCCCCTTTCTTTGTTATCATCTCTCTGGTAATTTTAAAAACACTGTTCCTTTGTAATGAGGTGAACTGTGGTTACCAAATTCATCCACTTCTTTAATTTGGAGCTGCAGCCTGGGTTTTCTTTGTGAATGAAAAATCAGTCTGTAGAAAGTTGAGAAAGTCTTCTCCTTTCTCTGCAGTCCACACAGTAAAATTTAATTTTTTTATTTATTTTTTTTTTTACCCTGTACTCAGATGCATGGTGTCTAAAATAATTCATTAGCATGAGTCAAGTAAAGGTAATCACATAATCACATTCCTTGGTTGTTCTTTATCATTATTGCTACTTTACTGAACATCTGGGTTCAGCCTGTTTCAGTAGTAGATACATCTTATAGCCAGCTGTCTTAGCCCTTTTATAGTTGGTTTAAAGAATAAGTGGTGAAGGCAGTGCTACAAGTTGAAAAGTAAGGAACACGAAAGGAGGTAGGTACATAACACAGAGAAGAATAAAAATAAAAGGGTGTTGTGAATGGAATTAGCAGTATGTGCTTTCTGGTTATTTAGATCGATGTCTGTCACAACAAAATGAATGGCAGCAGAGGGGTAGATGCATTTTTAGGATTTCTAAATCCATTTATTTGATACATGTAGATACAATATCCTTTGCAAATATGAGCAGGCATTTCTCAGGGGCTGGAGGCTTCCCTTTTTGAAGAATGTTCCTGTCTTTAGGGTTAATGGTATTTTCAATGGGAGAGTTTATGTACAAAATGTTCAGAGGGCCAAATACATATTTATGTATTCAATCTAAAATAGGAGAGACTATATGCAATATTGGTGACAACCTTTCTGAGGGTTCTTACCTCTTTTCCCTTTAAGCAAGCCTCTGAATGGTGGCAGCCATGGAATTTTCTATGCTGCTGATGCAAATGGCATAATGCTCTCTCTCATCACCTCAATTCACAGTGCAACTCACAATAGGCAACATTTTGACTTGGATTTCTCGCTCGCTCTGAGTAAATTTACATGGGTAGAGCAGTGACAGAAACCTGTCCTTTTGAAATAATTCATAAAATACCATGTATTTCTGAGGGACCAGGTTTCACAGAATGGCAGGGGTTTAGGAGATCTCTAAAGACCATCTTGTCCAACTCTCCTGGTCAGAGCAGGGTCACCCAGAGCCCATTGCTCAGGAGCTTGTTCAGGTACTACATTTTCTTTTCAGTTGAAACAGTTTTCCATTAAGTTCCACATTTCTTTTTTTTTGACAAGCAATAAAACACTGAAATAACTAAATGTACTGTGACTAACCTCAGTCTACCAGTGTTCCTATACGGCATTTTTTAATAGCTGAGATAATTGATAATGTTCATTCAGATGCATGAATTAAATGCCTTACCTGAAGCAGAAATATTTCTTCTGAATCTAAAAAAATCTGCTCTCCTTCTCTTAATAGGAACTGCTGTATATGTTCTGGGGGACCAAAATAATGCTCCTCTTGGAGATTTTGAATTTCATTGGTCAATGCCTTGGATGCAGACAGCAACACTACTATTTTATGTGGGTTTTCTCTTTTCTGATACAGTATCACATTAGTCATTGTGCTATGAAGAGCTTCTTCCAGGGCCCGAGTGAAGAGGAGAAGATACATATTTTCCAAAAGGAATGAAAGGTGAATGACCACAAAGCTGTATTAGGAAAAAAAAAATAAAAAAAAGAAGAAAATGAAATGAAATAGCTTTATCTTGTCAATTGTTAATAATTTATTCTTAAAAATAATATGGGGCTCAGTCTCCAAGAAGCTTTAGCTACCTTCTTTTCATCCTTGTTTCCAACACAAAAGAAAGTGTAAATTTGCTTGCTTTTTTTGTGTAGAGTATGCTGACTGTGTCTGTATGATTTCAAAAATATATGAATTTTACATGAAAGCAAGAGACTATTTCCTATTAAAAATTTTTTTTTAAATTGTGATTTTGTAGTTAGAGAACTAAATCATATTTTCCAACTGAGTGATATCTGCATTTCCTGTTTAGAGTTTTCTATGTACTACATTGTGCACATTCTATGAATGAAAAAGTTGAGTTTTTTCTTTTTATGAGCAACGAGTCTAAATGATCCTATACTTTAAACTGGAAGAAAAAGCAAGTTAATGGTTAAAAAGGTATGATTTCTTAGCACTACAAATTTCCACTGATTTGTAAATGTGTAACTAAATATTTCAGTATCTAAAATTTTGTTAAATTATTCATACATTGCCTTTCTAAATGCTCATTTAGTTCAAATGATACAAGCCCATTCTGTGTATTCTGTATAACAACATCATCAAACACCTTCCACCCCTCTTCTTCGTTTCCATGACCTAATAATTTCAAAGTATCACTGAGATTCTCCTCACTTCTTCTCACAGAAGCACTCACAGCCCAGTAAAGTCAAGTAATTATAGAAAAAATAACATGAAAAATAGTTCTTCCAGAAGAGTAAGCTTGTATTTGTAGCTGTTTTTCTCTCTGCTTTCCTTGAGCCTTTTTCTGGTTTACCCACCTTGCTTAAAATCTGTATCTGGAACTATACTCCAGAGTAGGTGAATTATATAATCATTAAGTTTGGGGGTTTTTTTTAGTTCCCCAGAAACAGCTGAAACTTAGAGATTATCTTTTTTTAAGGACTCCCCATGTTTTAATGCTTTTTTTAAAGGCATGCCAAAAAGTCTATGTTTTAGAACTTTTGTACTGTGTACTTTGGAAAAATCTGGACCCTTATCTAGTACATAAAACTGACCTAGTAGTTACCACAAAACTGACCTACTATAAACCATTGTGCCATGTGTTTGGATTCCAGTAACCATTGGAATGTGTAGAAGCAGAGATCAGAAAATTCAAAGGTCAGACTCAAATGAACTTGGTGTGTTATGAACACAGCAGCTTTAAGATATGTCTATTCTTCGTTTTCTGTGTTTAACTTTGTTGAAAATGCCTGAATATTTCTTGCTGAAAAATCTCACACTGTCTTCATTCTGACTTCTGCTAGAAATGTAGTGGGCAGAATATTTAAAGAATTTACATCAAATACTGTATTAATTTTTCTGGTGAAACTAGTGCATGCAAATTTTTAGGTTGGCTCCAGTGTTTCTTAAAATGCTCCTAAGTATTGCGGTCTATATTAAGGAATGAACACGTTGTAATTATTAACCAACAACTGTTAAAATAATTTATTTTGATAATTAAAAAATGGTGAATTTGAGGTGAAGTTCTTACCGAGGATGGTACGCTGCAGCAACCCTCTTTACTGTAACACTGATGGCTCTTGCATACTCTGTGTCATCTCCTTGCCTTTTTTTTTTCTGGGTTTGGAGGACAGGGTAGAGTAATGGTGTCTGGGCTGTTAAAAGTTTGGGCTGAAGGATGCTGGACATGAACCAGTGCACTAATAGATATCACTGAGTGTTATATATCATGTTTTGCTTCCAGTGCTGAAACCAGTGATGGCTCAATTGGCTGTATTTAAATATAGAAAGAAATTGTACAATCAACTAGCAAAAAAAAAAAAAAAATCTTCCATTACATTGCCTGATTTTTTTAGAAATTGGTTTATCTTTTGGAGTTGGATAGGCTATCACAGAAGAATCAGAATGCTCTCTTTAACCCAAGAACAACCTTATCCAAGTATCAGCCCTTTATACAAAGAACAGAAAAAGGCTTGAAAGTTATCAAAAACTGGCACTTTTATAGACTAAAATATTTGTATTGTTTTGTTACTGATTTGAGTTCAAGTTTTGAAACTCATGAGCTTCCTCAGATTTTGAAATTTGTGACATTTTTCTAATCTGGATTTTTCCATAATTTTAGTTTCTCCATACTTCCAAATTAACATTTTTTATGGGAAAAGGGAGAAACATATTATAACTGAAGCAAAATTTGAGATTATACTCAGCCTAAGATTAGAACAGGATAAAACCTTCTGTTGCACTTTCTGGCACCAAGGATGAAGATCGTGTGACAAAAATGGTTCCATTAACTCAACCACTGGGCAAAACAATTAAAGTTTTGAGTTGACATGTCTTTATTGAAAACTACAATATTTTCTGAACTATATCAAACAAAAGTAGATAGATCTTCTTTTTAGCTAAAGATATCCCTGACATGTGGTTTCAACAAAGCTGACAGGAAATTTGCGTGTACAGGATGTGAAACTGCAACCCCTTTTTGTAGACTTCTGATATTGGAAGAGATTGCACTTTAACATCATTGGCATACTCGCTTCAGAACTGATCAGATAACGGGCTTATAGAACAAGTATCACATACTTCAAGCTTACCTTTAACTGCATAGATGCTGGAGAACTGAATGCTTCTGGATGGTAACAGAAAGAGATTCGAGAATTCACACTCAGCTTTTTGAACAGTAAATATTTCCCTCTTTTAGCATGACAGAACAGAAAAAACACTCAGATGATAAATTTTCACTTCTGCAAAGCTCTCCTGGATAAAGAGAATGTGGGGTTAGAGTGTTGGAAGGAACGGAAGTTATGTTTCACAGTGGATAAGCATTTTGAGAAAGCAACTGTCTTTATGGAACAAAGTATAATATTAAAATAAATTGAATATTATGGCCACCTGCATGCCCAAGTACCTGGTGATCTCTAGTCATTATGTGATGCCATTAATGTTCCAGTATATGATTGGGATGAAATGAAATAAACTTACAGACTGAGTGATGAATCTGGTCCAATGCAACACTTGTGCATTTAAAAAAAAGAGAACCATACCATGTTCCTTTGATATGGAGTTTGTACTTATACACACGGAATTGTGTTACCTTGTTGTGATCTAAAGGTAATTCCCCCTAAATTTGAGTTTTTTCAAATAATGCAACACATTACACTTATTTCCAAAAATCATGAAACATTACTCAACCATTAATATTGTGGGATCAAGCACCTGCTTAACATTGTAAGTAAAAAAAAGAATGCTATTAAATACTAGTTTTCAAATATAATTAATTTTTCAGAAAGTAAGAAGAAAAGTTCTGTTTAACCATACATAGTGTACAATATGAATTAATATTGATAACTTTATGTGAAAAACTTCAGACAGACTTAAATGGGAACCTGAAATGATGCTTTTGCAATGTTTTGATGAGAGTAACCCACCTTATGGTTTCCTTGGTATCCTTGCAAAGAAATAGGAGTTAAGTAGTTTGACTGAAAGTTCACATCAGTCATCTTCACCATAATCCCCCAATAATTTCCTCTGAAGCATGACATAAATGAGATTACAATGTTGATAGGGAAAAGCAGTTTTTCATAATCATAGCAGTCAATACTGATGACATTGCTGACCAGCTCCTCAGAATCATCCACCACCAAGGAACTAGTGTCATTGAGTATATTGCACTTTAGATTCTCCAGAACAGTTGCAGGGGCTGTAATAACACAAGCTATTTCCTGTTTATTTTTACCACTTTCTTTGACTAGAAATCTATTAAAAAAATAAAATTCTTTGTATTTGGAGTGGGGTAGTGTCTTGTATTTTTAATTAAATACTTCAATGTAATGATGTGCTACAATGAAGCATAAAAAGATAATTCAGAAAAATATATTTATGAATAAATGAGAAAATAAATTTTTTATGTTTAGCCTGTTTCAGAACAGCTTACACCAAATTGTAGTCCTTTCTTGCTAATTTCCAACACTTTGAGGATTATTGACTTTACTGGCTGTGACTCAGTCCCTCTCTGGCATAAAAAAAATTATTCAAATAGAAACTTAGAGTTTACTTTAGACCAAAGGAAAAGATCTTCACTGCGCATGCTTAAATTGTAAACTGCTGTTATTTGCATGACCAGCAGCTGTTCAGTACATGTATATTGCATTTCTGCATGCACATGTTTATAAGTTAATAAGCAATAATTATTTACATCTGTTCCTAAAAAAAAAGAATATGTGCTTACTCTTTGTTCATTCAGTACCTAGATTTTTTTTACTGCTTCTGAATCACTCACAGAAGGATTCACAGCCATGAGATCATTCCTGAAGGTACTTAGGTAATTACTAAAATTCTCATTATTTGATTCCATTTTACTGCCTTCCATTTTCTCTGTCAGGCTGTGCTCTTCACTTTCTAGCCCTTTTAAAGAGTCCCTGACTTCTTCCTTTTTCTCCTGTTCCAAACTATTAGTGATGGTTCTGTCATAAATGACTTCCAATGTTCCAGACAGAATGTCTTCCTCATTGCTTGTAAGAGCATCCTGAAAAGCCAGCTCTGGAGGCTTTTCAGTAACAGAGCTACCTCCATGAAGCTTATCCTTTCCATTGCACTCTTTTTTCTCTGTAAAAGAGATGATTGGTAATTGGTGTTCACCATCTTCCTTTTCCATTGGAGATTCTCTGCTAGTGTCCTGTTTTTGAGCAGATTTGTTTTCAGCTAATGATGAAACTTTTCCCTCAGTTTGAATTTCACTTGTGTGGGTTTGATTAACATTTTCACTTTCCATCTCGTTCAGGGAAGGAGTTCCTTGGAATTGCTGACTGGGATTGGGAGATGCTTGCACAGAGTCTGTTGCTTTTCCTTCTGAACAATGCACATCAGTTTCTTTAGCAGCATTTTCACCAGTTTGGTTCTGAGAACCATATCTTGCAGCATGAAATTTATTTTCTGACTCTTGAAGGTGTGAGTTTGTATTTATCACATAATCCTTCACTTTTGGCAGTTAATCTATAATTCCATTGTACTCTGAGGCAAAAAATAACCAATTAAATTTTGCTATGAAAGCTAGACAAAAATGTGAAAACTAGATATGCGTACCTATTGAATTCCACATAATCCCATAGTGCCACTCAGTACACGAATCACACTGTATATCCTGGCTTTTCAGGTGGAGCCAATTTCTAAAGAACCGAATACAGACAAGTACATTTCTGTACTTGTCTAAGAACAGCTGTGTATTTGTCAAAGTTTTACTCTGGCAACCCTAATGAACACCTTTCTAACAATCAGACACTAGCTAAATTCTTCATGACGATCAGTCCAAATCATGGCATTGATAAATAATAGTCAAATCAATTTGGGAAGATCTTTAAAACTAAAACTTATATTTCCTAAAACTGAATCTTGCAAGATTCTAATGCATGGGTTTCTAGCAAAGGTAATATACATGGACCTAATTTTATACTCAACCTTAACAATTCTGAGGTATTGCTATGAAGAATAGATGATAACATAAAATCACCAGCCTGCATATAATACTTAAGCCCAGCAGTTTGCATTATCATTACAGGCATGGTGAATGTTGCCCTTGCATATAACTAAAACCACTTTGTGAAGAAAAATGCACAAAAAGCACACAATCACTATGCACCATTCATGTAAGATTTTTTCTTATATATTTTATGAGCCCTCATTTTCCTAATCTTAAACCTTTCCTTAGAAAGTATTCCAGATATTCTCTGCAAGGATTTAAAATGTATTACTTAGAGCTCTTCCTTCATCTTATGCTGTCAACCTCTATAATTGGAGTGATATCTTCATTAGTTAGATATAGTGCAAACCTCAGAAAATTTTTTGCTTATTTCTGTTTGCTGCATGAGATCCTGGAGAACTTTGTTTTGCAGGTTAAATCTCCTGAAAGTCAATACAAATAAGAAAATTGTACAACACAGTATAGTGTGGTGTCCACTTACAGTGTGCAGAGACACACAAGGGAAGGAAAACAGAAAGGGCTGATACAAGTCTTACAGAAAGCCTTTGACTTACATTCACTTTTTTTAAAATGTCATATGAAGTAAATCAATACTTCAGGGCTTTCCACTTGGAAAATAATTTTATTAAGAATGTCATCACATATCAATGAGTGACATTATATGATCTGGACAGAACTCACATCTCTATTTGCATCTGATTAATTTAAACCTACAGAGAGTACAGTTCAGAATAGCTTTTTTCTTATTTAACTAGGTCTAAAAATTATTCCTTTCTCATACTTCCTCAGTTCCCAAGAGACTTACTATATTTTGACTATATTTTGAAAAAAAAAATAAAAAAAAGGGAAGCAAATACATTTTTAAAATATTGTTTACACTGTTAGTTTAAAGGAAAATACTATTTTACTGTTTTTCCAGAGACATTTTTACAGTAGTGAAGAAATTCTAAATAGTTTAACAGGACTGAGAAATAAAACACAATGACTGGAAATAACAGAGCTTTGTTTGCAGAACAGGTTGTAAAAGACCACTTCTCAGTTTCACAGTTAGGCAAAGTTCAAGCTTAGACAAAACTGCCAGCATTTACATATCCTCCCTGAATTTTGCATTTTCTAAATAAAATTTAAAAACTCTCAAATAAATTGTACAGCTCTTTAAACTTTCCTAAAATAAAATTGAAGATAACAGAGTAATTCAAAACAATGGCATTTTCCTATGCTGTAAATGTGACTTTTCTAATATGGGCAAGAAAAGATATGGCCTTGTTACAGTATACTATCTGATTGCGTCAAATGGAAAGACACTTTTTGCATTCAGTTACAAGGCTAACCTCAAAATAAGTTTTCTTTTGTGTTTTTCCCCTCCCCCATCACTTTTATAACACTTTGCTTTCTGTGCTTTGTTTGATGTTTGATAACACGGCTTTAGAACACAGAGGTAGTTTACATGCAACTGTCTCCAAACCTCTTTGCTGAGTGTTTTAAGAGAATTTTTCAGATGAGGAAGAGCAGCTTTTTGGATGGAGAATGAGTCTTGGAAACCTGATAAAAAAAGAATTAAAAAAAAATCACATAACCATGAGGCCAACAGCACAGTTAGCTTGCCTGGAGCCTAGAAGGAGAGTAGGAGACTTTTAAAACAGAAATGTTTTGTTATTATTACAAACTTTATAAACCTGTAGGCCAAAACCTCAGAAACAGAAGCGTAGCTAAACATTTCTGTCTCTAATCTCTTTCCTTCTCTCTTTTTGTATCATAGAATAATCATAGAAGGATAGAGTGGTTTGGATTGGAATGAGATGATCTTTAAGGTTCTTTCCAACCATCCTTCCTGTCATGGGCAGAGACACCAGGTAGACCAATTTCCTCAAAGCCTTGAACACTTTCAGGAATGGGACATCCACAAGTTCTCTGCCTTTTTCTCCCTCTTCCTGTGTCTCATTACTCTCTGAGTTAAGAATTTCTCCTAACCTAACATTTAATCTAAACCTCTCCTCTTAGTTTAGAACTCTTCCCTCCTGTTCTACCAATATATATGATAGTGTCCATGTAAAAAAATCACTCTCCCTCTTTTAAAAGCCCCTTTTAGGAATTAGAAGGCTGCAACAAGGTATTCCCAGAGCCTTGTCTTCTTCAGCATGAACAACCTCAACTCTCTCAACCTCTTTTAAAAGGAGAGATGCTCTGATTGCTCTGATCTTCTTCATGGCCTTCCTCTAGACCTGTTCCAACAGGTCCATGTCCTTGTGCTGGGGACTCCAGACCTTTACACAATACTCCAGGTGAGGTCACACAAGGGGGGAGCAGAGAGGGAGAATCACCTCCCTTGGCTGTTGGATACTCCTCTTTTGAGGTTTAATGCTGATCGACCTTAGACAGAAATGTTAGTTTTCTCTTCTTTGATAAATATTTGTTAAGATGTTGATGTCCACCTACTGCAGGACTGAGCTGAACACGGAGCAAAACTCCTGTGAGAAGATATTTAAGAAAGTACAAGAACACCAGTGAAAAGTGAGGACTGAGGAAAATGTGTGAGAACCAGCCCTGCAAACAAAAAAGAGAAGATGGAAGAGGAGGTACTGCAGACATGGGGCAGAGATTCCCTTGCAGTCCAGGGGAGACCAGACTGGGGCAGATATCCTGCAGCCTGGGAAGGACCCCATGCCAAGTAAAGTAGATATTCCCTGAAGGAACTGCAGTCTGTTTAGAATCCAGTATTTCCTGACAGGAACTGCAGACCATGGGAAGGACCCACAGTAGAGCATGGAAAAGACTAAGCAGAAAGGAGTGTAGAGGGAACTATTATGGAGTGACTACCCATTTTAGATTGCCCTGCACTCCTCAAAAAGGGGAGGAGGTAAAGGAATTAGGAATGAAGGAGTGAAGTTAAGCATGGGAAAAAGAAGGGGTGAAGGAAAGGTCTTGTTTCAATTTTTTACCTTTGCTTCTCACTATAAAAATCTATTTAAATTGACAATAAATTAAATTGATTTTTTTCTCTAAGTTGAGCCTATTTTGCCTATGACAGTAATTTTAAGTGATTTTCTCTATATCAACCCAGTATTTTTTTTCTATCTTATTTTCTTTCCTTTTCCTGTTGAAGAAGGAGTAAGTTACTGGTGGGCCTCTGGTATCCGGCCAAGATAACCCCACTTAAGTATAGTGTACATAAAACTTTGAACAATTCTGTTTAGTTAGTTTTACTTTTATACATTTTTGGTCACATAATGAGAATTATGAGTCTCATATTGAATCTCATGGAATAGACTCAAAAACAGTGTGATACAACTGTGAGAATATGAATTAATTTGGTCTAATGAATTACCAAGTACTGAAATACTAAGAAATTAAAATTAGGGTCCCCCAGCATCATCAGACAGAAGAACTCAGCATCTAATACACCCAGTCTGTCTGCTTATAGCTAAGTCCTTCCATACATGCCTGGACTTCCAGTCAATTCCTTGTGTTTATCATGGAGAGCACTCAGCAAGTGGCAGGTTTCTTGAATAATTTCTGTAACATTCTCCAGCTGCTGGCTGAGAGAGCTGCTCAGCTCTTTTGCTAAAGAGCTCAGTCCAGGCACATACTCCTGCATACCTTCTTTATCCTGGCCACTTTTCAAAAGCATGTCTCTTGCTAGCAAGTTCAGGTAACAGATTTTTCCTATCACTGTTTAGAATTTCTAGACTAAACAGAAATTTTAAGTACTATATTCCACAAACCAAACTCTAGCTGAGAAACTCTGAGTTGATGTTGACTATTAAAAAGTTTCTAGGTGACAGGAAGGAGAGGCTGTTCTGTAACTACAGGCAAGGATTACCAGGAGATGCCAATGTACATCCTACACCTCTAAGGGAGGTTATGTAACTTGGTTATGTAACTCAGTTATGTAGCAGTGACTTAAAATTTCAGGATATTTGAGTAATTTCTTGCTTCAGTGGCTAAAAATGATCAGTACCTATGAAATCAAGCTTAATTGCTTATTTATAATTATATTCTCACCAACAATGAGGAAGTGTTTTCACTGCGGTATGACATTAAATGCTATAGGTCATTTGACTTTGTTTTCTGAACAACTGCATTTTATTTGTTGTTTATAGACCTCAAATAGGTGGGGCAGGCCCAAGCTGTCATGAAATGTGGATGATGTATTTGAATTATATGGATGTTTCAGAAATACAAGATTCTACAAATCTAATTTTGTGGTTAGAGAATACAGTTATTAGCCATAGATGTTGAAAGAAACTTGCAGTTATTTCTAGGGGGTGTTTATATAATGGGGGAAGAAATGTAAAAAAAAGGCTATCAGTTATATGTTCAAATAACTAATGACCAAATTTTGTTTGACGTTTTAAAAGCTGAAAAGCAAGCTTAGGAGAAAAACACAAGGTTACTAAGCTTAAATGTGGTAACAAGAACTTACTATAGAGTTCATGGGGAAAAAGCACTAAACTATGAGTAAGAGTGCCTCAAATACCACACTCCCATGAATACCCCCATGAAAGCAGGCAGCCTCCTTTTGGATGAGCTCACAACCAGGTGCTCCTGAAGGCAACCTGGGAAGTAGCAGAGCCAGTGCCTGACAGGGCTCCTGTGCTGGTCACCATCCTCAGCAAGTGAAATTTGAGCACTCGCACATTAGGGACAGCATTTGCAATGATTCCACCCAGCAAGTTCAGGACCAGATGTCTCACCAGGACACTAATGATAAGAAGAACATCACTGACATTCTTACTGATGCTAATTTATGTTGTGTTGTATGATGGGCTAGGGGAGAATATGCCTGAAAGCCTCATTAGCAGAGTTCAATACGCAGCTACATCTGAGGAATCACACCAAAATATTTTATAATTTCAGAAATGTACTGCAGAAATTGTTGGTATTGTGGCTTTCCTACTAAACACTCCTTTTTATGGCCCACTGTAAATATAATTAATGCAGCTCTAAATGGCAACTAAAAATGGGATTGAGATAGATACTGAAAATTACATCTAAGCATTGGAAGAACTAATAAGGTAATGTCAACAGAGTGCTTTGAAGATGCAAAGCACAGTGTAAATGTTAAAATAACAATGAAAGATGGAAAGAGTCTTTAATAAAATCTATGAGCAGGAACTAGCTGTAATTATTACATTCAAAAGGAAAGTTACTTTTGACTCATTATAGTTTGCTTGATCACACTGAAAATACAGCACAGCTAACAAAAAAAAGGCATGTGAATCATTAACTTACCATTTCTGTTGGTTCAGTTTCTCCACTTTTCCTAGATTATTCCTAGTAAAAAGGGAAGCTCAAAGAGTATGTATGCTTTCGCGTACAGAGAGTGAAAAAAAGTGTCATCTTTCCATCCAAAAGTTTTGGAATGTGTCAGTGAAAAAAAAAAGAAGATGAAGAAATACATTAATGTGTAAATACTGTGTAGCATTGCTCTGACTGACCTCTTCTTTAGAGGTAAATCTATTTTGTTCCCCTAACCATAATACAGGTGAATTCATCAGCTCCAGATTTTTTCCAATATATCTATATCCTCAGATTACTTCTCAATCAATTACTAATGTGCAGATGTGAGGTATGAGAAATGACATTAGATTGAATAAAGGTAAAAGAAGATCTAATTTTTAAAAGTAACCTTGCCTGAAATAGGTAATAATAAATGAATCTGTTATCAGATTATGTTACTCACTGCATGTTGTAGAGCTTACAGAAAACTACTGTAAGACCCTGTTATAATCACAGTTTTATAAGAGATGAAAAGAACTGATTTATATTCATGGTCTTTGCCATAAGCAAATTGTTTTGGTTTGGGTTTTTTTGGTCAAAAAATTATATATCTCACTCCTCTTCAGTTAATACATGTCCGTATAGATTATCTGTGCATATTCAAAAGAAGACATTGACTAGTTTAGAAAATACATTTCTCTAAAACATACTCAATAGCAGAAGAGAAATTACTCTGACTATTTAATGGGTAGTTAAAACAAGGTCATGCCTTAGAGATAAGAAAGTAATTATATTGGTCTTCTCTGTAAACATGGGCAAAACAAGCAAACAAAACTTTTGTAAAAATATGAAGAATTTCATGGTATACATGGTGTAAGGGCAGACAATTACAGAGTGGCCTGTATAAGACTTTATTATAGATGCAATTACATTGTCACTGAAACAGTTACCCCACAATCACTGCTATTGGGAGACATTTCATTTTTAAGCACAAGGTTCTATACCAGATCTCATGACAGCAACTGAGGCAGTAAAGGCCACTTAAATTACAGGTGACTCTTGCAGGTTTTTTAATCTTCAGCAGTCATAAAGAGCATGTATATTTAGGCTGTCTGACCATTGTTTTAGCAAAACAAAAAAAAAACAAACAAAAAACAAACAAACAAACAAACAAATTGTTCTTACACCTATCTTAATGTCAGTCCCAGTGCTGGACTATGAAAACCTATTTATTACATTTTGCCATTAATTTGCTGTTTCTCCTTAGTTGAAGAATGGTGATAAATTATGTAAATGGAATTTCTTAATCTTTGATGCTGTTCACTGAACAGCCTTATAACTTAATGCTTCTGTTTATGTACCATACTGACAGGTACTAGACAATGTAACTATAAAGATTTTGGGAAAATTGTGTGATTTTTACTTGACATAAACTCTTGCCCAAAGAGATCCAGTTGGTGCAGTAGCAGCTCTCAGGGCTCTGCATGCTCCCGTGAGGCTTCATGGTCCAGATCAGCCCCACCTGGTGAGTGAGGGCGATTAGCTATGCCATGCTTTGAAGCTTTCTGAACACTTGGAAAAGAATATGTTGCTGCAATTAGTAAAATATAATTGGAAGACAGGAAGGGTAAAGAAAGTAGGCAACACAAATTATTCAGCCATATTGCAGTGTATATCCCCTGAAAATATATGACTGCCTATATTAATATATAGTATAGAGTGCACCGAAGAAAATATTGTATTATCACATGTGAAAGAGGAAGTCCTTTCAATGCAATATGATAAAGAATTTAGTACAAATGTTATTTAGTTAGAGTAAAATTTATATCATACAGTAAATGCTGGAGTCACTTTAGGCTTGTAATTTTGTGAAGTTAATTCAGCCTGGATTAGTTACTCACATGGTTTACTGTGCAGCACACCAGTTACAATGAGGATGTTGAGACTTTAAGAATAAGTAGACTTTATAAGTACAGTATTACTCAGGTCTCCTGTAAGTTTAACAATGGAACTATAGTTTGCTTTTTCAGCCTTTACTCTATCTGAGCAGAGGTAAAAAAGACACGGGTATACAAACAGACACACAGAACCAGTACAGGGATATCTGATCAGAAGTAACTCTCTAGGATTTGGCCCCCATGGATCCTCAGCCTCACTGGAAATCCCTGCCTGAAATATGTCCTTTGACTGAGAAAGAATCGGGCCATGGAGGTAGGATGAAGACACAAGCTGTCATATTATCCACTGCCCATGGACATGGGTTATATACGGTTACAATAACAGACTCACAAGAAAAGAGTCATGGGTATCCAGCAACCCAGTTGTTAAAAGTAGGGTCCTTTGCCCAGGGAAGCAATATAATGCAAAAGGAAGAAGAAATATGTATGTAAGAAATAAAATTGCAAAACCAATTGTGATAAATATAGAATTGTTACTAGATTTCATTTTTTAGGTTTTGCAATGTTATTTATTTATTTATTTCATGTGAAAGAACTAATAAAAAAAGATCTGTGCACTCATTCTCAAAGTTTAGATATCCACCAAAATTTGATTTTCCAAAGAGTGATCCTACTCTTCAGCAAAGCTACATTAGCAGAAAAAAAATAAATTGGAAAAATTGGCTCTGTGCTTGATTTTGTTTTAAAACAATTCCTGTTCCTGGGTTACATTCACATTAAACTGTATTCCCTAAGTATTTGAAAAGTCCTTTAAAAAAAGGGCTTTTTCATCCATATTAAATAATGGCCTTGGATGTAGGAAGAACAAAATATCCAATTTAGAAAAATAGGGATCAAATTATACATTTAAATCAAATTACCCTTTAGCAGTTATACATGTTCTTTTCAGAATACCTTAGCAGCTGATAACAAAGGAAGTGGACTTTGTTCTGCTAGGAAAAGAGATTAGAGTGTGTGGTGCAGATCCAATAAGTTCTGTCTATATACTCTGCATATAATGCAAAGTTCAGTATATGACAACGAATATATTTTGGTGTGATCTATTCATACTTGAAAATACATGTAATGGGTTTTCTTCCCATTGCTGGTATTCTGAGGCCCAAATAAAAAAGCAATAATAGTATAAGAAGAATTAAGAGAGTGCTACAGAGGCATTGTGCCATAGAATTCACACCATATGTTCATGTAAAAGCATCATTTAGCACTCTTTTATAGTGACCAGTGCTGGAAAAAAGATGTAATCCCTTTGAAATATGCAATTATGAAGTAACATGGTTAAAAAAAGGTATCTCCCTCTAAGTGCAGTCACAGCACTTGAATTTAAGCAATCTTAGCTAAGAATCAAGAGCTCAAGAGCCTCACATCGGGAAAAGCAAAACTCCAGAGCTGAGGAGGGAAGTCTGAGCCTGTACTAAACCCCTGTATGGGGCTGCCTTTATACCTATATTCATTTAAATGCATGGTGAAATTGGCTAAGTTGGTCATTACATTCAACTTAGCTTCTGTGGAGCTTTCAGGCACGCATTGCAGAAAACAAGTTATATTCTAGGATAGAATTAATACACAGATAATTGAGTTCAGGGTGCTAACTGTGGTTTTCTCATTTCTGAGCCTCATCTATGTCCAGTTGCATAGCCACAGCCTTTGGTTATCTTTGTGACCTGTGGGGAAAAAATAAAAGGCAGGTGATATTCTTTATGTGTTCTCTTTTAGTTCAATTGGTGATAACTATTTGTAAGCAGTTTGAACAATATTCCATGGGAACAAACAATCATCTATCAAAGAGACTGCAGACTGGGATTTTGAGTTCTTTTTCTTGGTGGGCAATGTCCTCATATTTGGAATGGCAAGAGGAACTTCTAGCCCATCTAATCTGTTCTTTACTACTTGAGCACAGACCTACAAAATACGGTAAGAATGGAAGAGTAGATTTTCAGATGGATTTCCAAGTGAAATCCATATTGAACTGTAAAATGCATAAGTAATAACCTAATTATAACCTTTAGGAAAAACTAGTTCTTGAAAGAAAAATGCCTTTTTCATGTGACTAGCAATAGTATTTTGTAGTTATTAGACCTAGAAAAAATGTAGGCTTTTCTATTCAGTATTGAAGTAACACTTACTTAATTGCAATCTTAACTAAATTTTAGAAAGGGAGAGGCTTTAGGAACATGACATGAAAGTGTTGTTTTCACTTGATAGTATTTTTTTTCATAATGAGAAAGTCCCAATCCATCATACTACTGTCCTCAATACTGGAGTTAGACCTTCATAGTTCTTAAGAGACACCTTTGGTACAAAGAAATGTTTGAAGGAAGCATGAAATTTTCAGTAAAGAATAAGGTGAAAAAGATAGAAGGAATTATTTAGATATAGAATGTTGTGCTGTCATCAATTTCAGTGGACTTTGTAACGTAACCTGAATGTTTGAATGAGATTTTTTTAAATGGCAATCTAATTCAAAATTGTAGGCAGAATACTTATGCCATTCTTTGTTCATCTAAAATAACTAAGGTTATTGGTAATTTCAGTACCACCTGGTACTACCCAGTTTGCTTGTCTACTTTAAACAGTTAGCATTTTGTATTTGAGGTTGTTGCTCAGTTTGCCATTTAGAAAAGAGACAGAAAACTAAGGAAACTGTAAAATGGCGTGTACATAGTAAAACTTCAAAGACTTGATACCTCTCACCTTCTAACTTAACCTAGTAATAATTTCTACAAGAAATTATTCATGGACAGATGGGAGTATCTTCACTTTGAGTTTTCTATTGAAGTGTTTTTTGCATATAGAGTCAGCCTCCAGTTCAGCACTTTTTATAGCATCAGAATGCTGGGAAGTGAGTCAGCTATCATGAGGTGCTTTCTTTGGTTGGGCAGAAAGCAGTGAGGAAAGGAGAAAACAGAAGAGAGAGAACGGGTTGTCCAGAGAATTACTCCAGAGGGCACTATCCCTGGAAGTGTTCAAGGCCTGTTTGGATGGAGCTCTGGGCAACCTGGTCTAGTGAAAGGTGGAAGTCCCTCCCAACTCAGTCCATTCTACAATTCTATGATTCTATGATAATATGTTTCATCAGACCTAAATAACAGTATGAAAGTGTATTTAACTATAGACAATTTCAACTGTGAATGTACTATGGAAATTTTTTCCTCTAGAAATAGTTCTGTGATGTCTATTATATTTCATTACTTCCGTTACAAATTTGCTTAAGCAACAAGTAAAATGAAAGAGAGAAGGAAGTGCCTGAAATGGTGACCTTTAAATCAAATAGCATCTTTAAAAGTGTCAAATGTGGTTTCTGTTGAGTTCGAGTAAGCCAGTGCTGTGGAGATAAAATCTTAATGATTTGTGATTCATTACATTTCAATGAACTGTGCAAAAGATAAATATGGGAAAAAATTTACCACTTTGATGTGCAGGAAATTTCCTCAGAGGAATTTGTTTTCAAATAAGTTAAAGAATGCTCCATTAAACTTCTCAAAGATGGCAGGAAGCTTTGTCAAGGTAACTGGATTCTCTAAATGAGAGCAACAGCAAGGAAATAAAAAACTCCTGAACATGCCACATGCTTTGAAGATGCATTTGTATTCAAAATCGACTTGAAAACCTTTAAATACAAATGAGAGACAGAAGTGCTAGAATAAGGTCCCACTTGGAACACAGGTACTCTGGAAAAAAGTATTAAAGTCACTAGATTTAGATTTTTTAGTGAGAGATTTCTTGGAGAAAACCCTAGTCAGCAACTAGATATTGATATTTTAATTTTATCTTTTGTTTTCTTGGTTAGATGCCTTTCTTTTGCAGCAAGACCTTAACTCCCTTGCATGGCTACAATAAATCATCTGCTTTCAATTCTAGGCTTGTGGCTTCAATGAAGCAGTACTGCAGACAAAATTCTCAGCTTGTCTGTAGGTTAAAACATGTACCAATACTTAGGGAAGTGGGGGATCACCAGCCCATAGGGCTGTATCCAGAGCTGTGGGTGCAGGCCCAGGACAGGACTTGGAGTGGGTTAGTCCAGGCAAGACCCTGTCCAGTATTGTGTGCTTTGGTAAAAGGCAGCAGATAGAGCTTTCTTAACTTCCTGGAGCCTCACTTTGTCCCAGATAATGTCTTTTGAATTGCTATCTTTGCAGACGTGTGTTGAAAGTGAAGTAAAGTTTGAGGTTTCTTATTCACCCATCACCACTATATGAGAGGTGCTAATTAGAGCAAATTTTACAAGTTTGTTGGTTTACAAGTAGATTTATCATAATAAAGAGTATGTCAATTAATCTAATAACTTCTTGAGAGAATTTTACATGTGCAGTTGAGTGCCATATGCAATATGTAAGTCAAAAAATTCATTAGAACTTAACTGTCCCGAGAATTGGTAAAGGAAAGAAAAACATCAATACATTGTAAAAGTAACTGTTAAAAAGTACTCTGTGGGATCACTTTTACACACTTGTTTCAAAAGTCACATATCAATATCAAAATAGCTGAAGGGACTACTTCATGAGTCCCTCAGTAGTTTTAACAAAACATAGACTGCATTAAGGTAAAACTTATAGCCATTAAAGGAAGATGGCAAACCTGAATATCATTATGTTATCATACCTGTATAAAATTATTTTAATAGCTTATAAAATGGTAGTCTAAAAATTCATCATATGGTAAAGGGATGCTTCCTGGAAATCAAACTATTAATTACATTAAAATATGGGGTCTGGGTCAAACTGGCTTACAGGTTTGAGTAAAAATGGAGGTTGGTATCCAGTATGACAAACAAAAGTGACTGACTTATAATAAAAATGGCTGAGAGGAATCCCAAGGACACATAAACTGTTGATAGCAAATGTAAAAACTGAGCTTAACTCTTGTGCTTATTATTAACAGCAGTCCTATAATTTTTCTGAAGCTTTGTATCATTTTGTCTTACCCTGAGTGAAATATGTTATCTCATAATAGAACTCTTATGAACATTGTAATGCATTATTTAATTTCCAAGGTTAGTATTCCTGATATTTTATTAACAATAATATTAATGTTACACTGAAACAATAATTGTGAGGCTCAAATCATAAAAGGCCTAGATATTCACCTCATGGTTATTTGAAGTGTAGCTAACGTTGCACTTCTTATGATGCTTCATAAGCTCCAAAATCTAAATATTTAACCTTCTCAACACCTTGAGGAGACTGGCAGATGAATTTTATTACCTCTTCTTTGAAGAGGAGCAAATGAGACTGAACAGATTGCAGAAGACCAAGTTCAGAACTTAGACCTTGCTTGGACTGTGTTCAATAAGAATATGTGGGTTGTTTGGTTTTTTTCCAAGAGAAAGTGAAACAATCTCATTAAAAATCATAACTAAACTCAGGTCTGTGGTGCATTTTTAGGTAGCTGACAAACTCCATGTAAGTATCAGAGCTACTTGTAAGTCATCCATAAAGGAGGGAGTAGCAGTTGTTTCCCCTATTTTATCTTACAATTAGCTGTTTGTGCAGCTAGTTTTGTAGTTCTTAAATAGAATAAATATGCAGCAAATAGAACTGATCTATAGTTTTAAAAATATACACGTCTGAAAATTACAATATTTGAAATTTGGAAAATGTCTGACTAGTTTGAATCAGTTTCATTATAAGCTCAATGAACAATGAGAAATGTGCAAACATCTCTTCTGACATATGACAAACCACACAGTGTGGAAATTTGGGATATGATCATATCCTAAGGATTAGGTCCTGTACAGTTTGATGACATTATTCCATCTTTACTTAAACACAGACTTACAGGGTTATTCTTATTGACTGATGATAATAAAATCAGGTCAATATCAATCACTGGAAAACCGGCTTTTTAAAGGGCTTTTTAATAATAAATACGAGCTGGAAGGTATTCTTAGCATGTTTACTGTGAATGACCTTATATGGTTAAACGTATTTTAGAATACAAAAGCCCTAATGTCTTTCAGAGAATATAGCAGAAGTCATGCAGCTCCTATTTGTAATTAATTTCTAAACTGACATTTTGTCTTGCTCTACTAAAAAAACCTGCCTACCTAACACTTTTTTCATGACACCACCACAGAAACTCAAAGGAAGAGAAAATTACCAGATAACCAAATCTCTGCAGCTTTCAGGCCTATCAGCAGATTTTTCAAAACTCAATCTTATCAACAAGTTATACTTTGCCTTATGTCATATCTGAATTACAACAAAATTAGTGAGATGCAATTTCCTGCTGATTTTTTGTAAGACACTTTTTTTACTGTAGTGTTAGAAAGCTGCCACTCCATGCTCATCAGAGAACTATATGCTGTAGATAAATTAGAGACAGAGAGCTTTCTTAAAAGATGATATATTATGCTACTTGATTTCTAACAAAGAGTAAAACACTATATATTAAATTATACTATTTTATTTCTAACAAAGAATAAAACATCCTATAGGTTTGTGTGGTACTGATAATGTAATTTAGACATACACAAAAAGTCAAGAAAAGCCCCTAAACCCCTTAAAGCACAATGTGGCTTAAAATGATCTTGAGTATATTGCAATTTGTCTGGACATAATGCAAACAGAAATAAGTAAGCACAACTAGGTATGTGTTTAATGCTTATTTCTCCCATTCCTCACCCTCACCTCAAAAAACCCACTGAAAAAAAATTATCTCACTGTACTTGTGGTCAAGGAGACTACATAAGTAAAACTCCTGAGCCACAGTGTGTCGGGGCGCAGTGTCATGCTCTGAGGGAAGATACCACTGCTGCACAGGAATAAATGTGTTGAGGGCAATCTCTTTCAGTGGGCTCCATGTGAAAATCTGACATCCCCTTTTTAAGGACCAATGCTGAGGGGACCGTCTCTGCCATTGGTCCAGTGACATGGGCAAATCACATGCGGCCCTGGAAGAGGAAGGAAAGTGGGCTCTATAGAAAGACTTGAGAATTTCTTGACAGAGAAGAGCTCAAGGGTATTAATCAATGACCATACCCTTAGACTTGCAGGAAAAAGAAATTCTAGCCCACCACAAACTGCTAATTAACAGAATTTTTGCATGGTGAGGTAAGCCTTGCAAAGGAGGCCGGTCTTTTGTTATTTACAGAGCCTGAATCTTTCAAATAGTTTAAGTTACTGTGGTTAAAATTCCTTTTCAAAGTCAGTATTCATTAGCATTCTTACTGTTCTGAAAGGAAGCTAGGCTTAGCTGGAAATGCTGGGCAAATCTGTGATCAGATGACTCTGTGAGTCATTAGGTTACAATTCAGAAAGGCTATGACACAAAAGGGTGTTAGTATACTTACCTGAATCACATTTGTGCACTCACTTGGTTTGGAAACATATCAGCCCCTTTGCAAATAATTGGGAATGACAATTCCTTGTCTGAGATAGACTCTGAAAAAGCATTAATANCAAATAATTGGGAATGACAATTCCTTGTCTGAGATAGACTCTGAAAAAGCATTAATAAAAAGACAAGCAAGAACACAATATATTTCTTTAGAAATAAAGAAAAAATGAAAATCCAAAAATTTGTTTGTATTCTACAAGTTTAGGATGTTAAATTAACTGCATTTTTTAGGTACACAGGTATTTTTTTAATCTAATACTTTGCAGCCTGATTTTCAGAAGTGCTTGGGCATTGGTGGAATTGGTGCTGTAATGCTGAAGCGCGAACTTCTAATCTGGAAGTTTTGACTGGGAGTCGGAGAGTAAAAAAGCTGTTTGCATTCAAAATTGTGATCCTGAAACCTCACTTTAGTACCATGGCACTAATAGTTTTTAACAGCCCTTCTACTAGTAAGGCTATATTTAGTGTGTAGGAAGCAGTCCTAAAAAGAACCCAGGTTTACTTGCTCCTAAATTAGCACTTTAATAACTGGCGTCTTTTTTTCAGTATAGCTTTGCTTCTGTTTTGCTTCCGTAGAGTGGCAGACCTCAGACTTCAGCTGCAACACTGTAAGCCCTCTGGAGCCTCCTTGGATTTTAAAAGAAAAGATCAGAACTGACACTTCAAGAAGATGTATACGTCCACCAGTGGACTACATTTAAGTACTTTCAGTATCATTTCGTGTAACAAAATGCTAGTTTCATCTGAGTGACGGTTTTCCACTGACATGGGGGAGCTCCAAGAATCGGGAAATTCTTAGAAATTAATGAAAGCTTAGTAACTTTAGGCTTTTTTAAGCAAGTGATCCTAGCTGTATCAGTACTGGCAGGCTGTCCTGCTTTCCCGCAGCTGGAGCGCTCGCCCTCAGCGTGGCTCCGCGTGGTGGCAGAGGTGGCGCCGGGACGCCCTTTGCCCACTGGCCGGGCAGCCTGGCGGGGGCGGCTGGGGAACGCGGGACGCGTGTGAAGCGATCCGCTGGGGCACAGAGCACTCCGGAGCCGAAGCCTGCCTGCGGGCTTCCCAGTGACTCCTCAGGAACTATGTGGCCCGGCCAGAACGCCCGGAGCCGCAGCGCGGCGGCGCGGAGGGCGGCGGGCGCTCCCGGCGCGCCCAGGTGCGGCCGCCTCCTGCAGCGGGGAGGGAGCTCCGCGGGCGCGGCCTGCCGGGGAGCAGCGCGGGGGTGGGGTGGGGTGGGGTGTGCAGCCGGCCGGGCAGGAAGGAAGGAAAGAGAAAGCGAGCAAGAAAGTGAGAGAGCGGGCAACCGGAGGGAGAACTGAAAACTGAAGCTGTCTAAAGCCCCGGGCTCCCTTCCTCTGCCTCCGTGTCGCCGTCACCCGCTGGGTTTTGCCGAAGGTAGGGCGGCCTCGGCGGGCGGGAGGTGTGCGGGGTTTCGGGCGGGGTGTGCCCGCCGGCTGCCCCGCGCGGGCCGCGGCCGGGCCGATGCTGCCGGAGAGTGCACGGTGCTTTGGTACGGGGCATGCCCCACACCTCCGCTCATACCGGAGTTGGCATCGGACTAGACGTTTCAGATAGGCAGGTAGAATATAAGGCGAGTATTGCTCTCTGTGTTCTTTCTAGCTTCAGTTGTTTTAACATGTGCATGTAAATGTCATGCTAAAGAAGAGTGCTTTAGTATTGTGTATTTATTTACTTTATGAGTTGTTTTTGTGAAGTCAGACATGAACAGACCTCATGTTAGCTGCCATTATATACCTGGAAATTTTATCAGAAAACTTAGCAAAGTCAAAGAAGCTGTAGGATGTCCTGGATCGAGAATACGACGTGAAGGGTACAGCACCCGAATGTTGCCACAGCGACTTCCCAAAGTTCCAATTCCACCTTCAGTTTGCTTATTCATGCCATGTAGTTCCTTACTCCAGCGACTCTGCAAGTTGTTCCACTGGAATTTCTTGCAGTTTGAGGTTTGACTCCGAGGTAACGAAGGTTGCTGAACCTTTTTCTAGAAGGTAATATTTCTGAAATTAAAGAAAAAAAAAGACAAACAAAGAACCATTTTGACAGAGGATGTGATTAAAGCTATTTTGTAATTATCCACTAGGTTGACCTATGCTTAGTAACTTCCTTGTATTGGTTAAGGCAACAGTTCTATCGCAATTGTTGCACTCTGTATATATATTTATATTTTTTTTCCATGCAATCCATATGCTGATAGTATAATATAGGTTTTGGAAAAGATTTTTAATCTACAGTGTTTTCTATGTTAATCTTGTCAGTTTCTATGAAGTCATTAGTCATTTACAATGTGAAGATGAAATTCACTACTTGCAGATTTCATTCTGCTCCATGGTAAGACTTGTTGTACTGTTTTATTTTAGTGTGGTTGTTTTTTTTTTTTTTTTACATATTTATTAGGATCTTAATGTAGTATGTGGTAGCAAGCCTGAACCTGCTTGTGTTTGCTGAACTGATTGCTCACAGTGTTATTATCTTGCTGTGTACATCTAAGGGTTTGACAGTTTCTTCAGGCTTGTATCTATATTGATATTAAAAGGTGGAAAAAAAACCTAGTCCCGCTTGAGTGTTTCTGTGTTCACCTATAACCTACTGTTCACATATTTCATTATTGAAATTTGGATTGCTTGCTTGCTTCAACAAAGATTTGTCTATCTCCCAGTCAATTTTTCCTTCAAGAATTTTAATCTTGATAATCATAGAATGAAAGAATTTTAAAAGTAGAAGATACAGCTCTTCAGAATGCTAGATGCAGGTGCTTACCCTCCATGAGAGGAAGGGTCCTGAGAGTTATAGTTGCCATTTTTCTTTGATGATATTTAGCTGTCACTCTTAGTAAAAGAAAAGAACTGTTAGGCCACCCTAAGTTTTTTTGCCACTCGTTGTCTAAGTCCCTTCCATAAGATGGGAAAAGGAAGAAATCGACAATCAGTTTTTAACGAAGTGTGAGAAACATCTTCTATGAAAGAAAGTTGGATGATCCCACAGAAAGCTTGGGATGTACAACACACGTTACCATTCATCCCCTACTGAAACTTTTTTCTTAGAAGAGAAGCCCAAATGATTTTCCTTGTATTACTTTTTCCACATAGCAATTTAGGTGTTTTATCCCTGTTTTGATAAAACTGTATGGTCAGGTGTCTTCAAAGAAGTTTAATTTTTTTTTTTTTTTTTTTTTTGCATAACCATTACAGCATTTTTCTATATTTAGTAACTATGTTGGGAATGATGATTTTTTCTTGGTTACCCTACTTAGGAGAATATAATATTACAACAAGAATCAATTTTAAGCAAGTTCAAATTTCCCTTGTGGTTTTTTTTGTTTGTTGGTTTTTGGGAGGGTTTTTTTGCTATTTATTTCTATGTAGGAAAAATCTATTTTGCCTTGCTTCTGAGAGAAGATTTGTTTTATGGAATGTATGCAACCACATGCTCTAATATTGTTTACTTAAATTTGTAGTGGTAGAAATATGGATGTGAAAAGAGTATGAATGTATTTGTACAAATGTGTACATGCCATATATATGCACTATAATTCTAATACTGTACATTCTTTAGGATTTATTATGATTTATTTTGCAATCAAAGCTAAGGAGGAGATTAAATTCTTTTTAAAATTTATAATAATATCAAAACAGATTAATATATTTAATAAGGTGATCCTTGAGTTCTGCATTTCTTTAAACTTCTTGAGTTCAAACCTCTTAAAACATTTTAAGAAGTGATTCCGTGTTTATGTTCTAGCCTGCATGACATTCACCAGTGTGTGTAGATTTGTTTAGCTGTTTGTTATGTTAATCTTTCTGTAAGGGGTGAAACCAAACCAGTTGTTAGTATAACCCTTTGCCTAGATTCACAACATAATATGTGATATTTAACCAGTTGCACAGCTAGGCCAGATCTAGGCACGTCTTCATAAATCTTGGCAGATGCACTGACAGCTTCTGCCATAGACAACTACAGAAACAGAAAGTGGCTTGGGTGTTATCTTCCATCACTGTTGGCATTTTGTGGTCAAAATGTCTTCTCAGCAAGCAGTTCCTCCCTTCCTCTGCTACGTGCTTTGTTCATAAAATACACAGCAAAACATAATCATTCTTACAGATTTGGAAGCAAAGTTTGTTCTCTGCTAGGTAACCCGTTGCACTAGTGTGTGGTTTATACAAAGATGGCTTAGAATCCAAATAGCTGATAATCCATGGCTGTTTGAGTTCCTGAAGTGGCAACACTGGAGGTGTTCCAGAATAAGGTGTAGGCAAAGCTATTTATTGCATGTAGAAAAACTAGTATTAAGATAGAGAAGAGAGAGTGTGTGGGTATAAATATATATGTTTATATGAAACAGGTATATATTTATTTATAACTATATAGCTAAAACTACTTTCCCAGGTGTATTTTTGTTACTATGAAAAGCGTGGAGATTGAGAAGACAATACTGTCTGAAAATGAACACTAACACCTTAGGGAAAAAATAGCCAGATGCTACCATGAAACCCAGAACTGTCAAGGAAGGCGGAAATGGCTGAGATAACCAGCTGCAGCTTAAAAAGCCTTAGGTTGATATGCTAACATTCTAGGGGTTTTATATACTTGAGTATGTATGTGGTTTGGTTGTTGTTGCCTTTTTTTTTTTGTTTGTTTGTTTGCTTATCTGTTTGATTGTGTTTTTTATTTAATTATTTGGTACCTGAAAGCCTATTTTCTGGCCCAAAGAGTACCTGTCTGATACTTCCTAGCAATTAATTTCTATACTGATTTTCATTTCATCCTGTACTCAGAATCTGAGACTGTATCTTCAAATTGTTAAGAGACTATGGGTTTACATTTACATTTTCCAGGGTTTAGAGATGGATGGAGGTCATACTGTTGAATTTTAGCCTTTATGACTAAGGGCTGCTGTGAAAATTTTGAGGAAATGCTGAGTTTTCAAATTTTTAAAGGATTGATGAGAGTTTATATAAGCATACAGGTTGGGAAGGGATGAACATAAATACGAACATGGATTGTTAATCAGTTTAGATCAATCCAACCCTTTTTAAATTTAAATGACTTGGGAATCTTTAATTGAGGGTTAACTCCATAATAAAGTTAATCTCTCTCGAGAAGTTGGTATCTGATTTACCTATGGAGTTCTCTAAAAATTTTTAATTGTATCACTTTAGTATCCAAGATAATAAATCACTTCTCAGACTTGGGGGTAGTGATCAAAGCTGATAAAAGTATTTCCACATAAATGAAGTTGGAGACTAGAGAGAATCCAATGACATTTTAAATAGTGGAGTGTTTATAGTAAGTATACTGTGTTGATTTTCACATCTTCCAGAAAAATGTAGGTTTGCACATCTCCTTTTTTTCATATTATGTCACTACATGTTTATCTGGTATAAGTAAAAAAAGTCTAGTTTTTTCCTTGGTTTTGCCTACCACTTTAGGAAAGTGTGGGAGTAATGAAGATATTTATAAAATTTTGCAAGAAAAGACTTCTAACGATCGAGGTAGTTTTTTAATAATTTATTTCAGAATCATAATAACGTACAATCACAGCAATAGCAGTGATAACAGTTATGCTTCAGCAGTAAATTATTTTAAATTTAGATTTATCTGTATGTGACTTTGGTAATGAGGAGAGGCATAAAGATTTGCCTATTTATTTATTTCTACCTTTCTGAATTATGACTTAGATATTCAGAAGACATTGGAGGAATCTTAGAGGAAGAGAGTTTATTCTTTATTTAGGAATTGATGCAGTAAAAATGTAGGCAATCTTTTAAGCTTCAATTCTGGATCATAAGTACTGCATTTTTTGCCATGAAATACTTTGAAGAATTAGGTATCGATGCCTACTACCCTGGATAAATTCTGGGCATAAGATTTCTCCTCTTTCTGATTGCTGCTTAAGTCTTAATGCTCTTCCACTGAAGCTGTTCTTTCTTTTCCAGGCTGCTTAAGGCTAGTTCCTGCATGCCAGGACAGCTGCTACAGTCAGCAGGTTTCCCTAAGGCCAAATTGCTCTTTATAAAGAAAGAGAGAGGTGAAAAAACCTGTTGACTGTTGCTGATCTTAAACCTTCTTTGAAGAAATATGATTTCAGGCTCTTCCAAACAACTTCAGAACAGTATTTTGTAAATTGTGAATTTAGATATGGCCGTGAGAGAAAGAATAACTCAAATAGATGGAATCTGGAGAGTGTAAGAGCCGAGTTGGAAAATACTAAGGAAAAACTCATGGGCAGCCAGAACTTGACTATGGGGTTATGCCGGTTATGTTTCTGATCAAGGGAAAAATGCTGCCTTGTCAGAGCTGAGATGCTGGTGGTTACCTGTTTCCCATATTCCTGCATGACAGTTTGTTTGAGGGGCTGGATCTGCTGTTGCAAACCCATTTTATTGACAATAGTACTTGTTCAGTTGGATTCCCAGTTGAAGAGGGCTTGAATGCGCAGTTCACATAGAATGCTCTAGACAGTCATGATTCCTTTGTTCTATTGCTAGTGTATTTCTATGTTAAAAGGATTTTGAGATTAGAAGATTAGATTAGAAGGGAGTAGAAGCCTTGTTCTATAGTTAATTGGTGCTAGTGTGGAAATAGGAAAGCTTTAGGTTCCAGTTCTGGTCTTGGATAACTTTTTCTTTCCCTGATATCCAAGTACTGTGTAATAAGAGTTCGTGTGTAGATAAGTGGTTCATCTCTTAACTGTTCATCCCAATGTTTAACTACTAGGAATATGTGTTTTAGGTCTGTATTACTTGTGCTGAGACATTGATTTTGCTGTTTTCTTGATATAGGCTAAGATAAAAGGGTGGGTTTACCCCTGTTGAAATTTTCATATACAAACAATTTAAAAGTATTACTGTTCAAGTGACAGCGAGTCTTTCACAATTTTATTCAAGATAATTGTGAGGTTCACGTAAGAATTTTTCTTAATGTCCTTTTTATTTTCCATATGTTTGCAGTCTTTAAAAAAATCGGTTTGAACTGAAGAAACTTGAAGAGGTGTCGTGACGAGACGGATTTTTCTGCTGACTGGTGGACACCAAATTTAAGAGAGTGTTCTTGCTAGTGAGCATGCATGCAACCTGACTATTTCTACATGACTGTGTGGGGCAATATACGGAATGAAGTCATGTCATCCACAGGCAATGGCACTGATATTGAAGAATTTTTGGTCAACATTAACCTTGCACAGTATCTTCCTAACTTTAAAAAATATGGCTATAACGTTGTGACAGATTGCATGGGAATAAATAACAGTGCGCTTCAGCAAATGGGAGTGTTGCCTACAGGGCATCGCAGAAGGATTCTTAAGCAGTTAGACAGTCTTTCGAAAATTCAAGGAAATTCTCTTTTCTGTGAAAATCTAAAATTCAAAGACTTGAAAGGCTTAGAAGAGAAGCAATATTCATCCTCAGATCAAGAGTCTCCTGTAAGCAATTCAAGTTCAGATGGGACTGCCTTGATACCTGCAACAACATCAGAAGAACTTCTTAAAAAATCTAATGTTAAAAAGGAGAAGTTTGAACTTGCAGAGCAAAACTCAATGGCGGCAAATGAGAATAGCTTTACAAATTTGGATTTTTCCCGTTTATACCAGTATTCAGACAGCATACTAAAAGCTGTCAGTCAAAGTAGAAGTATTGAGACGGATACTCAGCCGGGTGAATCACTGACAGAAGCTGCTGCATACCAAGCTGATGAGCACATGGCTGGGCCTTTGGTGTTACGTGATCCTCCTTCATTTGTGCGTACATTCGAGACAAAATGCAAGGAAAACAAGCATCAGAGGTTTGCAGATGAGGGTGATTTATCTGATAGTAAGCCAGATTCTCCTTTCTATAAGTTTAAAGGAGAAATGATAGAAAATGACTTATATGATTCCTGTACGCTAAACTGCATGAAAGTATTTCCAAAAGCAAGCCGATCTTTTATCTTAAGGCATCGACCTGTGCCAGAAATTCCCGAATCAAGTAGAGTTCAAACTTCATCAAGGTAATTGCTGCTCATTACTAATGAGAAATTACTGTCATGGTAGAACTTATAGTTTGGGGGGGGAGGTTGATTTTTTTTTTTCTTTTTTTGTATAATTTTTTTGGTGTGGAGTTTTTTAGTATACGCTATAAATACATTGGATCTGATATGAATGTTGCCAAAATAATTAAAGAAGGATTAAGCTTCAATGTAATTGAAAAGCAAAAATGAGAGTATAAAGGGAGATTTTAGAACATTGTGTCCTTATAGCCTCCCCAATTTTCTCTGTATCTACATATTAACAAAGAAAGGAATCTCCATTGCTTTAGCTATAACTTAAAAACAACTATAAAAAGCATAAGCAAGAACTTTCTTCAAGATGACTTTTGTGTTAATTTCTGAACTGGTAGTCATTTAATGTTAACTTTGGAGAGTGAAGGCAACCATTTTCTCATGCATTGGCTGTTGCTAGTGGTCTCATAACAACAAAACCTTAGCTTTTAATGACATTTGTAGTATAAAAATATTTTCGAGACATTCCAGCAGGGGAAAACAGCAGTGGAAAAAGAAAGAAAAAAAGAGGATAGATATGGAAGGTTTTCAGAGTTTATGGAATCTTTGAATTTTTTTCAGTGTTCAAATAATGTGACTGTGTTTTTCTTCCTTCAGAATGTTTGAGTTCATAATTTGAATCCACAAATTACTGAGCAGCACTTATTTTCTTGAATAAGCATTAGTTCTTGTAGCTTGTCTTGGAAAAGTATGATAGAATGTTGAGGAAAGTATCTGCTGTTGGGATTTAATTCTAGACTTATCTTAATAAAGGTATAATTGTTTGACTGTTAAAAATAATAGGCCCTGAAAATGTAGTCAATCCCAATACAATATTACTGTAAGGCTGTAAGTGAAAAGTATCTCCACACAGGTTAATTTGTAATATTTTTGGATCTATTAAGTAAAGTTTTAGTTGTCATGCTGGCTAGCTGTTTAAAACAGAACCAAAATTAGTGCAAAAGCATATGCAAAGTTTTGTTGGTGGCGCCAAATCCAAATAATCAAGTTGCATTTATTTTATTTTTTAAAATTTTTTTGAACCACAAGCTATGCCTGGAAGGGACATGTCTGAGAATACTTTGTATTTATCTTGGGTTTTTCATCTGCATATCTCAGCAGTTAGAAACATCATTGAGTTTATACATGCTGTAAATGCAGGGGTTTCCCAGCATTTATAGTTTTTTTAGATTACTGAAAGAAGACAAAATTAATCTTGTAATACAATTGTTTGAACAGGTGGAGAGGCAAAGATTCTTTGCAACAATTAGAGATTTTTTATGTGACTTAAAAACTGCTTCATTTATGTCTTCTAAATGACAAAAAAATTGTGTTCATTGAAACTTAAGTGTACATATCTTTCAGTGAGGAGCAGATTTATGTTAACGTTTGTAGAGTGATTATCCCTACTTCATTTAATAAAGCTATTCATGCTGAGACAAAATGGGATTCTTAACCTAAAAGATAATAACTACTTACTGAAAGAGTATACTCTCACTGTCTTTTGAGAAGCAATCATCCAGTTGAGAGAATATGCTGTATCTGTAATCTGTAATACCACTGGAGTAAATCCTCCAAGACCCAGTCTGTTAGTGATTGATATGTGACTGGGTCACTAACTTCATTACCCACTGTTTTGATTTGTGAGCTCCAGCTTCTTTTCTTGGTCTTTATGCTTCAGTTATAGCAATATGGAAATCCTGAGGGACCAGTCTGTCTGTGGAAGATTGAGGCTAAACAAGAACTTCACAGAAGAACTTAAACTTCACAGAAACGTTCTTGATAACCTTTTTGACAATCTTTTTATAGGGGCATAGAACTAATACAGAACTTTAAAATGGCATCATGCAAGCGTCTTTAACCTCAGGAAAGATTATGTCTTTCTTACAGAATTTCATAAACAAACAACCTCAACTGGCCTTATTGACAGATTCTGGTTTCATCCTTATTACAATGTATAAAGGCTGTTCCATAGAGGCAGAGAAATCCTGCTGAAATCATCTGGGAAACTCAGCATTTCCTTCTAGTCATTCATGGATATTAGTCATTAAATTTTTATGCAAGGATTACTTTTCTCATCACCCTCTATGTGCCTTTAGCACAAAAAGTTCATGCAGTGGATCTCCTTGTGCCCCATGGTAGGACTATGACCATGTCATTTTTTATTGCTAATAACGCACTTACCTCTCTTGCAATTTAACTGCTGCCCTGTGCCTCACTTTTGCTCCTGGCTCTTGCCTGTAACAAAGCATGCTGGCAGCTGGAAAGACACCATATCATTTTAGAAGTTGAAAATACTTTGGGTTTATTTCTTTTTTGAATTACGGCACTACTGTGTGGCATCACTGTAGTATTGGGGAGTGCAGTACTAAAAAAAAAAAAAAGAAAAAAGTGACAATTACACGACATTCTTAATAGTGGAGTTATTGTGCAGATTTTAATACTGTTTTTTGTTGCTGGGTATTGGTGTGTAGTTATGCTGGATTATTTTCAGCTAGACTTTTCCTTATCATTATGAGCTCTCTGTTAGAGAATTGGTAAAGATCAGTCAAAAGGTGTCTAAAACCATAAAGTGGAAAATTGAAGATTTTTGTAAGAGAAAATAGTGAAAGCATTGTAAAGGACGAAACTAACCACTAATCTGTCTTTTGGACAAGATTAAAGATAATTAATTTTGAAATAGTTTTTGAGGCCTTGGATACTTTGGATCATGTCGTCTAGCAGTCACTCTTCTGTAAAATAGTTACTGTTGCATCATTCCGAGAAGCAATCTGTTTAAACAAAAAGCTGAAGCACATTTATAAATGGCAGACCTGATTTTTATACAGAGTAATATGCAGACAAAAATTTCAGACTGATGAATTCTATATTCTCTTAGATTTTTTCATGTCCCCCATCTTTGTTATTTGTGTTGTGCAGTAGTGAGGTTGTTCTGATTCTTTATTATGAGAAATAAGAAAAAATAGACCAAAAGTCTGGACAACATGCTGCATGTGGGGGGAAAATATAAATAAGTAAAGTAGGGAGTGGTACTTGGCCTGAGCAGGCACCATTTGTTTTCTGCAGTTGGCAGAACCTATAGTTGGAATTTTTTGCTTGGTGTTGATATCCTTTGGACTCCATTTCTTAACATACAAGTGGTCAAGATTGCTAATGAGGTGCCAAGCTGGTGTTACTGTGTCTCTCTACTGTGTTCTGCCGCACAAAATAAATTTTTTAGGAGAAGCTGCTCCCTCTCTTTTCCTGTGGCAAAATAACACCATTAATTTACCTCTGCTAGCAGTTTGTGAACCCCAAAGCTTTAACACAGCATGCTAGAGCAGTGCTGATGTGTTTGCGTTATGGGAGGGTTAGGTCTTGAGATGTATAGAAAAGAAAACATGTCTTGAATGAGTTTGAAAACAAAAGCTTCTTTCATTTAAACACTCAGCAGAAGAATGCCAGTAAAGACTTTGAAGCACTGACTGCTTGCACTGACCTTCTTCCGTGACTGTATTTGCAAGATGACAGGAGTATATTGAATAAACCAGCTCGGTGCAAATTTTTAGCTTTCCAGCCTCTCAGCATTTAGCAAGACCAGTCATTGCCTCATCATGTCCTTTCATCCTGTTTGTGCATAATAAGGGGTGCGGGAGAAGTGTGTGCAGCCTGAACTGCATCCGGTACCTCTTTATATATGAAAATAAGGAGTCTTAATCGCCACAGTTGTAACTAAGTCAAAATTGAATAGTAATTTAAATTATTATTATATCTTTGAAAAATGGGTGCACTATGTGATTGGCAGACTGCTTGCACTAACCTTCCTTTAATGAGCGAAATAAAGAATATCATCAATCTTCTTTGTTTGTGGTACTCAGTTTTTGAATGGAAAAAACTCAAGTATTCACTTATTGAAATGGCTAAGAAAAAGTCATAGATTGATATACTTTTCAATTTTTTTCTCCTAAACTACTTCTTCAGTATTTTTCTCTCCTTTAATGCAGATAGTTAATTTGTACAATAACTAGCTTACTATTCTATTAATCATTGAGAAATTATTGTTATCACCTTATAGCTTGCACTGTAGATTTTATGACACAGTCTTTCAAGCAGATATTCAAAGTAAGCTCATTTCCTGTATATCTTGAGATAGTTTTTAATTAACATAATCTAGAAATTTGCTTTCCAAAAATGACAAATAGATTGTATTTTTGAATGCTGTAAAAAAACCTATCGTTTGCTTATTAGCAGGATTTTGTGCCATCTATGCATAAATGTAGGTGCGTGATGAAAAAGAATACACAAGTCCAGAAGAGTATATGGATTTTTAAACAAGTGTGGTATTTTGTTGTTCGTTTTTGTTGTTGGGGTTTTTTTTGTTTTGTTTTGTTTTGTTTTTAAGCTGACTTGTTATTTTTCGTTTCCTGGTGAAATTATCCGTGCACCCTGAAACTAATCAAAAGACTCACTCTTTTACATAAGGAAAACCCCATAACTTTAAAAACTCTTCAAGTCAAAGCTGTTTTATTTGTAATTCATAATTTAGTTTAATGCTTCTAATACCCTTTAAAAGATACCAACCCGACAACAAAAAATCTGATCTGCGTTGAAATACATTAGGTTTGGGGTTTTTTTATTTTTTTAGCATACTGAGTTTTTTAAAATTAGGTTAGTACAAACACATGAAGTTAGTTTGCTAATGGAGCTTCAAAAAGTGTAACTATATCAATTTTAGTAAAATGTATGACAAAATGCAGATTTTTAAGGTATTTGCTGTGTATTTATTGTAATTATGATTCAGGAGAGTAAGCAATTATATATAGGAACTAGGCCATAATCCTGCCCAGAATACTCACCCTGTGTTTTCTAAAACCAGGATTTTATAAAATAATCATTGGGGAAATTATTTTATAAAACCTGGATAACATTTGAAATATCATGTAACTTTACAACATGTGGTTTCTATCTGAATTTTATCTAATAAATTTTTTTAGGCAGATTTAGGCATGGAGTAAAAATTATGTAAAACAGTAGTTCATGAAGCCTGCTAGAAAGAAACATCATTTTGTAGTAAGGATTAATTCAAGTTGGACTTCATGGGATAGTAGGTCTAAAGTTTTAAAAGTAGCTTATCTTTAATACAATTTCTCAATATGTTAAGTGGGGAAACAGAAGTTAGGAGATTAATATTTTTAGTAGAAGAATATTGCCTTTAGCTTAAAAGGATGAAAGACCTACAAGCTGTCAGAAAAACTGATAAGGAACTTACATAGCATTTATCAGACAGAATATTCTGTAAGGGTGCATGAGAACCTTTAGTACTCTTATTTTAAGCAGAGAAAATGGAATTAAGAGGAAAATTTGCTAGTTATGTCAATGGGGGAGTTCAGAAGTTGACTGCAAAGACCTCTAATACAGACTGCTAGACTAGTGAAGGTGGGTTAGAAATTTTCTAGTTCATACATTTTTCTTCCTATGTTCATAGTGATCTTGGCCTGAAATATTAATAGTAGCACTAGTATTGCTGTGTACTTGAAGTTACTGAAATAAGTGGGGCCAGCACAACACTACTAATAAAATAAATAAAACAATAAAACAACCTGCTCTGCATGGAGATACATTCTTACTCATGTATGAAATGTGTGGGGGCAGTCACAGGCAATTGCAATGCAGTGTCATTTACCTCTTGGTTTTAAAACGTTGTGGGGTGAAATAATTCACCTTAGGAAATCAAAACTTTACAGCAGTTTTTTTTTTCAGTAGTTGGGAGCATGTTTTGGCTGGATTCTCAGGCCTCTTATGAGTTTAATGTTAAAGTAGATTTTCATAGTACGTCCTTTTTAAAATATGGTCATTGATAATCTTTGTGAAGGAGAAGGGGAGGAAAAGGTTGGGGAAAACTCTGGGATATCCATTCTTCAAGCCATTTAATCTAAATGTTTTGTAAGGTCAATTCAGAACAAAACAAAACCCTGAATTTGGGATGTCTGCTAGGATCAGAGAAGTATTCAGTGTCTTAAGGGGAGGAAAACATATTGTTGTGTGACTTTTAAAATAAATCAGAAAATTTCCCAAGCTTAAAATCTATTGTTTCTATATTTGAATATAATTTTAATTGTTTAACTGCATGAGATGGTTTGGCTTATTTTCTAGGCAGTTTCAATTAATGTTTTCATTCTGTGCTTTGTTTTATTCAAGTTCCCTCCAGAGAAGAAGAAATATGGACCTTGTAAATATTTCTTGCACTGGGAGGCAAATTTCACAAAACAGTGAGTTAAGCATGCTGATATTTACATCTTGAATATTAAGTAAAAAGAAAACTTGGACCAGTTGTCTAAAATAAGTATTACTTACATAGTTTAAGAAATATTTGGCATCTTAAAGGTCTAGAAGAATTGATCTGTGTGATAGCAGAGCAGTTAATCACTTCTGCATTTTTACTTAGTTTTTGATTATGGCTGAATAAAGTAAAAATTAGAAAATCTAGTCTTTAGGCCCCATTTATTTTAGTATAATTATTTAGACTAGTGTTTTAAGTTTCTAAGATTAGATCCAATTTTTTTTTAAGCACAGTTATCTTTTTCTTGAAAGACATAAGGAGTGTGTTCCTGACTAATGCTGCTTAATTTGTTTGTAAGTGCTCATAGCTCCAGGAAATAACAGGAAATTAATTGTATTAAATAGTTTGCTGAAGCATTTAGAAGTTTTGTGCAGTCAGCTGGAAAGTTCTTTCATACTCAAAAAATATATCTTGTTTGAAGTTACGTAGATTTGTTTCAAGCAAATGCTCGGTGACAAATTGAAGATTGTGCACAAAAGAGTTGTGTGGTGGTTTAATTTTGGCATTTTTTTTAAAGTCAGAATAAAGAACACTTTGGAGCTATTGCTTCTTAGACTAGATAACTACAGGTTTTTTTATTTTAATGATGCACAGTAGAAAAGAAGAAAATGCCTATGTGCAAGTTATATTCAAATTACATAATAATAGTGATAATGTCTGTAGTGAAAAGAAAGTATTTGGAATTCACTTAGAAATGGGACATTGTTTATTGTTCCTCAAAAGTTTTTTTGAGAAGGACAGAGAAATTAGAAGCTGAAAAATCTGTGTCTCTGGTTGATTTTATTATGACTTTAGCAGAGCATTTGTGACTCACAGTAGAGAACTGTGTGACTCTATTTATTTATTTATTTATTTATTTGCTTTAAGATGCTTCCATGGAGGAAAAGCCACCCATTATCTCTCCATATGGGGAAACATTTATTTGTGACAACGCTAAAGATGCTAAAGTAAGTTGAGAAACCTGAATGTACATAGGCTGTCTTCAGTTTAATCTACATGCTTGGTATTCCATACTGCCCTTAATTTTTTTTTCCTGTGGTTTTTTTTAGTTGCCAGTACTCTTTCTGTCTTTTTAGGTAAATGCAAAGGGTTTATGATATAAACATAGGAAGACTAATGACTTTTGTTAATCTCTGGAGACGCTTTGTACGTTCAATAGTAGTAGGAAGCTGTGGTGTGTGTGTTGGTTGTTTCTTTTTTCTGTTATTTTTTTAAACCAACATAGGGCAGATAACCAATTTCTTTTTTTTTTTTTTTTTTTTTTTCTTTTCAACCTGGTGCCCAAAGTTGCCACATTTTGTCAGGTACAATCCTTTGTGCGTAATTGAGGTTAAGCTGCTGAGATTTGAAACTGTTAGAATTTACTAAGAAAGGTAAAAGGGTAATTTTCCTCATGTGAGAATTTCAGATCAAGCCTGGGTGTCTCTACACAGACTTTTGCATATCCTGTGAAAGCAGCTTGCACATTAACTTAGGTGATATGATGGTCAATTTGGCCACACCCTTTTTCAATTCCTGTGTGTGACAGTTCTCAGGACTTTTTAGTTCTTGCATGATATTTTTCATGCGTCTTCTAAACTTCCTGTATACCCAGAAAGTCACTTTTCTTTTAGGATTCTCTGAAGTGATCATTTTTGTTGGGGTCAGTAGTTGATGGTGTGAATGCCACAGATGATATGTGGACAGACTTCTGAATCCCATGGAGGCAGATATGGGAGGTAAATTAGCTTAGTGAGGCACCTGCCAAATGCCATGAATTTCCAGCTCCTGCTTCTGTCTCAGCAGGATGCAGACTAGAAATTGTTGATTCTGTGATTACTTACACCTTTTCCAGCCTGTCTTGAGCCACCCAATTAAAGATAACAGAAAATTCTTCTGTCCTGGTCTTCAATATAATGTTTAATTTTTAAACTATTGTAAACTATTGACTAAAATAAAAACTACTCAAATGGATGTGTAGGGTTTCTTTCTCCCATTCCAATTCCTTAAGAATTGATCAATAAAAGTAAGTGGTTCAAATTTCATCTTCTAATGAGAGTAGTTTTATAGGAATAAAAGTAATCTCTTTTTGATGCATACTTTCTTTTGGAAGTGTACTATGATTTTTTTGTTGTTGTTGGCTTTTTAACACAGTACACATAAAATCATGTCTTGTCTTTCCTTCTTGTTCTTGTTGTGTGCACACAAAGCTGACTTTTGAGTGTTCATTTTTTTTCCTTGCATGCAATGTCTCGTCTGTGCTAGTTATTGTTGTCTGCGCCAATGTCTTTAAAAATTCAAAATTTAACTTCTTTGTAATTATTTCAGTGATTTAAACTGATTTTCTAGAAAAAGTTTCGTAGCCCTCTTGTTACTTCTTAGCATTTTTCTGTACATTTCATTGAAATGGTTGTTTATGGGAAAGCAAACCCAGAAAGGTTGTCAGCGCTCTTTCTTACCCTACAAAGACACCAAGTACAAAAATATCATGCTGTTAAACTGGAATAACTGCTTGAAACAAAATTGCTATTGCTGCTGGTTGTAGAATCATGGTTAATGCAGTATATTAGAACATCCTTTACGTGGTCTGAAGATTTGGATTTTAATATCACTTTCATATATGTGAACAATTTCTTGTGTTATGTTTATCACATGCCTGTTGGAAACTTCATAGCCGATTTTAGTTCCATTAGCACTTAATTGCTGACAAAGGTCATGAAGAAGAACTATAAAACAAACATCCGAGATACACTTCGCTTTCAGATTATTTTTCAGCAGAAGGAAATATCCTAGGAACAAATAAGAATATTTAGATAACGCTGTAAAGTATATGAGATTTTAGAGTTTGTTGCTGCTGCTTCATGTTAAGTACAAGAATATAGTTTGTCTATGTAGAATAAAAGGTCAACTTGTACTTACTGACTGAAATTTGTTCTCAGGGCTTGTAAGTTGGCCATCACCCTTCTTTCTGTTTCACTGGTGTAAAGAAAAGGCTTCTGTAGGCTTTTATGAAGGGAGTGCCTGTAGAAATAGGTAATGAGTCAGTACAGACTGGAAGTAAATGAGCATGAGAGAACAGGGGAAGGAAGGTTGTAAAGAAAATACTCCTTTGATTTGGGTCAGGAAGAAATACAAGTAGAAAGAGAAACCTCTGAAGGGCAACCTGAAGAAGGAACTGGCTTTTAAAATAATGATTTAAAAATAACACAAAAATCCAAGTGTTTTAGAGCTGTTTTATTGTTGTGTATAACTAAAAGAGTCAAGTATATTAGAATTCCTTCAGAGGAAAACTGAATTCTAATGAGTTTAGGCCTCACAAGTGAAATACTGGCTTTATTTCTTGCTGTATACAGAGTAAATTAAACATGCATGCTGAGCTTGGTAAACTGTGTGAGCTCCTGAACATTGAGGTAGTGTGGAAGGCTGGTCGGACTGCAAATCTTACCACTTTCAACATAATATTTTAAAAGGAGGCATTTATTTTTATGGACCTGCTACAAAGTTGTATTGCTGGATCATGATTCAAGAATGAACCTGAGAACTATATGACATTAACTTTTAATAGGAGACTAAGGCAGCATCTCCTGAGAAAGATGCCTCTCCTCAATGGCTTTGAATCTTCCTTTAATGTAAACTCAGTCCTGATACCCTTCATACAGTCTGTATTTTAGCTTTCAGGCTTCCTGTCTTGCTGATGAAATCAAGAAGACTGCCTGCTAGAGAAAGCTAAAAGCAGAAGTGTATCTGAATTACTTCCTCGTCAAAAGTAGTGGGTTTTTATACAGGCCTGAGAGTAGGCAGTTCCATTTTTCTGGGATCCAGAAGCCATATTTCTTCCTTAAGGAGAGGTGTTTCCTATGCATAAGAACAGCACATATATAGAAGAAATACTGTTCTCTGTAAAGGTGTTTGCATGAAAACTGCTGCTGCCTTTGTATAAAAACTCAGAGACTTGCAGGAGATGGGGATTTTGTCTTGTCTTGAGCCTGAGCATCTTGCAGGGTATTTCTGTAAACAGGACATTGCAAATGCTAGGGATTTAATTTGTTTGAAATACATGTTTGCAAGCATGTATTTGCCTACAACCTGTCTTCATTTGTGGACTTTGGCATTTTAAAATCTACTGATAATAGAAATGCATTTCTTTAGTTATTGCTTGGAAGTTATCTGACTCTCTGAATTCACTTACTCAAGTGCTGAAGATTATGGAGTGAGCACAAGCAGGACATCAAACTATTATTGTAATGGTTCATTACAGGAAGGAAGGGGTAATACAGTGTAGCTTTAGTGGATATGGTTTGCAATGGTATCCTGATAAGCAAATGAAGATAAAGGATACTGGCTGTTCTTACTCTGAAGATGTTTCATACCACCATGATATTAGCCTCTTGACTGTTGTGTGGAAGTGTGGCCATCTCCACTTCTTTTGTGAGATTCCAGGCAATCCAAGTATTTCATAAGCAGCGGATAGATTGCTTTTGAGTTTTCTATTTAATTTGTTTACAAAGTATATTGATACTTTTTTTTTTTTTTTTTTTTTTTTTTTTTTTTTTTTTGTAGGGTTTGGCTGGTTTGTTTTATTGGTGTGAGGGATTTTTGTATTGTTTTGGGGTTTCTGTTTGGTTTTTTTTCTTTTTTTTTTTTTTTAGCCCTTGTGCTACAGAATAGTACTGTGATGTGTGGTTAGGTTTTGGTAGATTTTTATTTTTATAATGGATCTGATTGGCAGAGGAAGACAGATCAGCTAGATTTGTCCTAGCATCAGACTGCGATTTCTACATTTATGCTGCACACTTCCTCTGCTTTGGACTATGTCCTTTTTTTTTAGTCTTGCCTTTCCATGTTGCCAGGGTATAATCCTCTAATGCAAGATTAGGTGCTGCTACTCAGAAGACAAATGGCAATGTTGTGAAAGCTTATCCACTTTGTTTCTGCCATTGCTCAGCTTTGTTACATACACATAAAAGCTTAAATAAGTAAATTAAAAAACTGCTTTGAGAAAACATGAAGATGTTAATTTTAGGGGTCTTTTTGAGGGAAGAAAGACATATTGAGAAACTTAGAAGTGCAATATGATTGTCAGAATTAAGTTTAGGAAGTGTGAAATATAATGTTCATGAGCAGTGTAAACCTTGACATTTTGTACACTGCAAGCAGTTTGTGATAAAGATTTCTAAGCAAAATTTAATAGATGAGCCTTTAAGGAAGAAGATTTTGGCCAAAAAAAAAAAACTCCAATGAGGTACAATCAGTATGGCTGAGTTCAGTGTTACTTTAGTATTTTGAATTTGCCATAATTTTATCTTTACTGTACTATGAAGGCTGTACATTTATTCAGAGAAGAATTATTGTTATGAAAGATAGGCTAGCAGTGGAAAATCATAAATGGTACTTAAGCTGCATGTAATGTGGCTCTTGAGCTTAAAAAATATTCAGGTGTCATGGTTTAGCCTCAGCTGGCAACTAGAACACAGCTGCCTGCTCACTCCCACTGCAGTGAGGAGAGCTGGAAAGCAAGTAAACCTCTTTCTTAGATGGTGGGATAAAACCAGATTAATAACTAAAACAAAGCAAAATATAATAATAATACTAATGCTGATAGTAACTGTAGTGGAGAGAGCATAATGCTCTGTGGTATGGAATATCGTGTTGGCCAGTTTGGGTCAGCTGTTCTGACCATTCTCCCTTCTGGCTTCCTGTGCGTGTGGTTGCTGGCACAGCATGGGAAACTAAAAAGTCCTTGACTCAGAGTAAGCAGTAGCCAGCAACATCAACATTATCAACATTATTCTCGTTCTCAAATGCAAAACTCAGCCCTGTACCAGCTACTAGGAAGAAAATTAACTCTATCCCTGCCAAAATCAGGATGTCAGTGGTGCCTTGAGAAAAATCAGAGGCTAGTATTTCTATGCACTGAATTTCTTTATCTGATTTGTTTGTATCAGGTTTTTTAGACCATGCTTAAATGTTTTATCTGAATATTATTGCTTAAAATAAAAATGTTGAAAATAACATTTTTTAGAATACAAGAATCTGTGTTCAAATGCATGTGTGAAAATATGGGAAAAGACCACTTTGTTAGGCTGTTTGTGTGTGACTTATATCTACAGTAATTTAAATATCACTTACTCCTTCAGTACAAATGTTAGTTACCATATATTTCTTTTCTAGGAACTTCATGGAAATGAATTCCTGGCTTGTGAAAGTAAATTGGATCTAGGAATGAGTGAAGAATATTCTTCCAAGAATATATGGTATTAAATAAGAATTACAGAGAAACTCAAAGTGTAAAGAAGAAAATGTTATTTACTGATGACACAAGTGGATCTCTAGCTCTGAGGGCACAACCATGACTGTATTTTTTTTCTTCTATTTGAAGCTTTACCCCATCCTTTATGAGGCAAAGCTGGGCACTCTGGCTGTTATGAGACTGTTTAAACCAGATTTCAGAATTTCTTGTGGATTTGGAGCATATCCTGGTTTTCCCCAGTCAGAATAAGGAAGACTGAGTTCCATTTTTGTATGTCTCCTAGCCACCTGTGTCTGAGTGCTCTCATAATTAATTTACTTCCTCATTAGGAAAAAACCAATCCACCCAAACAAACACAAAACTAAAACACATTCACCACTCCTGTCATGAGGCAGTGGCCTGTGCTGATGAGGTGGGACCTAATGTGCTTCTTAATTATCCAGTCTGCACCAGGCTTCTGTTGAGGTGGGAGAGGGAAGAGAGAGGTGATACTGCATGGCCTTGAAAGTATTCAAAAGAGGGAAGCTAGTTTTCTGAGGAGGGAGAATTAATATTAAATTTCTGTTCAGGCTTCTGAAGGAGTGTTATCTTGGTACTATTCCTGTTTAATGGAGAAAGTAGGATTCTGGATGGTCATAGTTACAAGATAGATTGTGTTTAGCATGTCTGTGGTTATGACTATGATTGTACAAGTTATAAACATAAGATGTCTTAACAGTATTTGTTATAGTTACTAATTTTATGTATTTGTGCATTGTAGTAATACATTTTAAGAGTAAAATGCACTTTTCCTTTCCAGTTACTTTAATAATCAGACAGAAAACACAAAAGAATTTGCAAAAAATGAATTCTTGCCTCAGGAAGACCCATCATTAACACCAGAAGAATCTGAAACTGAATCTGTATATTCTGTTGTGGAACGACATTCTTTGTCTTTAAAGAAAAAGAAAAATAAATGCAAAATAAACTCAGCATCTTGCAGTAAGATACGAAGTAGAGATTCTGATTGCTTGGCCAGTGATCAAAGTAATTTTTGTCAATTTGATGGAGATCAAACTTGGATTGGAAATGAATCAATAGCACCATATGCATGCTTTTATGGACCATCAATAAAGAAGGTTAAAGCAGGATGGCTGGATAAATTATCCCCTCAAGGGTATGGTATTTACAGTGATTATTGTGTAATTTTAGTGATGTATGTTTGCATGAGAGATGTCACTGCTTAATATTTGTAGTGGGAGGGGAAAGGGAATTATTTTCATTGAAAGAGCACCAGGTTCCTGTGAATTCAAAAGTTTTTAGTGATGTTACCTATCCTAAAGTTTCTTTAGGAGGTGCACTCAAGGAAAATATTTTTCTTTAAATTATTAGTCACCATTTATGAAGTATAGTGGAAAAATACAGAATTAACTTGTACCAGTATTTCCAGTTGCTACATTTTTGCTGATTTTTTTTTTTTTTGTGGTGATTAAGTGAAAACAAAGTGATTCTGAAATACTACTTTACTGATTTGGCCATGGATTATAATGTAATAATTAGTATGACTGGAAGTCCTGTTGCTTTCTGTCTGTACAAGTTGAGCTTTGAGTTTGAATTCATCTGGGGTGAATTCCTTCTAGTTTATTTTTTTGCCTAAAATGTGATGGGAGAAATCTGAGCTCAAATCTTAAAATTTCAAGTAATGAAGACAAGGGAACACAATAGAAAATGGATGCTCTCTGTCACATTTGGAAGTTAGACAACAACAATAACAGCAACAACAACAAATCTTATATTTGATTTATGTTTTAAGTTTTTTGTTTTATTTTAACTGATTTCAAACTCCAGCGATTGTTAAACTGTTTTTCACTAAAGAATGTTTCATTATCAGATCTTCCATCGTAAATATTGCAGACTCTGATGAAATTCTTCTAACTTCCTCCTTTTAAATTGTAGTTTTTTGTTCTCCATTTGTTCTTATGACTTACATTCTTATGAATTCTGTGAATTCCTTTTGGTATTGAAAGTGGCACAGTTTTACTTTTTAAGTCTGTTTCACATCTTCAGTAGGACTTAACATCCAGAAATGAAAGCTGTTGTGCTTGTTAGTGCTGTAATACATCTACTGTTCTTCTATTCAGGCCTTAGTAGATCTGAGTTCTTTGTTCTCAGGACTGTATATTGAGCTGCACTGAAAGGTATTAAACTATTTGGCCTTTTCTTTGCTTATTTGTGGCTATAATAATCATCACTCCTCAGCAAGTAGTATATCAATTTTTTTAAAGTGAGAAATGTATGTGATTGAATTGGTTTAGAATACAATATGATTTGAACTCACTGGAAGCAGCTCTGTTGTATAGCAATTTCCTTTTTTTTCTTGTTCTTTTTTAGGGAATCTGATTTGACATGTTTTATCTTTTTTTATTTTGGTTTTGTGTTGATACAATTATATACATTGTTGAAGGTAATTAACAAGATGGAATAATAGGTTTAATAAACCTCTTTTACCATTGTGGAATTTCAGTGTGCTCAAAACTATTTTATTTTCTTTTTAAACTGTTTTGAATGTTTCATCCACATTTATGGACTGCCATTTTTTCACCTTTGCTAAAGAATCAAAGAATAATTATACATAGAGTAAAAAGACATTTTCCCAGTATAATACTCATTTCCACATTTCTTTTTTTTTTTTTTTTTCTCAGAATTATGAGGGTACTGACACCTTGGAGAGCTGAAGTTAGTTTAACTTTTGTTTACAGGTTTTTTTTTTTAAACACTTTTGGCAGTTAGATAGCAGAGTGATGAAGAGTATAGTTCTTTATTCCAATTGGCTTGTCTTGCACTATTTGAAAGGATAGAGTTGAGAACAAGCTATGAAAGCTTCAATAAAGTGCTGTGTGAGAATATATTATTTGGAAAAGATTGTGAGTTAACCACAAAGTTAGTGGTGGTTGGTACTGAGTGAAACAGTTGCAAGGTCATTAGCCTTGAACCAGTGACAGTCCACAGCTACATTTCAAGGACGTTTTCTGAGTTGTGCTTCAGTGAATGATACATTTTTGTTTCTTTTTAATACAATACCATTTCTCAAACATCTGAAGAATTAAAAAAAACCCAACTAAATTTAAAAAAAATTTTTTTTTTCAACCTATTGGAGTGCTATCATATTTTATTTCACTTCCCACCAACTGAATATTTCATTCTGTTCTACACATCCCAGTCTTTTCATAGAGCTCCAATTTATACCCGGCAGTTTGTGACTCCTAAGGGAAAAGAATATATACTGTTTTCTTACGTTGCTACAAATCATGCAATTAAAGTGTGGCCTCTCCTATTTTAGTTAATTCACTATAAGTAGTACAGCCATTCAGTTTTCTCACATTGTATGTGGTGCTTAGGTTCACTCTTCCCTGTATAATCTTGAAGCTTATTGACATTTTAATGCAAAATAGATGGTACATTGGCCTTTCTAGGTTATGAACAATGATGATTTATTGTAGCCATATAATACAACTTAATTAAGCCAGAGCTGCTGTTTGATTAAAGTTTTGATAAGCTATCACCGTCTACTAATCCTAAAGCAGAGCACTCATTTAAAAGGAAAGGAAATAATGTTGGGAAAAGACATTAGTGGGGTCTTGTTCTTGCTTAATTAACTTGTTTAATACATTTTAGAACTGAGACATTTATAGATGATAACTAACAAGCTGTCAGCATTTTTAATGAGTGTAATGGACTACTTCAGGTTGATGTAAAAGTATACTTTTAGAAGGTCCTTATAGAGTGTGAATTAGTGGCACACTGAAATAATCAAGAGTTTCTCATTGGAGATGTTCAGTTGATAGCACACATTGAAAATTAAATTTCATGTTGTACTTGTACTTGGGAGATACAGTGTGCTGCTATCTATTCAATGGCCAGGAAACAGAGTCTTGAGGAGATGTGTTGGTATTGAATGACTGGAGGTATCAAAGCCTGTAAACAGAGATGTCCTTGTCCTAAGCATGACAGTGAGGTTCTCAGCTTTCATTTTTGGAAAGTATCTTAACAGAGCTTGTAGCACTTAAATTTATGCTCTATGGTCAGAATATTCATTTGAACAGGAAGCTAAACAAGATTTGACTTTTCTATAGTTTGTGATTGAGACATTCTTAAAAACCAGTGTTAGCTGTGTTAATTGTGTTACTTTTTGATTCACAGCAAACGTGTGTTTCAGAAGCGCTGGGTTAAATTTGATGGAGAGAGCATTTCTTATTACAACAATGAAAAGGTAAGAGACATCCTTTGGTCATGTTTGGAACAGAATGAAACTGCAATACACAAGGTACTATAAAGAAACTATTGAATAATTACAAATGATTATTCATCTTAAATTCATTCTCAATTCTGAAGTACTAGGGTGAGATGTTATTAAATATTTTAAGGCGTCCTTGTCTTTATGTATTGTTCATCCTTTTGTTTTCTAGAAGGGCTTGTTTTACTCACCTTTCCAGGTAGATATCATCAGATTTTTTTTTACTTTAGTGAGACACTGACACTGCTGTTGTCTGCACAACAGAACAAGATCATGCTGAACACTTTTGAGAGATGCTATTTTGGTGGTGTTTGCAGTGTCTTGTCATGGCAACCTAGCGTGCTGGAGATTGTGAGAGAGAAATTAAAAGTATCATGGAAGACCATTTAAAAAAAAAAACAGAAACAACCTGAACTTGTTGACTCTTCGATTAAAAATGTCTTTTTCCTGTTTGCTTTCTATGGATAATTGCATGTCATTGAACTAGGTTAGGTTTGAATGGGAATGTTCAAAAAGAGCACAGTACTGCAATGTCTGCTGCTGTTTTTGTGTCTGTACCTGAGGACTGAATCTTGCTGAAACATTTGCAGACTCGTGAGCAGCTTTGATTAAAGTAGTTCACTTCTTATATGTGACACAAAAATGCATTTGTAAATCATAGTTTTCAACAATGCATATATTCCTTGTAATCATGTGTAATTACCCTTCAGAACACTACAAAATTCTTTTCCTTTTGCTCTGTAGCTTATTAGATATTTTTTCCTCTTGGAAGTAATGGAGACCTCCTTAGACTTAAAAGTGATAGATGACTGTAAAATATGCATGTTAAGGGATACTGATGTTATTATACATATGTGTTATTTTAAATGCTGGAAGCCATTTTCTGTTGAAGACACATTAGGAAGAAAATATAGTATCAGGTAAACATTCCAGAACAGGATGCTGGTTGCTGGTAATTAATAAGAGACCTATAGATGCCTTATGATGGGGTAGGGGTGTAAGAACTGAAGTAGGATGAGACTTTATTTTCTGAGGGGCTGGGGAACTAAGAACGAGCTCAAAAAATTATATACATTGATATTTGTGCCTACTGATTGTGAACTTGAAAGAGTCTGTTTTTACTTGCATACTTTGGTTCACTTACAGTAGAAAACATGATTTTGTAGGTGCAGGGAACAATAGAATAACGTTTGGACTGCAGTGACAAAAAATGGTACCCTTTGTGTTATTGATCCCAAGGCTTCAGAGGAGCAGAAATGCCGGGTTAATCATTAAGAAAGACTTGAGCAAATACAGTAGTGGGATTTGCATAACACTATCTGCAGCACAATTAGGGAAAGAAATGCTAATAAAGAATTTTAAGTCTTGTATTTGCACTGGGGATTCCTTTTTTGTTTTGGGAAAGTCACTGAAAATGTTACTTGAAGGTGAATTGTGCTGGAATAGCACTTGTTAGAAATTTGTCATAAGAAATTCCAGAAATCTTTCCTTCTGCTCAAGGGAATGTTTAGTGTGACACACAATGCATAGGAAGCTATCAACTCTACATCCTCTATTTTAAAGGTCTGTGTCTTAGGGTAGGCTATCAGTAGCTTGGCAAACACTTGTGTTGAAGCCTCTTTGTCTCACTTTTCCTGGAATCTGAGTCCAGGCCTCACTCTGGGTATTGAAGGAGATGCTGGTTGGTCTTTGTATACAGGTTGACCAAATCTGGGCATCTGATTTGTTAACTCAGTGAGTCACATATGTGAAGAAAGGCATGCATCTGAGAACTGCAAGGCCTGAAGGAAATTCTGTGAACTGAGAATTTGGTGAAACTCAAGTTAGCTTGCAGATAGGAGGAAAACATTGTGTGTACCAGTATTTCTTATTGCCCAACGGTTTTGTGTTGTGTGAGCAGTGGTGTGACTCGGGAACATGAGTTTATGGTGCTGTGGTCTCTGCTGGATCACTGTCTCCACACCTTCTCCGTTCATATTTCCTGTGAGATGGAAAATTCCTCCTGTTGCTTGTGTGTTGTTACCCTGACATCATACCCCCTGTTATCATAAATAACTATTTGCAGGCCCATCAAGACCTGCAGACAGCTTGAGCTCCTTGCAATGCCTTGCATGTCCCTACTCCTACATAGCTGACCATTTATATATTTAAATGGGGAAGTTGTTGTTTTAAATTTAGAACACGATGATGAGTTCTGTCCATTCTAATCTGTGTTTGTTTTAGGACATTACTACACAGACAAGCATGTTATAAAGAAATTGTTATATTTTGGTTTCACATATCAATTAAAAGTAGTTCTCAGAAGGAAACCAATCCATACTTGGTATTTTTCTTCTTATTACAAGCAGAGACTCAGTGGAATGAAACTGGGTTTTTTTTACCCAGAAACACTACCAGTATTAACTAGCTCTATTTGTCATTCAAATTAGGAACTGGAGAGGAGTGAGGTTTTCAAGAAGGGGAAGTGTATTACATGGCTAATGAAGAGTGAAATAATTGGAGAATAGAGAGAGAAGACACAGAGAATATTATTCCTGAAAATGCCCATATGAATGCTGCTCTGAATGATTCAAACCTTAATTTTATAAATATTTTTCTAACCTTTTCTAGTTGTGTGCATCAACTTCTACTTGATAGACATCTCTTCTTTACTTTGTATCTATATATATATAAAAAAAAAGATTCAGTTTTTAACAAACAGCCTCTGACCCAGGAAAGGTTTTGGGTTGAATCTGTGTTGCACTTATTTCTTCTGTGCTCCTGGTCCTGAGAAAGCTAATGTAGTCAGAGCAACATCCCATGTGTCTTTGTCTCAACAGTGTGGTTAACCAAAGAGGGGAAGGTAGAATTTGAGAATTTTTTTCAGCTACCCTGTATGCACAAGTTTTGTTTCAAATTTCTTCCTACTTTTGGCAGAACTGACGTTTTACCCTGCACTTTATAGTAAGGCAAAATACTGCTGGTTATGTGAAAGCTTTTATTTGAAACAGCTTAGCACCTCTGACAGATCTGTTGGTGGTTTAGGAAAAAGACTTGACTCTTCAAGTGGAGAACTTCAATCTTTTGTTGTGTTACAGTACAAGTGAACGTTACAAAGAGCAAAACAGGTGAATCATTGTCATTCTTGAAGTAGGTCATACTTAATCTGTTGTGAAAGTAAAACCAAAGCAGTCCAAAGAGGTATTTTCTTAGGATCCTTTAGCTCAGCTCTGAGCCACAACTGTCAAGGAGTGATGTGGGGCTGTATTTGAAAAGAAAAGTTTCTATTAAAGCAGATGATATAAAAAAAAAAAACAAACATTTTGCTTTCCCTGCTAGAAAATTTTTTTGTCAGGGAATTTTTAGCAACTCTTAAACTAGTTTACACCACTCAGTAACAGAATACATAGCTGTGAAGTTCTTGGCTGCATTTGTTTGGTTTTGTTTTCTATATTCCTAAATACTTCACCTAATTTCTAGTCTGGAGTATTTCAAAGAGAGATACTGTATCTTGATCTACTAGAGTTTTTTAACAGGCATTATTTTTGCACATGAAAGAAAAGCTACTGCAGAAGAAAAAATGATAAATTATTATGGTTTAAACTTTTTTGAAAATATGTATGCCTTGGAGAACAAAGCTTTAAAAAGGATGATGGCTGATTGTTTAAATAGCAGAGCAAAACTATGTTCATCTTAAAAGGAAATTGACTTTTTTTTTAGCAAATAAAATAAAATAGTTGTAACTTCCAGCAGTCTGTTATTCTCTTGCAGTAGTACCAAATACAGCCAGTAGATGCCTGCAAACACCATAACATATTTTTAACTGAACACCTACAGAAACAGTATATGTAAAAAGTTTGTTTTACCATTGGAAGGATCAGTAGTTAACTTAATATCCAACCTTATTAACAAATATATTGAAATCACTCCTTTAACAAATATAGCCATAATGAATACAGCTCTGCAATTTTATCTATGGTCATACTGACTATTTCTTGTGTGTAACTATAGTAACATGCTTGCTTCTGCTGTGTTTCAATATTTCTATTTATTTGTCTGCTAAACTACCTTCACTGACATGTATTAATACCTCAAAGTGAAACAACATTAGTATATTAGACTCAGCAAACAAAAAAAATGATTCGGTGTATCCTTCCTGCTTCACATTCACAGTGAATTTACACAGTTCCTCGAGTGCTTGTATGAAGTCTGTTAATAATAATTTATACTTTGAGAGGGAAGTTATTACAGTACAATTTCTTTATGGGGAGCTGACTCTTGGACTATGGCTGTGGCTGAATCATAAAATCTCAGTTGTCTTGGTCAGAAAATGAATTGATCAAAGCAGAGAGGAGACAGGAACAGAATTAACTCTGGAATCCAGAGATCATGTGGATGTATTTCTGAAATGCAGAGCCTGCTTGAGCTTTCCTTCCTGTCAACTCCCGCTTCAAGCCCTTAGGTTAATTAGGTTAAAAGATGAGCTACTTGAAGGAAGTACTTGTATGAGTTCCTTTTTCCTATCTTGCATTTTTGTTCTGTTCAGTTGTCCTAATACCTAGTTGTATATCTAAAAATGTTGTGAAAATTTGTGCTGACTTAAAATTATTGTGGATTAATCCCAGCCAGTAACCAAGCCCCATACCCACTCACTCTTCCCTCTATCAGGATGGAGAGAGAATCAGAATAATAAACATGAGAACTTGTGGGTTGAGATAGAGACACTTTAAGAGGTAAATCAGAAGCTGTGCACAAACAAATCAAGGAATTCATTCACCCCTTCCCACAGGCAGGCAGGCAGATGTTCAGCCATCCCCAGGAGAGCAGGACTCTGTTCTGCTTAACGGTGACTTGAGAAGACAAACTCCATCACTCTGAACCTCCCCCAGCTGTATATACTGAACGTGATGCCGTGTGGTATGGAATACCCCTCAGGTCAGCTGGGGCCAGCTGTCCAGGCTCTATCAGCTCCCAGCTTCTTGTGCACTCCCAGCCTCCTCGTGGGTTGGGTGGGGTGGGGAGAGGAGCAGAAAAGGCTTGGACTCTTGTGTCAGCACTACCCAGCAATAGCTGAAACATCCCTGTGTGCTGGGACCCTATTCCTATCTCCAGACATAGCCCCATGCTAGCTACTATGAAGGAAATTAACTGTATCCCAGTCAAAACCAGCACACACATATAGCAGAAAAGCACATACTTGATCCAAGTTATAGCGTTCTTGTTAGCACTGACAGGACAGTGTATTTTCCAGTGTGATGCCCTTCTTTGTCTTCAAACTTTGGGATAAACTCAATGAATTTACTTTTCTTACTGGCTACTCACTGAAGGGGTAAGGTGTGGGGGGAACAGCAAAATAGTTTGGAATTCTTTGCCTAGAGAAAATACAGTATTTTTCCTGTAATACAAATATGATAATTAAGTATTTTAAAATTACTTTTCTGTGTGATAGTAAATGTAATTTACTTTGGCATTAAATTGTAAAAGTGTGATGTTTTGCAATATTAATACCATTAGACAATTCATGAAGTTGCATCTCATATCTGCAGAATCTATCTCATCATGGGATTTTATTCTATTTTGGAAGGTAGTAGATGTGCATAGACCCAGAACAGTGAAATTGGTGATAGGTAGGTAGTGTAGGGGTTGATTTATTAATGCACTTTTATTAAGTGTGGTGAACTTCCTAAACATCATTACAAGTAGTATTAGCTCAAAAGGATTTAACATTCATGGGAATGAAATATTTTGACTGCCTTTTCATTGCAGGAAGTGTTCTCAAAGGGAATAATACTGCTCTCTGCAATAGCAACAGTAAGAGTTCACGGGGAGAATAAGTTTGAAGTTGTCACATCCCATAGGACTTTTGTTTTCCGTGTGGATAAAGAAGGTAAGTAGAAGATGCACAATTCTAAAAATTGCCAAAAAGCCATGTAAATTCTGTTTGTGAAATATAACTTGTGTTATTATGAGAAATATTTCTGGAATACAGTTGGGTTAAGCTCATAAAGTGAAACTTGCGATAACTCCAAGCTTTGTAAGAACAATGGAAATCATTGGGCAATGGCTTTTTCAAATATCAAAATGAGAAGACTACTTTACCAACTCTTCTTCCTTCTCCCCCATCCTTCCCACAGATTAATTTGTCTGGACATTTCTCAATTCTCAGTAGCAGCTCTTAGAGCCTGTGTGCTCTCAGACATCTGTGAGTTACTGCTTGATAAAAAATTGACAGAGGCAATGAATGATGGCTGGGATGTGATTCTGTGATCAAAGGAAACCCGAGATTTTCTGTCCTATACAGTATTTTAAGGCATGTATTGATAGAGATTACAAATGTAAATTGTAGCAAGGAAGTTAGTATGCCTTCTAATTGAGTGCTTTATCAACCTACGGCTGTAATATGTGGAATCGATATCAGTGCATGTATGATTTATTTATGGAAACAATCAAATAAAAATGAATGCCTAGCAAGGAAGAGTTGTGCAATATGTATTTGCTGCAGTACATGCCAGAGCCATTATAGCTAAGGGTCTCTCAGCATTTCCATTATCAAATCCCATTTTTATGGGTTATAGCTTGGTTGTAAACATTTGCTGCATGCTGTAACAGGAGTGTAGCATCAGTGAACAAATCCTTCTTATCAGATTTGGCTCAAATAATTTCAGTCTTTTTTTATGCTCTTAGCTGAGTTTAAAAGTATGTATTTCTTCATTATTTTTGCATTTCTTTTCCAAATTTATTTTGAATTTTTTTCATGAATTAGAATATAACTATTTTGGTGCAATACATTTTGTAGGGTTGTGATTTGTTTTATGGGCCTTTGCCTTGGATACTATAAAAATGTTAAAAACTTCTACTGAATTGTAAAATACATTCAGAGCAACCACTTGTTATACATGAAATTCCATTTTCATGTAGTATATAACCATTTTTGTGTCTGTAAAGCTGTTCACTTAAGGTTAGAAATGCTTATTGTATAAGGAATTTGGTCCTTCCTGTATCCAGAAGTGGATGATGTATTCCCAGTAAAGTATGTAAATAAACCTGCTTGATTTGTTATGTGCAAAAAATGAAACTGTTACTTGATGCTTCACTGATTACTTCAGTGGATTTCTGTTTGGGAATTGTTCTGGGCCTATTCAAAGGGTACTTAACTTGTTTCAAAGATTTTGAAATGGAGACTTCCATATGTATTTTGAGATATCAGAAATGCATTACTTTTGGATGGATTTAAATATCTGGAGGGAAAAGCAGTATATATAAATTGTTTGGGAAGTTTAGGGGCTTTTGGGGGCAAATTAAATAAACAAGGGATAGCAGTGAATTAGAGCATAGCTTGCTCAGATGCATTGAGATTTTGTTTCACTGGAGTGAAATACTGTTGGAAGAAACACTTCTAGAGTAATTTGATGCCCTCTGCTGTACTAAAGTGCTTTGTAAAGATTATTGGAGTATTTTAAGAGAGCACATGTATTTTAAAGCAAAATTTTTTACAGGAACACTTGGATCACATTCTCTGTGCTAGTCTGTCAGGCTGCTATCTTCCTTTTCTACAGAGTATTTTATGACACCTAAATTTGTGTATTTGTTCCTTCATGTTGCACACATGCCATTTATGAAGTAAGCACGTTATTATTTCAGTGGTGCTCTCTTCAGTCTTCCACACTAATTTTGCTGGCTTTGTACATACTGTGTGTAGAACTTTCAATCCCTCCCTGCCCCCTCTAGCTCCCCCCCCCCCCAATAAATTTTGTGATCTGACTCTTTCAGAGCAAACAGTTGAAATATTCATGACATTCCAGTCGCATAAGGCACATCTAATTCATTTGGACTACTCAGCATTAAAATATATTGATCTTAGTCTGGTGAAATGTCTGAACATAGTGAATGAGACTGAATGAAACTTTATTACTTCACCTCATTGTGTCCATATATTTGTAAGATGTTACATTAATAATGCATGCAAAGATACTGAAACATGCATTTTCTTGATTACTCAGTACCCTTGACAATATCAAGCTTAACCAACACACCTTAATGGAATAGATTGTAAAGTACCAAGTGTTTTTTCTTAAAAGCATGGAATAGCACTGGTGATGGTTTGCCTCTTCAGTGACGGATATTTAGGCTCCCTGGTTTCTGCTTACATAACTGCTATAATTCTTTCCCACTGATCTGGCTTCCAGAAGGTGAACGTGCCATCTCAGTCTTTAAGCTGTCTGGAATAAAGTATTTTAGATCTAGCAGTCATGATTTTAATAATCTTGATCATCAGTTTGTTTGGATTGGTGTTTTGATTGTTGGGAGTTAATTCAATGGCTGTCCTTCTAACACCTCCACTGATACAGATTCTCATTATTTTTATTTACACCTCCTCCTCAACGTGGATGTTCTCTCTTATTTGGCATAGCTGTACCATCAACCAACATGGCAACAACATTGGGAAAACCAGTGTGTCGAGAAGAATGAAGCTGCTAACTAACTGACTTTGGCCAATTTTTTTTTTCTTGTTTAGAAGAAAGAAATGACTGGGTTGATACGATGCTCAATGCCTTGAAATTGCAGTCTGATAATAACTCTCAGTCTCGAACTTCTGTCACTCCTGAGAAAAGTGGGTATCTTGAGCTGAAAGGATACAAAACCAAAATCTTTGTTCTGCTTCAGGGGAGTACTGTATGGATCTGCAAAAATGAGCAGGTAAATTTTTCATGTGGTTTTTTGTGAATGAAAGCTTATAAAAATGGTTTAACTAGTGAGCTGGAAACTGATGGCTCTTTGTGAATAGGTGCATTTCAATATAAATGCATATCTCTTTATATGTAGTACTTTATTGCTGCAATTCTCCGAAGGCTTCACAAAGCAGGCAAAGAATCATTATGTCTGTTGTACAATAGAAAAAAGTGAGTATATAGTGAGGTGAAGTGAAAAGCTCTGAGTGTCACAACATGTTAGTGTCAGGGCTGGGATTAATTCACTCTTAAAATGTGGGCCATAAGCACTCAACTTAATCAGAAGGCTTATTTTGTGCACTGGATTCAGTGTTTTATAATACACTCCTCTGGAAAATGGGCTATACAGACAAAGATCACTGTGGTATTTAACTGATACTTCAGGGAAATGTTAAAAATTTATGTTCTTTCTGTTTCGAAGAATAGAGATTGGCCAGATTCTGTTGTGCACTATAATATTTTAAACAAATCCAGTACTAAAAAATGTGAATTAGTCCTATCATTTCAGCTTCCAAAATCTAGGGCTTTTAGTTTTGTTTTGGGCAGGACTATATGGTAACATAAAATGGAACTCTCTAGGATGCCGTAGGCAGGGAATAAATGGGGATAGTTGAGTTCAGTGAATGATTGTGTGTACTAGTGGAAGAAAAATCTATTGCAGGACATTAAATGGCAGGTGCTATTTCTTTGTGAGGCAATTGATTACCCACAGCTAACTGAAACCTGGGATGGCATTGGGGGAGGTATTTTTACATGCTTACCTTGTTCTGTTTCTTTCAAAGTTGTGTACGGGCAAATCCCTGTCTCAAATGTGAATGATCTCTTTTGGAGTTGATCTCACTTCCTCTCCTGTTATCCTCTTTGTGAAGTTATTTAGGTATGTTTGAGAGTCCACAAAATGTTTGATATTGCATCTCACCATTCTTTCCCAGGGTATGGCAGGAAATTTGAGACTGAGAAAGACCTGTTTTTCTTTTTACTTACTGCATTCCAAGGAAGTTTTACTTGTTAGGTACATTCTTTGAGGTCGGTCAACAGCCAGTTAATCAAGAATGTTGTATTCGGTTTGCATGGCAAAAGTGAGGAGGGAGGACCAGCAGACACAAAGTGTGATGAACTGACCACAACCTCTATTCCCCATCCCCCTAAGCTGCTGGGTGGGGAGGAGGCAGAGAAAATCAGGAGCAAAGTTAAGACCAGGAAGAGGGGAGGGGTGGGAGAAAGGTATTTTAAGATTTCAGTTTATTTCTCATTATCCTGCTCTGGTTTGATCGGTAGCATAAAATAAGGATTAAACTGATTTGCCCAAGCTGAGTCTGTTTTGCCCATGACAGTAATTGGTGGGTGAGCTCTCTTTGTCCTTGCCTTGTTCCTCAATACTTTTGTTATATTTTCTCTCCCCTGTCCAGGGGAGGGGGGAGTGATAGAGCAGCTTTGGTGGACATCTGACATCCATCCCGGATCAACCCACCACAAACATGATGCAGTTTATGGATTTATGCTATTCTGTAGCTATAACAAAACTCCACAAATGATTTAGATATGTAATATGATACCAAAAGTCTATTTGCTATGTGCCATTTGAATTTCAGCCCTCAGCACATGTTTTGATGAATGAGTATCAAGGAGATAAATTGGTCTTCATAGCTAAGCACAGTACTCTTTATATGGAAATCCTGCGGCCTGATTATTGTAATGAATAAGTGAGCTGTCCATTAGTATGTTTATTGAAGCTTATAGCTCATCTTTAAGGAGGAACAAAACCAAGATGCAAACACTACCCCTCCTTTCTGAGACCCTGTATTTCAATGAGGTTCTCTTGCAGTTAGAAAGAATGAAGTCAACCAACTTTGCAGTCTTTGCTTGTCAGACTCACACTGTGCTGCAATGCTCAGTGCTGCTCTTCTGTCATGGCATTCCCAGATATTTTACCAGTGAGGACCTATGGAAAACATTCTCATCAATGAAAATGTTTTTGTAGATGTTCATTGCTAATGAGCCATTTTCCTTTCAGAATTCATGCCTTTTGAATCTTACGCCCCTGAATATTTTTGAGTGGTCCTTATGGATGTTCTGATCTTTTTGATTGAGGAGCAAAGATATCCAGACTTGTGGAGGAATGTCTCTTCCAGAGTAATAGGTCACTCGAAACTAGTTATGTCCCCCTTGAGAGTTTCAGTAGTAGGCATCAAATCTTTGCTTTTTTCTTTCATTCTTACTCTACTTGAATATAACTGTTGGGAGCATCTCTCTTGCCTCAAGTAGTACTTTGAACTTTCTCCATTGATACGGGGCACTCCCAGCTCTGCCCACTATGCTGAGCCAGTTTTTCTGACTGTATGTTGATACAAAACAGAGCCATTTGATGTTGAAGGGTTCTTGATTGCTCTTTTCTGCATTTTCAGAGTGCAGGTTATATGATTCAGGTACTCGAAGACTGCTCCCCTCCCCCACCATTTTTTTTAACAGATTTTTAGAAATTATTTTTTGTGTGTGTGAACATGTGTGTTGGTTCTATTGCTTGTGCAACTGTGTGGCAAGTTGTAACTGCTCTGCCCTTTCAGTATAAGGAATTTCAGAATTGCTTTAGCTGATCATGAAAGCACACCCTTATACAGCCCTTTTAGTAAATATTTATTCCCTTCTACTACATGGATGCTGTGCAAAGATCGCTGACTGCAGTGAAGCAGAAGGCAAACCAAAATCAAACCCTGAAACAGAATGGTTAGATGTGCCACCAGCCTGTCAGCTCCTCCAGTGTGTATGAATATTGCAAACAATGGTGCAAAACCTGCTTCTTCACAAAGCTTATTTATCTAACCCCCAGAAAAATTCAAATGGCCCTAAGATGTTTCTTTTCAGACTCTCCATTTGAACAATATTCTTTCTTTATGCAATTTCTGTATGTTTGTGAATAAGAAGAAATAGCTTCTGTCTTTAGCCTGCAGTTCATTGTCTAGTTCTTGTGTTTTAATTTCAAGTGGAAAACAATGATTTTTACTGCAGCACTCAAGAAAACCATCGCAATACAGAATTAATCCATTAGAGAGCGCTGTTGATCTAAAAATCCTTCCCTGTCTCAGGTTTGCAGTTGAGCCAGTAATTATCAAGCAAATCTGTCCAGGGATGTCCTCAAATCCTGTTCATATTGGAATTCACATCCATACTAGACTCCCAGAGAGCCTTAGAGGGGTTTATTATAACCGCAGTGCTAAAAGACACCTATTTAGTCTTCTTACAATGTTAAAATGAGATTGGATCGAGCTGATTCATTGATTTCTAATAAACTTGATAGAGGAGAATCTGCTGTTACTTTAAAGAAAAATTTCTTCAATGTTAAAAGTGGAGAAGATCCTAAGCCAAATACCAAATCATAACATAACCACCATGAACTTTGTGAAGTTCAGATTGAGATCAGAACATCATGTCTCAGGCCCCTTTCTAGTTAAAAAGTGATTGGTTTAGCTCGAACTTCTGGCAGTGATATAGTGCTGGTACAAAACCATCAATTTCTTTGACTCATGTAGTGTAAATTTCTTTAAACTTCCTCTCTTGAGCAAAAGTGAAAAGTAAATTGTACAGAATCAATTTGTTCAACCTGCAGCTTGCTGAAATTCCCATTTCTGTTTCAAAGTCATTCATGCTTAAATAAAAACGTGTAATCTGGTTGTTCATGGCAGTTCAAACATTGGCCTGAAATGTCAGTCTGCTGTGGTGGTGACTGTGATAAGCTTCCCACTGTTACCCTCGGAAGGGTTCTGACAGATTTTTGTCTGGTTTGCCTGAATATATCCCTGTTGTTAGGCTATATTTAAGATTAACTGGTATCAAAAGTCAGTGAGGGCCTAGATGTCATAGTGTTTGTGCTAGAATTTGGCTTTGAAAAGAGAAATCAGGATCTTCTTCTTTGTGTGGTTGGATGTATTTATATGGGAGATTTGAGGAAATTTGACAAATAAAAGGACAGGGGACTGGTATGGTTGTGTGCCATAATAATTTGTGACGTGTTTTCTACATGCCTGACTCAAAGATAGAATGGTGATGAGTATTCTCTCTGTTATGTATAAACAATAATATACATCACTTATTAAAGCCTGTTGTTTCATTTTGGCTCAGTGTTCCTATTGATTTCAGAGGGTGTTTTGTTTTGTCAAAGATTGAAATGATTTGCTCTGTGGCAGATGGAAATGTTTATTCATGTTGAATGAACTGGTAAGGGTGCCTAGTAATTTTCATTTCCTCTGTAATGCTAATGGTGCATTTAAAGCAAAACTGGACAACCCCAAAAGATATATTACAAGAAAGGATATTAAACAGGCAGAAGATGGCAAAGGAGGGGGTAATGCAGAGAACTAATACAAGGATAGCTGAAAGGACAAGCCAAAGGTGATACTTGAGATTGGCATCTTGAAAGAGGGGAAGTGATGTGATGTCAGTGGAAGGAAGCAGAAGGGATGTGTGCATGAGTCTCTGTCTGCATAAGAGCAGAGATAAGTTCTTATCTCTGTTCAGAAACACAGGCTTAAAGGGGAGCGTTTTTGAGCACTCTGGTCTAGTGAAAGATGCCCTGTTGGATATGTGTTTCGCAGGGACTGGATTAGATTAAAGGTCCCCTTTAACCCAAACCATTCTATGATATTGTGAAATACAGTCCACAGACAGTGTGGTTGGGATTCAGGGGTGGACTTGGAAGTCTTTTGGTATACAGCAATGAGAATTTATAATGATACTTTGCAAAGGGGATTGCTTATTAGGAAATGTTCTGTTTTTACCTGGAGAAAATGGAACCCTGATTAATAATCAAGAACAATATGAATGAGAGAAATCCTTTAAAAAAAAGGAAGTATCTATTAAGAACAGTCAAAAGTGTTCAACAACGGGAGGTTACCAAAGAACGGCTAAATGAAGTCCTGAAGATGAGTAGTAATGATTGGTTGTCATGCTAAAGCATAAATCATGAGAAAGTCTTTTTCATGAATGGAGATTCTTTGGTGTATCATCGTGATTATATTTGTGAATATAATGAGTACAAGGTGATGGCAACACCAAAGTGAAAGAAAATTGGGGAGAGGAGTAGAGTGCAAGTTGAGCAGAAAGGAAAATACTTACTTGAAAGTTTTGAGATCTAATGAATGAGGAACCCTGAGAAAAGCAACTGGAAGTCCTGAAAAGGAAGCTAGGGAAAAAGATAGAGGGGTAAAGGCAACAAAAGGAAGCAGAAGTTCAGATGGCTGATAGATGGTGAGAGGAGAGAGAAGTGTATGTATTGGGGTGTGGCAGTGGAAGGAGGAATTACTGAGAATGAGAAAACAAGAAGCACAATCTTTGTAAATGTGTTTCTCCTGTTCCCCATCCTCATCCCACATCCCCATCTCCCCTGCCCCGAGAACGTGTCCTTTTAGAGATTTTGTGATGAAAAACTGTCGGTTGTAATAACTCTAAAGAAACAGTGCTGTACTTGATTGCTAGTGTAGGCTGTGATCAAACATGGTTACAAACATAAAACTGAGCTTGTCCTGGAATGGCTTCAATAGGTGGAGGTAACAGAAAAACAGAAAAGAACATTTGTTCTTTGTTGTTTGATTTATTCAGACTTTGTTCTTCCTTCATAACAATACAAATCTGTACCAAATGTTTAAAAGCAAAAATAGAGTAACCCAAAAAGATACTAAATACATTGGAGGGGGAAAGACTAATATGATGAAGTGTTTTAAGACAAAATATACTGATACATTAGTGACTTGTAGTGGAAACAAATGATCCAGCCTCTTTTAAATACAGTTGTTTGCATCAAGCTGTAGTTGGAATGATAGATTAAGGTCATATCCCTTATTTTCCAGCAATTTTATTTTCCAGCAAGAAATTTATTCCAGTTTTCCACACTGAAAAACGTAGCAACAATCAATTGCTGTGCATGACATAAGAAACAACTGAACAGGAAATAACCTGAATTGCGTAAGAAAGCTTTAAAGCTTTCATTTTGCTTGTAATAATGCAAAATGAATGATTACAAGAAGTCATGTTGAATGGGAAAAGGTTTGTTGTTGTTACTACAATTATTTCTTCAATTTTAAACTTAACTGCACACCTACTTGAAATAAGATTAAAAAGTAGGTTTAAAATAATATGCTACTAAAGTGGCTCAGAGAAGAAAAATGTGTCAATGACCACCTTTAGAGGGAAGATCTGCATTTTACATTCAAAAATAATTTTGTGTGACGTTCTAGAACACGGAGAAGGGAATAAACAGGACTTCTATTAAAACAAAAAAGATTTAAGAGTTAGTGTTACGTTCTTCTCTATGCAGCTAATCTTTGATGATTTTTTTGCTGTTCCTGTGTTTTTATGCTATTAAGATCTCATTGAGATGTAAATACACTTAAAGCAGTCATGAAACATGGTAAAGAGCCTAATGCTTCCACAATGATAAAACACCTTCCTGATTAATCTAATTTGGAGTAAAGTCGTCAGTTTTTCAGTATGGGGCTGTCAAGCTTTATAAGTGACTAATATATATATAGCCAGCTACCTTAATCACTTAAAAATTAAAGTGAAGAAAAGGGCAATATTTTTGAATATCATGAAGATTTTACATAGTGGCAGAGCACACGCATAAGCAATTAAAGATGGTTTTAGGTCTACTTGCCAAAAGGCTATAACACTATTAATGCAATGTTGGGGAGATCCATTTTCTTCTAAGAGTACTGGAATTTCCTGAGATCATTGTCCATCACTATATATGTTGCTTGTTTTTAAGAACTACTAGCTTGGCTTTAAGTCCTATAGTAACATAATGTATTAGATCAAAAGCCCAAAATACAGGCACCAGAGCATTGTTATGGGAACTTCCTTTTACAATTGTATACCGGATCTGCATTAATTTTTTATTTTAAATCACATGAAAAAGTTATTTCTGCATTCAATTAATCTGAAATATTATGCAGTCAGCATACGTGTATCTATATAGACATTTAAATAACGAAGTGCTGATACTGGGGGTTGTCCTGACCCAGATGTAGCACCTTGTACTTGGTCTCATTAAACCTCATGTGGTTCCTATGCACCCACTTCTCACATTTGTCCATCTGTCTCATTAATGAAGATATTAAGTAACACTGGTCCCAGTATGGACCCTGAGGGGCACCACTTGTCGCTGGTATCGATGGGTATCTGATCCATTGACCACCACCCTCTTGATGCAACTTTCCAACCAATTCCTTATCCACTGAACAGTCCATTCATCAAATCAAGCTCTCTGCAATTTAGAGAGAAGGATGTTGTGGGGGACTGTGTCAAAGGCTTTACAGAAGCTCAGAAAATGATGTCTAATACTCTTCCCTTGTTGTAGTCATTCAATCACAGAAGGCCCCTGGGTTACTTAGGTAAGACTTTCCTGTGATGAAGGCAAGCTGACGGTCTCAAATCTCAATCTTCTCCTCATCTGTTGTCACTAGACTTCCATGATAGTGTATGTGAATTCCATGTCATAATTAGTTAAAAATACCATAATATGCTATTGCAAATTTTTGTTTAGTATATAACTTCTGTTACCAATTTGCCAGGTTTGAAATCCACTACAACTCAATTAAGTAGATGGGGTTTCTGAATTCAGTCTGTGTTTCCTGTGGTAGAGCTCAGACAAAAGGATATTTTTCTCTTTTGGCACATTGCCTATATGATAACTAAATTGTATGGATATCCTTCTGTGAAAGGTAACAGGTGGGACTATTCTTCTATTCCAGTCTGAAGTGGAAAAGCAATATTGCTGAAGACTAGGATTTGCCTAATCTATGACAAGCATCATCAGATGAGCTCTGGCAGTCACTTTATGATGATTAAAATTTTCTCCTTGGTTGCAAAACTAAATAACTCCTGCACCAGCAGGAGACCAAAGAATATGTTTGCAACTCATTAATGTGCCTTGTAGCTGACACTGTAATGTTTAGAACTCCAAGCACTTAAAAGCAAGTGATTGATCATAATGCATTTAGCTTGCAATAACTGATTGTGCAGGAAATGCACAGTGTTCATAAAGAAAACAGTTTTGCCTTCCATGGATTTCTGTAGTTATTCCGTGGCGATTTGCAAGCTTGCATGGTCTTACTTCAGTCTCTGTTGGAGTTCATCAGGGTAAGGACCATTGCAACTTGTTGAAAATACCCAGAATTTGTAGTACCCTCTCCCTTTTTTTCCTATTCTTTTTCAGCTCCCACCCCTTTTTCTACAAATTCTTAATTCACATGCTGCAGAAAGGTTCTTTTCCACACAGAATGGGCTGAAAATGGGAGCAGTAGCTTTGATGGCAGTGCACAGAGAGCATGTTGGAGTTGCTGTTGGACTACTAAAATAATTAGGCCATTGGAGTTCTCATTAGTTATGCAAAGTGGATGGTTTAAAATAAGAATTATAGAGATGATCCTTAAAATACTAAGATCTTTAATATCATTGTTGCTCAAGTGACATTTTAATTTTTTTAGGCCATAAATATTTTATTTTTCTTCATCTGTGCTGGTTTCTTTATGCTGTTTGGAGCAGTATGGTATTGTTCAGGTAACAAAATCCCATTATTTTCTCTACTCCACTATCTTATATCTACAAATTTTATTCTAAATAAATGAGCCATCCTTATAGCCAAAGGAAGAGAATTTATGACTTACAGTTTAGTACGAATGTGGGGAATACCCCAGTGTGCTTTCTCAGCAATAATTTCTGTCCCTGGTTAATAAATTGCTAGGCCAACAAATTTGAACTTAATCAACTCAGACTGAATTCTTACTGCATGAAACGCTTCAATGTCATGGTTATTAAATTAAATTCTCCCTCTCAAATATTTTGCATACAAAATAACATCTTTTTAGAAATGACATGTTTTAAATCTCATTCATTAAAAATCAGTATCTTAGAGCTATTTCCAGAAAACTTCACTCAAAAGTTATTTCAATCTCAGCATGTGGGTCAGGACCCCTCAGAGATCTATCAGAATGATTGACTGATATCTAACACTTTTAAAGAAACATGTGAAAAATGTTACATGCACTGAAGAGCAGAAAAAAATCAAGTTTTGTTACCTTTCCTTAAGATGGAATGTTGTCAAAACACTTGGCAATGGACAGCCAGAGAACCATGTGAACAGTCCTGGACAATGGTTGAAAGAAAAATATATTCAGGAAAATATATGGAAAGCAATAATTCAGGAAATAATAGGTAGAAATAATCTTGTTTGTACTGTGAGTCATGCCTGGTGACGTACATTAGTATGTTTCAGGCATTTCAAACAACTTTTATTTGGTTTGGCTTGTTTTTCTTGGTTCTTTTTTTCCTCTTAGTAGACCTTTTTTATTGTACTTCTGTGGCATTTTCAATAAAATTACTTTGGAAAAAAACTGAGCCAGATAATGCAATGGCTGACGAGTGTTTTACTCATGGAGGTAAACACTTTCATTATTGACTTTGCTAATCCTTTTGGGGATTCTGGTGTGTAATATTTAATTATTATATCAGATTGATTATATGTCCATTTCTTGTTTAAGGTGAGTTAGACTATTAGACTATTAAAAAAAAAGGTGAGTTAGGCTATTAAAAAAAAGTACAAAAACTCCTGCTGCTGTCTGTTGGATATGACTCTATTTCAGTTATTGCAAAATTGTTTGTCTTGTACCAGCCAATGTTATCAAATTGTAGAGGTTTCTTAGCTCTGCAGGCAGGCAGAGAGGGGTCTATATCCACTAATACTGCATTTGTCCACATTTATCCTCATCTGTGTTTTAAGTCCAGTATGCAGAACTGTGTTAGAGATGCATGAGTGGCGTTTAAGAAAGGTTTGAAGCAGAGTGGCTGCATTGGTATAATAAATATGGCTTTGTGTCCTGTTTCCTGGTTCACGATCGGCCTGTCTGGCACTTATTTGAGAGACTCTGCAGGATGTTGTATATATGATGCTTTTTCCAGCTGAGAGCTGTTATTCCTTGCCATGGGGTCATAAAGAAGTTCAAAGGCAGATAAAATGACAGCAGTCAGCAACAGCAGCCCAGTTTCCTGCAACACAGGAGTAATTGCAGCCCATTATTACAATTGACTCTCGCTTCTTTCCCCTGAAGGAACTGAGCAGCTGCCAATTTACAGGGCTGCAAGAAAACTGATGAGACAGGAGATGGGGGTCATAACAAAAGTTGAGAAACTGATCAAGGCAAAATTCATTAGTCCTGAGTAGCTGTAAGAGAAGAGAATGAGAGAGAGCTGTGACTGGTCATCACTGATGCCCATGTGGGAGATGGACTCTGACTTCCAGGTTGGTTTCTTTCACCTTGCACTTCTTTTCACAAAGAGAAGCAAAGGAGCTTCTACGATCTTTCATCTTATTTTGTAAAAAACCCCAACCACACAGAAGAGGGCAGGAACCTCTTTATGGGACTTACCTAGAAAGGGTTTATTTTGGTCTGAATAAGTGCAGCAATTGGTTTTTTTGTGTGTGCTGCATCTAAAAAAAGGATGATCTATAACTTGTTTGGTTTCATTTAACAACAGTGTGCAGTTGGATGATGCTTAGGTACTTGCTGATGGTAAATATGTACCATTAGCAGTGTGAAACTTGTGTGTCTTTATTGGTGTTTTCAGCAACAAATACAAATGTAGAAATGAGAGTGTTACATGTAGAAATGAAAGGGTTACATCTACCATCCGTGTTTCAGACTCTGTTTCTTCATCCTTCTCTCACTGGTGTGGTATGGAATATCAGAAATGCATCTCTTAGTAAATGCAAGTGGATATGTCAGGGAATTTTACAGGAAGAAGAAAAAGTACAGGTTAATAGAGTGCACTGTAGATACAAAACTAGAGGGTGTTATCTCATCACTTGTTCTGTGTGATTCTGTGGTGCTGTTCAGGTCTTCTAATTGTGCAGGTCTTTTATCCTTAATTTCTTTCTCCTATACAGCATATTGGTGTATTTTAAAATGAACATGAAGAGGCACGTGCAGATTTTGTTGTCCTTCTAAATAGGGAAGTTAAAGATGCGTTGCGTTTTCAGTGTATATGGGGCCGATTAAGGGAAACTGTGTCTTGTAGGATCTATACACAGATACCTGGGGTGAAACTCAATCTCCTTGAACGTCAATTGGAGCTTTGCCATTCATGTCAATTGCCATTTTTTTCATTTTAGCACAGTATTTTCCTTCATTCCTGAATTCTTCTTCATCCTAGTTTCTTAAATGACATGTTCATGCTGAGAAAATAGACCTTCTTGTAACTTCAGCATGTTTGCAGATTGCAGCTGCCTGTTCTTACTAATATAGAAGGGTTTTTTGGTATATTTCCTGTTCTTAAAAATCACTGTAGCATGTTACTACCCTCCCCACCCACAAATGGTACAAAATGCTGCTGCTGCATTTCTGAATATCCTAAATGGGAGTGATTTTGTAATTCTCGTTCTGTTTTTACTATTTGTGAGATTCTCTTTTATGTGTTATCTTGATCGAGTCTTTGCAATTTTGATGCAACTTGTGTGTGATGAGATGCATCTGCAGAGTTTCAGTTATGAGCCAGGACAGCATTTTTATTACTGTGCTTCCCCATGACATGAAGTGGGTTCAGTTTGCTGGTGTCTAGGTCAGGATGTTGCTGTACAATCAGCCTATAAATCAGTGCTACCCTGTTTGCTGGTCACTTTCTGTGAACAAATTGCCACTACAGGTGCTGCTCTTCACTAATCACTGATTTTGTAAGGCATCTTGACTAATCTTAACTAATCTTAAGCAATATGTGCATATTTCAAAAACTATTTTTTTTAATTACTGCGTGATTTTGAACGCTATTCTAGCACAATGTTGAGAAAAGAAATAAATAGTAATCTAGGCCTGTTGCCCCTCCCCAAGAATGTGCTCTGAGACATGGGTTAACATTGCTGTTGGCAAGTTTTGTTTTTTCAGTTGCTCATTAAATTCAGGTGAATGAGATTTCTTTCTTGCTTGTAAGGATTTGGGCATGAGTGAGAGACTCAAGAAGTGAAAAAAATGTAGTAGACAGGTAGAATCATCATGCTACAAAGGAGCTGTGTGTCTGTAGCTTATTGTGGGTGCTAAAAGACCTTCCTGTACTGTTCAATGAGAGACAACAGGAAGCTTAATGAAACAAACAGAAGATAAATGTGTAAGTGAAGATAATTTGTTAAAGGTTTAAATTTTAGTGTTCTTTCTATTAACTAGCTGTCGAGATAGTAACACAGAATGTAAAGGTTATTTGAAGGAAGTATGTGAAGGGCTTTTTTTTAAAAGATTTTGGTTTGGTTTTAACTTCTAATTTAAGTACCTTTTTTAGAGAATGGTTGCTCTGTGTTTTTGCAGATAATTAGTACTTTTCTGTTAGATATTAGCCTTTGCTCCTCATTAGCAGAAAATAATTTCATTGAAAGCTTGAATTTACTTTATTTTTACATAAGATGCTTCTAGCTCATTAGTGATGGAAGGCAATAGTCATAAAAATTTAGATTACATTCATTATGACAAAGACATTTTGTTTGGAAGGGTATATTATTACTACACACAGTTCTGAAACATGAGTATAGTGCAGATATTTTAGAGCTGGATTCTTCTTTAGCTGTGATGGTTGCCCATCTTAGCTTTGATCATTGTAAAATCATAATTTAAAGAAATTAATCACTAAAATCAGCTTTTACATGAACTCATAATAAAACTTACTTACAATGGATGTACTAGGATTTCAGTAATCTAAGTATTTAATACTGTAACCATTTCAGTATTTAAGTAGTGAAAAGTAGATTGCTTGTTTGTAAATTGTATTGATTCTTGAAACTTTCTTTTACATATTTACTTTTATACTGTATTTTTTTTATGTGAAATAACTGCCTTTGTGACACAAAGGTGATACTAGGCAAGCATGCAAGTGAATAGCTGCTAAGCAGTAGCTCTGTGTCCATTAGTGATTTTGCTTTACAAAAATTCAAAACAATTTCTCTGCATTTATCTGCTACTTTCATCTTTCTTTGTCACATAAAGACAAATTGGTATGATTGAATCTAAAGCCAGCAGACAAAAATATTTTCTTTATAAACAAAACCAAAGAAACCAATCCTTCAAAATAAACAAACAAACCCCCAAACCCACCTCACTCTATTTTTGGCTGAACTAAATGTAAGGAGGATGTCTTCCCAGGGGAGATAATGCTGAAGTGACCAAGCGGGTTAGGAAAGATTTGTGCTTATAAAAAGCTGTGGTGCAGCGTTGCTGTTGTCATGGCATCAGTCCTCTCTTGGTCCAGGCACAGACGAATGTTTGGCAAAACTGTGGGTGCTGCTGTCCCTTCACTGTTTTAGGATAAGTATTACAGAAGTGGGAGGAATTCACAAATCATAATTTGGTCTCCTAAGGTTTCTGTTCCTAGGCGTTAGTGGGAATTTGAGGCTTTACATTGGTTTCTAGAAAAGGTCTAAACCTCCATGAAGTCTGACACTTTCTTCAGAGTTAATGAATATGCTTGCACACTATCAAAATTTAGATCATCTACTAAATATTTATTTATGTATTTCATAAGAAAAAACATTATCTTTTTGGTTCAAGTTGTCCAAAAATTTCAGAATTTCAAATTTTAAACAAATCTGAAATTTTATGGGGCCTGATGTCTCTTTCCCGCAAAGGTGAACATTTATTAAACAGATGAGAGTTTATATTGTCTGGCCAAAAGCTCTTTGTGAGGGTCTGTGCTTCCCTTAACTTACTTTTTTCCTTTAAAATAAAGATCATAATGGCAATTGTTAACGTGAAACATTTTTCTTCATGGCTCTCTAAGCAGAAGGTGTCTAAAATCTCCCAAGCTGGAAAAAATAGTTAGCACAGTCCAGAGCTCTCCATATTTCACGTAATTCATTCATTTATTCTTACAAGGTGTGTGTGTGCATTTTGTTGCAATATACACCGTCTCAGAAGAATAACTCAGATTGATAGGATCAGAAATCTAAACTGTTCATTTTATCAACATCAGCTGGGAAATCCCATAGAGATCCAGTTATGATCAAATGGGGTATGTTTGGAATATATTCAGATAGCCATAAATACATTTTTTAAGATGTGAAAATGTCTATAATAATGAATCCTATTTGTATGGTACTTTAAAAGCAGTTGAATTTTTTTTTTTTTAATTAATTGCTCTTTGTAAATATTTTGAGTTTTGCAGATTATTTGGAAATAGGGTTTGTGAGTGAAAAAAAAAACTTTCTCCATCAGGAAATGCTATTGTTGCTGGTGGTTATTGAACTACTATGAATTATGCTAGTTATTATATATTTCTACTTGTGAAGTATCACATAATAGAATTAAATTTTAATTTATTAAAGAAGTAGATAGTAAAAAAAAATAGAAATTCTTCATATTTGCTGTGAGGACCATTTGTCTTAGCACCTTACTGTTTGTAGTCAGTACATAAAAGCACTGTGCTTGATCAATGATACTTTATTGGCAATATCATATTTATTTATCTCCATGAGCAAATTTTGGAGGAAAGCAGAAACTCCACTATTTGGCGGATTTCTTGGATCATTAGGGTAATTTTGCCAGTGGGGTGTCATAACAGTTTTCCCTCTTATCTAGTGACAACTGTACTAAAAGCTCTATGAAAAGGTTTGACAGTTTTGTGTGGGCAACTGTTTTAGATTTTAAGGTATTGCAAAAATGTTCACAATCTGTCCATCCTGTAAGAGTTCAAACAATTTTTTTACCTGTTTTTCTGGATTATGAATACATAACAAGATCCTTGCTGTGTATGTACAGCTTTGGCAAGACGATTATAAAGATATGAATTCAGAAAATTATGGTTCTCTGTGGTTTCTTAAAATTCACTGATCCTTCTGGTCTCCAGAGAGCTCTCTTGCTAAATCTAAGGTTTCCATTTGTGAAGCACTTCCAAAGAAGAGTCCAGATGGTTATTTAAAATGGTAATAGTAGTATCTATGTTTAAAAATGTCCTTGTATGAACAGGAGTTGCTCTGGGTGCTCATTGCAGAGAAGTGTTTAAAGCTGTGTGTGAATTTGATGTGGTCGCTATAGGGATAACTGCTTCAGCTAAATGAAGAAATAAGTGAAAGGGGTCAAACACTAAAAGTGAGGAAAATTGAGACACTTGCATGTAATTTTAGATTTTTCATATGTTAAACTGGTATTCCTTTGGGACAAAAAATATGTGAATTGAATAACAAGAAATGGACTCTGAAATGGAATGAGTTTCTGTGTGTTAGAAGTTGTGTATCCTTAGGCATGTGATTCTCTCTTTAAATATGAGACGATGTTATGAATAGCCATTGGAATAAAAGTAAAGGTGATAGCCATGAATATAGGCGGTACTTGCTCCTGACAGGCTTTGACTTTTATTTACATATTTATTTAGCTGTACCATCTTTATGTCATCTCATGATTTTTCATGAAGCAGCAAAAGTAAAGATCATGGCCCAGGCTGCAGTGTCTTCAGCCTCTGTAGCTAAGATGCTGGTTTCTGAATTAGCTCCATGCTGCAGAGGAGCCCTGCTGGAAGGGAGTTACTGTAATAGTTCAAACTGGAACCTTGCCTGCACTTGCCTTTTGTGTGTGTGTGGCGGGGGAGTAGGGGACACAACAATGAGAGCAGGTTTGTCTCTCTTGCTTGGTATCTGTCAGGGTGTTTGGGAAGATAGCAGGGAAGGTTTTGTATGCAGTATTACCAGCTTGCTTTTGATGCTTCTTTCTGTTTTGTGTGCCTCAGATGTGAGACTGTTGCTTTCCTACTATGTTGAGTGACAAGAACAAGAAAGCATTTGTCTGAAGAATGGAATATGGTCTGAATCACACTTCCTGTACTTCAGCTGAGTGCTGAATTGTAGAATAGTTGAAGAATTCAGTTCCTCTATTATATTTCTAGAGCAGGAATGTAAATTACTATAGTACCTTTAAGTCATGAACTCTACTTTCCACTAAGAACTTTAAATTGCTTTGTGTTAAAATGTACAACTTTATGTAAAATTCAGGTTCTTCTATTAATGCAAAAACCTGCACGTTGTCTCTGAAGTATATCATTTGCATGCATACAAATTATTTTTAATGGCAAGGCATGGTTGCAGCATGGATTGTTTCTTCCCCTTCCCTTTAAGCATGTTTCAGCATAAGTGAGAAACTTATGAATATTTGGAATTGTGGTCTTTTCTCCACTCTCTGTTGTCTTCTTCTCGCTTTGTTTTTGAGGATTAAGAAATGGTAGGTTTTAATTTATATATTTATGTGTTTGGGGCTGTTGACTTTGGACATCCCCTTCCAGATTGAATCATGTTGTCTCCATTCACTGTGACCATGGGAATTGGCCACAGACCATTGTGGCCTTTCCTTATGGGACTGGGCAGTAAGGAAGTGGGGAAACTTAGACTCTGTGTTCTCTGTTTGGATCTACTTTCCTTAAATCTTGCTAAGACCTGAAGATTCATTGGCTGTTATTATGTTGAAATTGATTGAAGCCAAGCATCTGTCTAGAGTAAGAACTTACTTGGGGTTACATGGGGAGACAGATGCTTCTGTGTTATGTCAACCTAATTTTTTGAAGAACTCAGCTAAAAACTTATGAAAATTCATAGAAGTTCTGCATGAAATAACATTTCCTCAATTACAGATATGTGCCACCCTTCTAATTGTGGGAAAACTGGGCTGATTTCTGAGACCTTAATTTCATCCAATTACAATGTTTTGCAGTAGATATTTGTAGTGGTACAATACTATAATATGCTATTTCCCTTCTCAGGATCACTGTCTCTTTCAGTGCATTGTTTAATTAGTAACTGTTTGGTAATTTTAATTTCTTTTCATGAAGTAGCCCATGCCTTTTTTATAGCACACTGTTGAAAAGTGCCTGACATTCAAATGAATCCTTCTGTGTAAAGGGCATGTTCTTTGAGGAACAATGAGGAATTTATTTTTCATTAGTTCCTGTAAAGTAAAGGAACATGATTGCCTCCTCCATGTGACCACACAGTTCTGAGAAACAGAGTGAAAGATTCAAATATCCATATATTTTACATTCTTTGTTATTTTAGTCTTTTATGGGTGGTTGGGAGGGAATAATTCTCTGTCAAACTGTACCTGCTCAAAATACTGCTTTCATAGGTCTTGGCTGAAGTTCCAGTTGCTCAGCAGTTCTGCAAATCAAACCCTAGAGCATAAAGTCAGATGCTAGGAAATGAAAAATGTACAGTGAAATGACTGTATGCTAAGGCTTTTGATTTACACTGAGTAGAAACTGGAAAAGGCAAAGATAAGAGCTAACTCTTGAAGATAGTGTTCAGTCACTTTAATTATGTGATCTTCCTTTTTTATTTTTGGATTTTGCAGCCCATAAAGGAAGGGAGCTTTCATTTTCATGAGTCCTAGATCCATCCCATACAACAAGCAAGGCATGGGCCTGATGTTGCATAATCAAGTGATATGAAATTGTATTGATATTGCAAAATACATACACATAGCTGCTGAAGTGAGGGTTCTGAATTGCTCCTGTAGTAAGTGAATAGAGAGATCTTTAACTTACGTGAGAAAAAATATCCAAGGTTGTAACTACCTTAGAGTATTGGTCAGGAATGCATTTTTTAAACTAATATCTTAGGTATTCCCATTTCTTGTGTACTGGCTTTCATCATAGAGCCATTTCAAAGTACAGATATTATATTTATTTGTAAAATAATGATGTGGAATGATACAGAGGGGGATGTACTCCACAGCATATCCAAAACACTCCACTGCAAACAGGCTTACTACGTGGCACTGACTAGAACTAATTTAAGTGGCCCTTCTTGTCTTTTGCTGTCTTATACCTTTGTAACCTCCAAAATTTTTCATGCCAGGTTGTCATTACAAATTTTTTTGCAATAATAGCATGAATCATTTTCAAGTGGTTTTCTAATGGTGGAAAGAATTTTGCTTAGTTAAATGAATAACTTAAAACTGATGATGTGGCTACCTCACGTATCATAACAGAGGAGCACCGAGCTACAGCATTGACATGCACAGATAACTGGAATTCTAGCATCTCCTTGCTCATCAGGGCTTGAGTTAGCAACCTTCATGTTCTTCTAAGATTATGTTTTGAGGATGTAATTTTATACTATATGCTTCACTGTGGTTTCATTTTGGGACTCATTAGAAGACTGTAAGACAGAGTACGTATGTGGCAGTTTGTATTCCAATCCACAATATGTAACTGTCACTGGAAATGTGTATGAAAAGGTTTAAGGCTGTGATGAGGGATGTTGAGAAGCCTGATGAAAAGTAACTAGGGGTGCTAAGCTCAGTACCTATGGAAGGAGAGGAAATCAATATAAACCTGTGTAAACAATATTATCAAAGCAACTTCTGGATTACTAGTTACTCTTTCTCAAACTCTTAATTACATAAGAACTCTTAATTTTTCATTAATATGGAAGCCTGTTTTTTTCCCATATTTCTGTTGCAGAAATTAGCCCTCCTTAATAGCTGGAAAGGCTGAGGTATATGCCTCCAAATAACAAGGAGGGGAAAAAAACTATGAACGCTTCATCTGAATGATTCTAGTTCCTGGCTTTTAATCTCTCTTGAATAGTTTGGTTGTTTGGAGGGAATCAAATGCCTTGGGGTTAGAATGAAGGAAAAGTCTAAATCATGTTAAATTGTTAAGGGAATTTTCAGATCTTGCAGGAATAGTGTAATTGTCACAAACTTTGTGGTAACTTCCCCAAGGTAAACCTAAAGAGCTGTTGCAAATTAAATGGTAAATTCAAGGAGCCATGTAAGGTCCTATTTTGGAACTCTGGTCAGAGATACTGTGATTAAAGGTCAAGAACTTTCTATGAATGGGCAGTAGGACAAGAGTAGTTTCAGAAATATAATTTTTTGTAAATTAGTGTTAGGGTGGTATGAAAGACAGCTGTTAAAAAGGGAACAAAAAAGTGTGCATTTGTCAACACACACATATACATTTGGGTGTGTGTGTATATCTTTATATGTAGTATAATGTTCTGGATTTGTTATCTGTTACCTCTAACCACTACTGGAGCTTTATTTTCTTTCTATCTGTCTGTCTGTCTATCTGTCTGTCTGTCTATCTGTCTGTCATCTGTGTGTGTGCATGCACATGCTTAAATATTGCATGTCCTCAAGATCTGACAGCCAAAGACAAAAAAAGCAAATGCACCATGATCACACAATTCACAGGAAGAAAACCGATGTGCAGTGAGAATACACAGTTGATGTAGCAATTTCCAAAAGTCCTGTGTTCCCAGCATATACCAGTGCTATTTCTGTCCTTCAGAGTTCTGTACTTCTGTATTTTTTTTTACTTCAAAATAAGCTACAATATTTCTATATGAAAGTATATACTTATGTGTGTATATACATGTGCGAGTATGTAGAAACATAGTCTCTTGAAATCATGGCAGCAATTTTCCTTTTCTCTGCTATTGCTGTTATCTCCTTAGTCCTCCACCAAAAAAAAAAAAGATATAAAAATATGCATTGATATTTGTAATATGAAAGTAGTAGTTAGTTAACCTTTTATTTTCAATCATTTTTATGTGAGGAGTATGGATAAAGTTATAATTGTGGCTGGATTTTTTTAGTTTCATTTCTCTGAGGTATTTTCCTGATGCAAGGATTTATTAAAATGGACTTTGTATATCGGGGAGCTAGTGTTAGATCCATGAAAGACAGTGCATCCAAAGACATGATAATAGCTGCTGAAACGGTAAATGTTGAGGAACACAAGCAGCCTCTCTAGAACTCCTGTGTTCAGATGAATTTTGGTTTGACTAAACCAATAATAATGGCAAGTGGAAAGGAAAAAATATAAAGAAAAATTATTATACTTCCTAGGTAGAAGAGCTTTTTTAGAAGTACAGTTTTGTAGATGAAGTCTGTTGACTAACTGAGAGTCACAAGGTTCAGCCTCTGATTACAAATTTATTTACAAATTGCATGCAGAACGATGCCTGAGCCTCTCTTTTTAAGACAACATACCAAAAGTTAGGTGTCCAGCAGCTCTGAAAATTTCGCGTTTAGATACAGTTGCATGATTTTATACATACATGCACTTTAGTGTTCCTTAACCTTGGTGTTTATTTCTGTGTCTTTAAAACAGTGGTGGTATATTACAAAAGGTGTGAGACTAATTTTGAATCTCCTTGAATTTCATCCAAAATAGAATTAAAGAAATGTTTGTAAAGCCTGTCACAGGACAGGTTTTGCCTATGAAAAGGTAATGCAAAATAGAGAAGGCAGTTTTGTACACTGAGAGGCACTTTATGTATAAGTGCTAAAGGTGTGTTTAAAAAATAAAAGTTAAATAATTTCATGGTTTATGTACAGATGACAGGTTTTCACAGGTTATGTCTTTTTCAGACAGAGTGATAATAACAGCAACACTCACACATTGTAATCATTCACCCTTCAGGAAGGAACAACAGCTAATCAGAAGGCCATTACTCATCTTAGTATTTTTAGCCTTCAGTTAACTGTGCTGTTTAGTGAATACTTTTGATCTATTATTATATCTATAAAGAATTTTATTTGGGGTTTTTTAAAGCTCTTATTGTCAACTCATTTTTCAACCTTTCTTCAAATTCATGAAGACCGTATAACTATAGACAATTAAGTCATATTTAAATTCAAAAAAACCCCAAGCAACCCAACCCTCAGCTTTCTCTGTGCATTTTTGAATCTTAAAATTTTCTTCCTCTGTCAGAAATCGTATTACAGTTCAATGTATCTGAAACAATGAGCTTTCAGTGGGTAGAAGCAAGACAATTCTTGTTCTGAGAAGATACTGCTTGCTTTTGCTGTCGATATTTTTGTATAGTTCTTGAATGGCCCTATTGTCCTTCTGTGCACTCAAAGTGAATGAATTTATCTTTCAAAGTGGAGCACTTCTTTTTTCCCTATACCAATTCCCACTTCTGTTTCTGAAGGCGAGAAGACGGCACTCCTGAAAGCATATAATTCTGACCACTGAAAATTAGATTCTAGTGTACCTGTATTCATGAAGCCAAGTTTATGCCAAGTGTTGTGCAGTTACCTTAAGGAGTTTGGACCAATATGGAAATAACTTCACTCTAATGTACCAATGAAATTCCTTAATTTGCCACCATCTTCTGTTTTGAAAAGTAGATTGTAATTTCTTAACATTTCCTCACACTGAAATTCAGTATTGTAAGTTCTTATGCCCTTGCTGAATGTAAAACATAATGAGTTATTCTCTCTTTAGTGGGATTGTTCAGACACTGGACGTGTATGCAAATTTTGGTGGATTGGTGCTGCACCTAAAGGTTAAGACTTTCAAGTTAATGCACTTTGTTTCTAGAGTGCTTTCTTGGTTCTGTATTGTTAAGTGTTGTACAACAAAGTTTGGTTTACACAGACATTAATGTGTGTGTGATCTTTGTGTGGCAGGTTGCTTCCATGCAGCTTGCTCCGGTTCTCTCCAAGGAAAGGAGACACAACTAGCTGTTTGAAGGCATAAAAAAGATACTTAGAGGAATATAGAATAAACATTTTCAAGAAGGAAAATTATGGACTAAGTAGATGAATGAAATTTAGTTTGCATTTCTTTCCTCTTATGTAACGAAATTCTCAGTTGTCAGGCAAAAAATTAAAATTCTCAGTTATCAGGTGGCAACATACATATAAAAAAGGACCTCAGTTTTTCACAACCAGTATTTTGGAAATGTATGAAGTAAGATCCTGGAGAGACCTCAAAGCACGTTGTTGTTGTTGGGCTTTTTAATTCCTTAAGGATATATCTGTCAGTGGCTAGTAAGTATAAATGTCTTTTCTGCAACTGTTGGTTCAGGGACATTCAAGTGCTTAGACTGATGGAATCTTATTTAGGAAGATGAGCATGTGCCTTTTCTTATTTGCATTATTCTTATGAGCATCACCAGTAGCAAGTGCCTAAAGGGAAGCTACTGTAAAGGGGAACTTTTGATCTGGCTCGATAAGGTAGATATTATTTTGGGCATCTTTGTTATTCATTTACCTTCAGTGAACTTCAGTCCGGACCTAAAAGTATATTGAGCACCTATTAACCATGGCATCTGGTGGTTTTTCAGCTCTTATTTAAGAAACAAGGAATGCATTGCACTGTTCAGGTTAAAGGATAGGCTTGTTACCTCTCCTTTGAAAACTGGGATTTCTTAAGGCCAATTGTTTGAAATAATTGAATCAGCATATGAAACTTGCATCCAATTTACATCTCAGAAGCATAAACCATTTAATTCTAGAAAGTTAATGGGTTTGGGTTGTTTTGGTTAGGTTTCTTTTTTTTTTTTTTTCATTTCACTGGTAGAAATAAAAGTTTTTGTATTTTTCTATCCTCAGTATTTTTTTTTTTTCTATTTCATCCTTCTATTTTTCTCACTGGTAATGTGAAGTTAAGAATGCTTCACTGCTACAGAGGATGCTGTCAAGTTCACACTCAAAAGAGATTATTCTGCCCACTCTTTCCCCATAGAGGGTGAATTAGGGACTATGTAGGCTTCACAGAACTCTCTGCTCTCTTCTGAGAAGGAAGTGTTGGTATGAAATCCTTTGATTTATAGGAAAATGGAGTGGGGCCTGAAGATGAGGGGACAGACTAAAAATGTCCAGGTTACAGGATATGAGGCTATAAGAAAAGTGGAAATATTTTAAAATATTTCTATTTTTTTTTCTCTAAATTATATGAGAAATGACTAAACCAAGTTAGTTATTGGAAAGCTTCTACATTTTTTAAAGGGTTGTGTCCATAAAATCCATACTCAGTTCCCCACTGTTACTGTCAAAGGTAATGGAATGTAAAAACACCCAAAAAAATTCTTAATAAGAAGTCTGCCAAGGAAACATTACTGACTCATCTCACAGTATATTTAATTAGTGGGAATTCTGTCATTCTAAAAATCTCATCCTGTAATGGATGTTATTGTGCTTTTTGGGGCGTTATTCTATTCAATCCCTTGTATGAGATAATTGATACTTTTGTTTGTGCATAGACACATACATATGTGTGTCTTTTGTCAAGTTTAGCCTTAGCAGTCCTGGCTAAAATTATATTTTTATTTGCTCATACCTGAAATAGGGAAATAAAAGAGGTTTGTAAAGTATTTTCTCCATGTAGGCTTTAGTGCTCAAAAATTTGGGAATTCTACAAAGAGAAACTTGTCAGTGATACAGGTTTAAATATATATTAAATAGAAGAACAATCCTCTCTTCAGAGGCAGCTAACTCTGAAGCATTTACCCTTCAGTGCTTTTGTTTTTATCAGTCTCTTCCCAACTACTTGTTTTGTGAGAGGTAACTTAGTGAACATACAAGTGCTAAAGTATTTGAATTTGGCTTTTTGCTTTGGTTTTATTTCTGATTTAGTTACTGTTTTCAAGAAGCATGCTAATACTTCCAGAAGTTAATCTTGTGGAAGTAACTGCCTTTAGATGAACATGTAAATAAATTTAAAGAAGGAAATGATGATGGTATTCCAAATAGATCAGAAATACCATACGTACTTACCAGTTTTTCCAAAATCCATGCAGTTGATAGGCCCTCACAAGAGCTCACTGAACATTTTATTTCCCAATTGTGTTAATGCAAAAGTTATTTTTATTTTAAGTACATTTTTTCCATGGATGAGGAAAAAAGTCCCAAGTGATTTCTCTTGGTTTAAGGCAAAAATACTTTCTAATAGCTGAGTCACAACTAACCCTTTGTCTATTTTAGCTGCTATATAGGACCTTTTTTCAAAGACATATTTAGTTCATGTAGTAGATCAGAAACATGAGCAACCAAAGGTTTAAGAAAGAATTTTATGCATATTTTATTTTGTTAAAACACTCAATTTTAAAGCAAGAAAATCTGCTGTCAGTTAGAAGGATTTAGATGTATAAAGATTTAGACACTAAACATGATTTAAGCTAGATCCTTCTATAATTTTGCATTCACATTCTAATGCAATCTATTTTTAAAAATTCTTCTTTATTCTTTCCTTTATTAATAGTTAGAGCATACATTTTTTTCTCCTACCAACAATCAAATAAGGTCATTCTAGGAGTTGGAAACTTAGTGGCTGGACAAAATTTAGTGGTTTATTTATCCATTAATAAATTAGAAGTGGCATGTATGTTATGGCAAAGGTGTCTGTTACTGTCTTGGTTTTTTTTGGACCATGATGAAATAATTCTTCTTCACACATTTTATTCTTGAATGATAAAACCCTAAACTTTTATTATCTTTTCCCTAGGACTTTAAGACAGGATTTGGCATCACTTTAATCCCTATGAATGTGGCAAATGTAAAACAAGTGGATCGGGCTGCAAAGCAATCTTTTGAAATAATTACTCCTTATAAAAGCTTTAGGTAAGAGCTTTAATATTTACTTTACAAATATGCAATTAACTAAGGTACTAAAGAAATACTGGTTTCATACTGCAGTGCTGTAGCTAGTTTGGATGAAACGGTGATGATTTTATTAAGGATGTTCAGCAATTTTTAGAAAAATGGGAGGATTTTCTTTAATTTATTTAACTGTGTGCTGAGTCTGTTAGCTCCTGACTAGGCATACTATGCCCACAGGTTCCTATTTTTATGTAGCCTTCTTTATTCATTCTGTGCAAGGTCAAAAGAAAAAAAAAAAGAAACGAATTTCTCCACTTTAACAAATTGCCTCCATCCTAAAGAATAATAAACTTCAGTAGTGAAATAATGCTGCATCCATTTAGTATTACACATTTTATTTGAAAAGAAGCTTTCATGTGCTATCCCTTGTAGAAATCTTTGGTTGAAAGCAGTTGAAAGTTTCACTTTGGCAGATGTTGAGACTTGTAATGATTTTTAAGAAAATGAAAGTACATGCTAATAAAAGCCTTTTGTTAAGTCTTGTAGTGTTTCTTGAATGAAACGCCTTAATGAAGTAGAAAAAGAAATTTCTTTGTTCTCCTGGACTTGTTAAATGTTAGCAAATACTTTCATTCTCAGTCAACTAGCAGGTAAATTAGTCTTGATCAGCAATTTGAATCTGTTGGTAGTTGGTAGATAGCTAGTTGTTTGATTTTCTTTTAAGACATGACGATGTTGATGTTTGTTTACTATTTAATTTTTTAAAAAGATAAATTTAAATGAAATACAAGTCTATTTTTAATTCTCAGTAAGTCTCCATGTTTCCTTATGCCATTCTGTGCTTTTGTTAAAATTCAGTCTTTAAGTTTGGTAACATAAAAGGATTGAAATTAACTCAAGGATGTTACATGAATGTTACAAAAGCTGTGTGGCTTATGGTAGTAGTGATTCTGTTGATAAAAGTACTAAAACAGAGGGAGTTTCATTGACTGAAAATACAAAGTAATACATTCCATCTTAGTATTTATATCTGTGTGGAGGAAAATTTTTGACTGTGATTTCGGGTGTAAATGTAATAAATAAGAGAGAGTACTGACCATGTTTAATTGGGCTTTAAAATAAAGATCAATAACACAGAAAAGTCAATTGTTTCAGCTTTACAGCAGAGTCAGAAAGAGAGAAACAAGACTGGATTGAAGCACTCCAGCAATCAATAGCAGAAACTCTATCTGATTATGAAGTAGCTGAGAAGATTTGGTTCAATGAGTCCAACAGGAGCTGCGCTGACTGTAGAGCTCCCAGTCCTGACTGGGCATCCATCAATCTCTGTGTTGTCATTTGTAAGAAGTGTGCAGGTAATTAATGATAAGCAACATGGGTTCTACAAAATGTCATATTTACACATCTGTGTATGTCCTTGAATTGGCTTTTTTTTTAAATTTGATTTTATTTTATTTTTGAAGTGTTATCCTTGTGGAAGTTTTGAGAAACAAAATGTGGGCAAAACTTTTTTTTAATACTAAGGGCATTTTTACTCTAAAGTACTTCCATGCATAAATGACATGTCTGTGGTGATTGAGTTCTCTCAGATGAATAATCCTTCACAATTAGTGGAAATTAAGACACAATAGCACTTCATGGGAAAGGAATGGCTTTTGCAAGGCTAGATGCCATAGAAAAAATGATTTTTTGTGTATAAATGTTGGGTATTAATTTTCTTACATCTGGGCATATTTTACTGCCAATAGGGATAGCTTTTTCAGATACTACTAAAAATATAGTTCTGTCATATTTTATATTGAAATATGTCCTTAAGCAGTAGATTTAAGCAAATAATTTTTAACTCTAGGCTTTCTTTCAAACCAAACTCACCCAGAAATAGTCTACATGAGACAGCCTACTTCATTTGTTCATTACTATAAATGAAATTCACTTTTATTAAAAAATAGGTGTATTTTGATCCTATTATTTAATATTTAAATGTCAAACCTAACCTTTTTTAAAAACGGCAAGTAGGATAAATCCAGCTTTATCACATTTTTTTGTTACCTCAGCAGAAGAAAAACTCTGTTTAAGTGCCTTAGTTAAATAATTTTCTTGGATTTTCAGGACAACACAGATCTTTAGGACCAAGAGATTCAAAGGTCCGAAGTCTGAAAATGGACGCTAGCATTTGGAGCAATGAACTTATTGAGGTATGTTGTGATATTCTAACTCTTTTTTCCATCTTGAAACCTGCTGTATGAAAAGGAGTTATTTACTGCCTTACTCACAAGAAAACTGAACATAAAACTGCTAAACAATATGGTCTTCTTACAGGAAAATCGCTCTTTCTGTTCATTATGTACCTTTGTGTAATTCAAAATATTTGTTTTGCTAACAAAATGTACAATTTCTCTTAGTATTTCTCCAAGTATCTAATATTTTTGGGGGAAAAAGAAACAAAATGCTTTTGGACTCATGATGGAGAAAGGGGAAAATAGAGGAAGCTACTCATTACCAGCTTAGCTGCTTGGGTTGTTAGAAAGTGGTGGTGGTAAAAGGTGGTCCTGATAGAGAGGGTTGGAGACATCAGTGTTTTCTTTAAAACACATGCTAGTCTTCTCTGAACTTCAACTAGTACTCTCCAATATGTAATGAAGTGGTACCACTGGTTAGCCTTGTAAAGGCTTGTGGATAATAAATGATGACTGCAGGCTTTATTATTCATTTATAGATGACCATAGGCAGTGACTGAGACAGGCTTCTGTCTCCTTTAGGAAATTTTGTTTTCTTTAATAACTTTCTTTTTCAACTTTTAGCAGGTGAAAACTGTTTAGAGGCTAGCTTCATATCCTTCATACTATTTTGCTAACTTTTTCCTTGCATCTCCTCTAGCTTTTTATTGTCATTGGAAATAAGAGGGCAAACAGCTTCTGGGCTGGAAATCTTCCTCCAGACGAAGAATTGCATATTGATGACCCTGCAGAAAAAAGGATAGCATTCATTACACAAAAATACAAAGAGGGAAAATTCAGGAAAACACCTTTTCTCTACAAAACCAAGGAGCAGTTGAATAAGGTAATATAGCATGGTTAAGCCCATACTATATTTTGGATTGTATTGTATCTGTGTGCAATTTGATCATCTTGTTAAACTGATGAGAAATTAATTCAGCATCCTGAGTGACATTCTGACACTGTTGAATAAGGGTTGTTTAGGAGCCTTTGCAGGAGTAATTTCATGACTACTTAGTTTCTTGTTTTTCCTGTTAGTTTGTTTAAAGAAGGTTGTAGTAGTTCTTACTGTGTTTTCCTGAGCCATCAAAATACAGGTCTTTATTTTAATTCAAGTGTAGTCTAGGGATGCAAATTTCCACTTCACTTCTTTAGATTACTTCTTTATGTGGTTTTTTTTAAAATATCTTACGTGGCTGACTTCTAACATTCAAGTGCAATAGAGGATTTCATTATTATCAATGGTGAAAATAGCTCATACACTCTTACATAGTAGCTTGTAGCTTACCGGAAATGAAAAAGCTAAAATTAATGATGGAAAATGTATGTTCTCTTCTTTAACAAAAAACCCCAAATTCTTTAGAGTTATAAAATGGAGAACTTTCTTATCAATGTCTCTGTAAATTTTGATGTCCATTTGACTGAATTCTAATATCTGATGGTTTGAGTCATGATTTTTTAGGGTTAATGCATACAGAACAATTTTAGTGCATTTTGCAATTTTAATGCATTCAATTACATGAGTCAAATTTTCTCAAAGGATATGCAGAGATTGTGGGGAGGCAGTAGCATTTAAAAGTTTTGTGGTTTGAACCATTGTCATCTCATTTGTTCAGTGTTACTGTGTGGAGAAGGAAGTGTTATTTTTTGTGCATTTGGTAAATTGTATGTTAGTTATACACAAAATTTAAAATAAGGGCATATAAGAGTAGTTATCACTGAAACACCTCTAGCTGAAGTATAGAACCTCTTGCTGTATAGCTTAAGTTTGTTTTCTGCATTTCATTGCAGTTGGGAAGCATTTGGGGACATCATGGGGAGCTCTTTATCATTGCAAAATGAGACATTTGGATTGCTTTCTATTTATTGGTAATAGATGTGAGATTTTGTTTAATACTATAACTGCAGACCAGAGAAAGATGCTCAGTGTTATACAAGCATGCTTTTTTCTTAAAAGTGTGGGGTTTGTTTTTATGGGGAAGGATATATAGGTCAAATAATCATTTAAATACTGGGAAAATATATCAAATTCTCTATGGAGATGTGAAATTACCATGTAATAAGGCGTTCATTGCCAAGTAATTCTAGAACTTTTACTGAACTGTTTTCTGTGTTATCTTGTGCCTCCTGGGTGCTTATGTGTTTATTAGAACAGCTAAATTTTTTGCGAGTATTCTTCCTATTTTGAGTAACTTTTGCTTTAATTATTTAAAAAAATAAAATCATTAACTAAATAAATTAAGTAATTATTAAATAATAGAAATTTTAATGGAATACATTGCTGTAATTTTGTAGCTATTTTTGGTATTGAGGTTTTGGACCAATCTTGGGAAAGAAAAAAAAAAAAAAAGTTGATCATGTTTATCTTTGCGTATACAAAAATAAAAGGAGTCTTGTGTTTTAGGATGCAGTGAGATGTTTAAATTTCAAAGAAGATGAACAAGTATTAAGATACACTGAAGAGTAATTTGCCTTATTGACTGCATTTTAAATAAAAATTACCTAGGAATTTCAGTATTTGTCCAAGTAATAGAGTTTAAGAATCTAATATCATCTCTTTGTTTGAACTTCTCAGTTCTGAAATAATAAAGAGATTTTCTTTAATAGTTTGATCTAAATAAAAAAGCAAGCTTCCCCTCAAATTGTATTAATTCATATTATCCTTCCCAAGTGAAATTTGTGACAGCAACATCCTGCAGAGTTTTGGTTGATGTTCTGGGATATTTTTGTTGCTGTTGCTGAGTTTTTCTAGATGCAGACCATACTTTGTGATTTCTGATACTTGTCAATGTTTGTGGTGAAAGGATTTGCATCTACCTTGAATGTATTTGTTGCCAGTAACTTTCTAATTTAAGCAGACTTGCTGTTTTCCCTCTCTGTGATAAGGCCCTGTGTGCTGCTGTAGTCAAGCAAGATGTGCTAGAAACTCTGATGTTACTCTTCAGTGGGGCTGATGCTATGTGTGCCACTGGAGACCCTGTTTACAGTACCCCATACTTACTAGCCAAGAAAGCTGGACAAAGACTGCAAATGGAATTCCTGTACCATAACAAGTTCTCAGGTACGTTGGATTTCTTTATTTCAATCTAATTCTATATTGTTGAAAAAGATAAAAAAGAAATATGAAGAAGAATTGGCTTTGCTTTGAAAAAATAGCGGTATAGCATAGGGGCAGTTGTGATGGCAGTTACTGGGTTCTATTAGTGCACAGTTTCAGTTGTATACAGATTTACTATTTTGCTCAGACATCATAATTAGCACTTAACAAACCCCCAGACAACACAGTGATAAGTCCTAGATCTCATACCATTGGTTATAGCACAGAAAAAACCTATCATCTTCTTCGTCAATATTTTCAGTCTTTTACTAGAAAAAGTATGGATGTATACATTTAGCATATATCTAAAGAATTAATCTAGTGCTTTATTTTTTTCTTAAAGATTATTTAAATTGTTGTCTACTCCTATTGCACACAGACCTAGCTGGTTTTTCACAAGCTCTCCTCCCAAAATAAAATTCACCTCTTGAACCTGCAATATGATCTATCCCAGAAACCTCTTTTTCCCGTTACAGCTTCTGTTGCATCTTGGAAAAAATTATAAACTTTGGCTTAGAAGTCAACAGTTCTGTTTGCAGTTTGTGGCTGCCATGAGGCTCTTGAAAACAGAAAGCTGTTATTAACAATAAATAAATTGAGGCGTATGTGTGTGACTGAGCTTTTCTTTTAAAAGGGCTGGACAGTATCTGAAACAGTCAGGGCCTGAAAGTTCACATGAAGATTTACGCTGAAAAAAATCCACTGTGTGTATGTAGTCCTGGACCAGTTTTCCATTGGCTTGTGTCACTCTTCGAAGTAACACTGTTTAGGCTGAACAAAAAAGGTCTTAGTGGAAAACACAAGAATGAGTTAAGGCTTCCAAGGGCAAACACAGTGCCTTAACTTCTGCTTGTGCATTGCTCAGGCCAGTGCCGTGCACTGGATCAGAGGATGTTGAGCTCAGTCACTGTACAGACATGGAGCTAGGGTGGTTTTTTTGCTAGCTATGATCTCAAGTGGTCCTATGGCTATAGAGAGACAAGTTTGCTTGTCTTGGCTCTGTCTTTTCTGCTTTTGGCCCTCTAGCCAAGACAGCACTATCAGGTTCTTATCTTTGGGGGAAGAGAGATAAGGGCATGTTGATGATGCCTCCCAGAATCGCTGTGTCTCTGCTGCCAGAGTTGCTGGTAAATTCTGCATAAGCTCTCAAGAGAAGCAGTCTCCTTCTGTTCAAGTATGTTACATAAGGGATGAAAATCAAAATTTGGTACATCAGAAAAGAATATTTTATATTACCTTGGCAAGCAGTGGTAGAAAATGGCAACATTGTAACTAATGCAAACCAATGTTTTTTTGTGAGTACGTTGTCTAATTATAAAAATAAACCCAGTAAGTTTTATTAGTGTTGTAGTGAAGATACTGCAGAGCAACTGCGTATTTACAGACATGCATTTAGAAAGATCTGTGGAAAAATGGCTTTAACTGATATAACTGAAGATCTATATGTTATTTACTCATTTGTCTTTGAATAGATTTCCCAAACTATGAGACTTGTTTTGAAAGTGGCTTCTCTGAAGATTCTTCACATTCCACCTTTCTTTGTGAATTTTTGTACAAAGTTTCTTCTAATGCGGCTAAGCTTCCTACAGAGAAGAAGTTAAAAGAAGGTATTTCACTTTTAAAATAAGTATTTAATAACACATGAATATGTATGACTTGGATGAATTTTATTCTTTGTAACTTCTTGCATTTCTTTTATTGAGATAAAATGTTTTTGATACGACATATCTTCTTTTGATTCAGTAGACCTCTTTCAGATAAAGAAAATACTGTTTGTCTTGATCTCTTCATTCGGTGGTTCACAAAGGAGGAAGAAATTCTGAAAAATTGTTCACTTAACGCAGTAAATGAGAAAAAATAAATAGAAACACTTCTTGCTTTAATTATATTTAGATAAATGCCAAAAATTAGTTTTCATCTAAAATGATTCTATTACAGAAATCCTTTACAGGTAGCACTGACTTTTTAGCATGGAATGTCTCAAGTTCACAAATTTACACAATCTTCTGAGTAGAAATGAGCATCTACAAAAACTTCATGACAACGTGAGCTTTATGAGGTGATAATGCATGTATATCACAGTAGGTATACATGGTCTCCTGTGCATATCAGTCTTCTGTTTTTATTTTTTTTCTGAGAGAGGTGTTATCAGATAATATTTCCCTTTTTCTCCCCATTTGTCTTCATATCTTTTTCTTCCATCTAAACTAATAACGTGGATTTTTAAAATCTGTTGTGATTTCTTATTGAATTTATTGCTCCTAAAATCCTTGCATGGCATCCTGCACTGGTGTATACATAATTTTGTATGATTATGTCCATATTCTCATGGCATATGCCTTTAAGATCCTTAGTGGACATTAAAAGCATGCTAAAGCATAGAACTCCTGTTTAAACGTTCTTTTGAAGTATCTGTGTGTTAGTGTGGTTCCAAATTCTTGAAAGCATTGGGTGATAACTGAGCCAATGCCTGATCACAGGCATTTCCCAGCAACTTTGCAGTTCTTAACAAAGATGCCTGTTTCGACAGAGGACTGCTGCTGAGTAGGACTTAAACTGGGATTGCTCTGAAATTGCACTGAGGTTATTTGGGCAACAATGTAATAACTGCAAACCTCATTACTACTTGCTCCAAGTTCAGGCCTGATCTTCCATGCTGTGGGTATCTGTATCTATATTCATAAAAAAAATAATAAACCCGGGAATCAGTACTTAGGGAAGCGGAGAGCAGATACAAGGCAATCTCTTCTGAGGCATCTTCAATGGCATGTTAGAAGTGCAGTATATGTAAAAGTACATGTATAGATTGAAGATTTAGCTGAAAGTAAATGGCTTCTGTAGTCCTTTTTGGGAGAGATGCACTGAAAGTGAGCATTTTTAGTAGAATGTCTTAAATTTATGAGGAGAGCCCCCAGGCAAGAATTTTTGACTGTTTTCCATTTCAAGTCTTTGGTGGACAAAAATGCAGATGCTTTGAAAGTTTGTAGTCAGTTGCTTAGCATTGCACTTACTGCTTGGAGAAATATACAGTGAATGGAAAAGAACCAGGTTTCTCTCAGCTCAAGCTTTGTTCTCTGAAATTGTGATAGTGTCTTGGAAGATGGTGGATGTTCTATTGTTTGCTTTTTTTGGGGTGGGTGTTTGTTTGCTTTGTTTTTGTATTAATGTTGAATTACCCATGGGTTTGTCAGGACTGATATTTCTGGGATGGCCTCTTTGCAGATACATGGGAAGATAGGTTTCCCTGACCATTTGCTGTTCAAGGAGACAAATGGAACAGGGGAGAGAGATTTAATGACATCCTTTCAACAACAACAAAAAACCCTGCGATTTTGAATGAGGAACTGCTGTTGCCTTAGGGCTCTAATCTGTCTCTGTCATGTTTAAGAAGTAGTATGACAGAAGTACTTTTTGCTGTATAAAACATAAAATATATAATCTTTCTTTTTCTCTTCTTTCACTACATCCAGAACTGTTTCTAAATCTCATTAACATGAAGTAATATGTTTATTGCAAATTACTTTGAAAAAGTGGAAATGTTTTTTTTCCTCCTTTCTTTATGAAGTAGAGGGTTAGAGTACTAATATGTGGGAGAAACATTTTCAGTTCCCTCCTCTGCCTGTAGATATTCAAATAAGGTCATGTTACCTGAAAAATCTGACCTAACTATTTAGGTCTAGAGAAGAGATCTCCTGTTGAAGCCGTTCTGACTTGCTGTGAACTAATTGAGTCCTCTGCAGGCCAGAGAGGGAGCACCATTCTCTCACAGCACTTGTCTAAATTTGGGGCTTTTTTTTTTTAAATGCTGTGTGTGGATAGGGCTCAACTCAGAATTCTGTGAAGCAGTTTAACCATTAGAGTTAAGTTCTTCTTCAGTGTTAGGTGTCTCTGAGGCAGTTGTCAGCCTTGTCTTTAGCACCAAGGGCTGAAAATTTAAGTGCTGTGTTTGTTGTCACAGGAAACTGTTTCCCCTTTGTAGACTAATGGGGAATAACTAATGGTAAAAGGACACTCAAGAAATCATTCAGTGCTGTAAATTAACCAAGGTTTTATACCAACCAGGTGGAACACCTGGAAATAGAGCCCCGTTTTTCGTTGCACACGTCTCAGTACATGAGAGAGCCAGCTCTGTGTGTGCCTCTCATTATAGCAGCATCAGTGGTTTCAGCAGGGGTGTATAACTTTGAGGAGAGTTGTTATTAATTAACAGCTGTTGATATCAGCAGGAAGAGAGCTCAAGTGTTGGTGCTATTCTGGTGTAGTGGATCAAAAAGTAAAGCTTAGATGTTTAGGCGCTTGAGTTTGGTTTTTGCTTTTGTTTCTAGTGTAAAAGGTTTTATAGAGCCCTTTTAAAAGCCTTGATATTCCAAAGTTTTCCTTGACAGTTTAATAATTTAATGAATTTAATTGAAGTAGTGAGCTGTTTTGTAGAATAGGTTTTGGAAGATGGAAGGGGAAAATCTGGGGAAAATCCAGGGACAAACCCTTGAACATTCAAAACTTTAAAGTTCAGTGCTCAACTCCTATAAACCTATGCATTATCAAACCATTTATCTTATATTTATTTTAGTACTTAAAATGTGTTTAGACAGAATCTAGATAGTACTAGATAGCAAAAAGCATGATACAAATATAAATACTAATAAATAGACCAAAATATTACAAAACATGTATAAACTATATAGAAAACAACAGAAAAAGGAATTGAATGAAATATCAGAAAATATAGTATGCATTTGCAAATTGAAACTGGCTTTTTGTTTGACTTTTTGGGTGGTTTTTTGCCAGATCTGTTTTATGAAGTTCTCAGAAATATTCTGCCAGCTTATAGTAATTTTAAGACTGTAGAAAATAAAAAGAGCCTTTTCATTTAGGATCTGCTTCTGTGCAGCAGTGGAAACAGATGCACCTCAGATTTTGTTCTAAGAACTAGACATAAGCTAGAATGAATTAATGAATGTTTTCATAACGAATAAACATTACTATGCTGTCATGTGTTGTATTCATATTTTAGGTCATAAGAGGGAATAAACATTTAGTTGTAATAATTACTTGACTTAATTGAAGTTGCTCTGCAGACTTTTTTCTCTACCTTGTATTTACTTATTTTTCAGAAAAAAACCCCAAACTTACTCAAAACCCCCTGACCTTTCTATTATTCTATTATTTCTGTTATTTCTTTAATCACAGATTGCAACAAAAGATGGTGCACTTTGGAGAGTGGCTTTCTGAGCTACTATGAAAATGATAAAACTACCACTCCTAATGGTATGATTGACATCAATGAAGTTATCTGCCTGGTAGTACACAAGTCAGACTTTTTAAATAGAGGGTAAGAACCTGACTTCATATTTCAATAAACAAAGTGTTCACCAATAGGCAATTTTGAAAAAAAAGCTGAATTTTTTTATTTGACTTCAAGAAATTAGTTCTATGTGATATTTAGGAATTTACTTTTTTTTATTGTGATAGAATGAAAATATTAGGGTAATTTAAAAGAGCAGCTTAAATTAGATAAATCTGTTTCTTATTAAATCTGTAATGTATATTTTCAGTGCTTGAAAGGTTACATGATAATAAATTGAACAATTAATACTCATTTTTCTTTCTGGGATTGACCTCTGTCTCAAGCCAAAATTCTTGCTTTCCTTCTTCCTTTAAATGCATCAGATGAGTTCTCCGCAATGCTTCTGGATTTGGTCACAGAGATGTTGGTCTTTGAAATCCATTCTTTGTCCTGTAGCTAAGGACAACAGAGTAACTGATGAATATTGTTAGTTTGGAGATAATAGCTCTTTTTTTTGTGGGGTCTTGTTTTTTCTTTTAGAACACTCTCACATCGCATTTCTACATGAAAAACATCACGTGGAAAGTCACCTAAATCTGATTCCAGTGATACTCGATTCCTTTAGGGCAACGTTTTTGTTTAAAATATACTTTGTATTTGTCTAACAGACTCCATAACACTTTCTTTAAATTTTTCAACATGCGTATGTGCACCTAAAATAAAAATAACTTTCTGTAGTATAACACTGTAATGCTTTTAGTTACAAAACAAAATTGTCTGCAAAGAAAGCATATTCTATTCAGTGAGTTTCTGGAAAAGATAATAGGAAGAAAGTACTTAGACCACTACAGGGGAGAGAAATCCTGAAACATGATGATATCTCAATATGCTATCAAATATAGGGAAGTGACCTTCACTATTCTGCAGTAGCTCTGTGATATCCAGAAAAAAGAAAAAAATCACTTTTTTCTTCTGTCTTCAAACCTAACCTATTGCTTGCAGCATTTCCAAGTCGTTCCATTTTAGAGTATTACCTAAATTAAAAAAAAATCTTTGCTGAATACTTCACTCTCAGGGAATAACTAACTTCCTGTTGAGCTTTTACTGCAATTGAGGAGTTTTATGAGAAATTTCTTTAGATTTGATATTTCATGTAGTGAAACAGCTGGTCCTTAAAAATGCCTATTCTGTTAGTCAGAACTAAGTGTTTATATAATTTTCAAAGTGGTTATTGAAAATGACAGAAGTTACTCACGCTCAGTTCTCCCCGTTTAGACAAATCTCAGTCTCCAGCATTAAAAGAAAAAAGCATGCTCCATCTCTTTGGCATCTAGGGACGGGTCACAGATAAAATCATGCTATAAATTGGTGAACCATAATTTGTAAGTTAAAGACTGCCCAACCCTAACTTACTTCCACATTATGTTTACTTTTGAAATTCCATGCCAATTTAAACTGGTTTTCTTTTACTGTCCTTATATGTCCATTGAAGATTGAAAAAAACAGGGTTCATCTGCATAAATAATGGTATAATTTTTAAAAAGAAAAAACCCCAAGAATCTCCCTTAAGAAAACTTTTAAGAGCTTCTCCAGCTACAGCAACTTCAAAGTAGTCCTACTCATCTTGGTGATGGCAGGTGATGGACAGTGACCACGTGTTTCACCCCAGCAGATTCAGGCTGTCTGATGGAAAAGCCTCTTCTTAGAGGGCAGATGGAGAACAGGAGCAGGTTGGTGAGAATAACAGTACTCTCCATCCTTGGCTGTTCTCAAGGCTTCTCATTGGGATAATTCCTCTCTGAGCAGGAGGTTAGACCAAATGACATCCAGAAGTGCCTGTGAACCAACATTTCAACTTTTTTTCAACTTCCCACTCAACTAGTTGTTCTGCTTATATTAAACGTTAAAAAAAAAAATTTGAATGCATCACAAAAATGTGCTTGATCAAATTGCATGAACTTGAAAAAGCGAAAAATTCCCTATGTATTTTTAATGACTTTATGTAAGCATTTTTATGCATTTTGGAATTACTCAGAAAAGTATTATATCTTACCCTCTAAACTTGTATTGTTGACCTGCAAAATACTTTGATCCTTTTGTGTTGTAAAATGCTCTATTATTAGCTGTGCTGTACTTGTAATATTGGAGGAGAAATGCAGATGGGTTCCATTCCATACATATGAAAGAATGAAAAAATAGTGAAATAAAGCTCTTATGTTCTCTTGGTTGCTTTAGGGACATCTTTACATTTGAAATATACTTAATGTCAGAACGTGTTTTTCTGTTTGGAGCTGAAACTGCATATTCACAAAGAAAATGGACTTCAGCAATAGCTAAGGTAATACTGATAATTAGCTTTTTCAGGTAGGCCAGGAGCTTTTGCACAAATAATAAAGTGCCATTGTTAGCTTAAAACCTTTGAGAAGCAAAACAAGAATTCATTGTTGATGAATACTGATCTATCCTGTCTGTAGAGGTTTCTTGTGCAGCAGAAAGAAATAACTTCTGTGATTTAATGTTTTAAACAAGATAATAAAATGTGAAAGGAATTAAAGCAGCATTTTAATACTGACCTTAAGAATATATTAAAGGTGCTCTAGTATAAAGACATATACTATATTAATATATTTTATCTAAGATTTTTATGGTTGCAATTCTGTTAAATTTATTTGCTGAAACAAAATTCATAAAGTGATATTATATTTTATACTGTTCCAAATGTTACTAATCACATTACTAATTAAATCAATGGTAGTTTAAACGCAAAAATATTTGAATTGCAGCATATGAATGAAAAAAAATGTTAAACTTGATTTTATATTTTAAATTTAGTGTATCTATGGATTTATGAGAGATATATCTCAAAGTTTTTTTTTTTTTACTGAGACCTTTGTCCTAGAATCCTATAGATTTGCAATATTTTGATTTTGTTTTTTAGGGGCGGAGGGTTTTTTTCTTCATCTGACTCACCCCATTTTCTTTGGTAGCATTTTGTTCCTCCTGTGGCTGAATCATTGTTAGAGCGAGACTGTGACCTGATTGGGCAGCTGTACTACAAAGATTGCCATAACCTGGATCAGTGGAGAAAAGGCTGGTTTGCTATAGAGAAGTCGAGTCTTTATTTTTATCTTGAAATGAAGGATGCTGAAGAAGATTCCATATATTTAAGGAGGTTGCAAGAATTAAGTAAGAACTTGGTTTAACATCTTGTATTCAGAAAATGTTCTGTGGGATTAATTCACTGTTAAGGACATTTCTACTACATTTCAAAGTAATAAACTTTGGGAAACTCAGTAACTATTCCTTCACATGAGTCAGATGTTCTTCCAACTCTTATCTAAATATGGAGTTGGAAAATTTCTGTCTTGGGGGATTTTTTCCTACTTTTTGGCACATGCTAGAGAAATTTTTCACAGCTTTAAAATGAATGATGACAATTTTTGTTCCAGTTGCAGCCATAGCTTTCTTACAAGAGTAGAGAATTGAATAATAATATATAACCTTTTGGGATTATTGTCTCATATTTTTGACAGGTCAGAAATACTCACTTCAGAACATGTTCTTGAGATGATTGACAGGTCTAGTTTTAAAATACTCAAACATATGGAAAATCATAATTCTCTTGGAAAAATATTTCACAGACTAATAGACTTTTTTCTGATGCTATAAATATTATTTGCTCTGTGTAATGATGTGGAAAGATAAGAATATTTGTAGAAATGGTCTTCTATGACCAATTTTATATCATTGTTTGTAATTATGGTCATTTAAGCATATCTACCCTACTTGATTTTATATTGAACAAGGCAATATGCTATATAGAAAAATACATATAATTCAAGGTTTATAATAAAGTAACATAGAGATGATTATTTAGCTCTTTGCTGATAATCCTCTTGATAAATGCTGACAGATTGTGGACTGTTTTGCAGGAGCTTGCCTAAATGCCATTGGGTTTTCTACTGTTTATTTACTGCCACCTTATATTTGGTGTGAATAACAAATGAAGGTGTTTTTGTAATCAGGAATTTTTTTATGCCTCTAGGTGTCTTTTAACTTGTGAATACTTTTGATCAGAATTAAAAGATTAGGCAGTAGGAGAACTGTTCCTGATATTTGTTTTGATGATGCAATTGTAATTGCCTCTGCCAGAATCATGAAAGCATGCAAAATCTGTGTATATTACATCTCATGTATAAAAATGAAACAATTCTGTCTTTTGGGTGTGAATTGGTTTTGCTTGGGTTTTTAATATTGTATTTCTTGGAAATATTATATATCCATACTTTTTTCTTTGATTTCTGTTTTTTCCAGAACAGATCTGCTCCACTATTAATACTGATTCATATAAATGAAACTTGACCAATAATGAATCATTTGTGGGAGTATAGTAACTTATCTTCTTGATATTTGATTCAGTAAATATAGGTGAGGCTAGGAGTAGATGTGATACAAAACCATCAAATAACATACAATGTGTTTATTGAATTTCATTGGTATTTAGGACTTTATTGTCTCTGGGAATTAGTTGAAGTAAAATGTGGATTATGTATGACATGCACTTCGAGAAATTAACTTTTCAGAATTTCAAATTAGTAAGCAGGTTACATTTAATTTACTGGTTTTAGTATAGTGCACAGTATAGTTTTATAAGCACTGTAACTGAAAACTATCCAGATGTGTTAGCTGTAGGTGTTTTACAGAGTGCTTTTTTTAGCAGGGATAACATAAGGCAACATAAAGAAGGATGGCACTGATCTTCATGCTAAACAGAGAACTTTAATTACGTTATTGTAAATGTGTGCAGGCATTAAGGTGCAAGAAGTTATTGGATTCCAAAATCCAGCTTACTTCTGAATCATTATGTCTTCTACAACTTGTATTTACAAGTTTAGCCCTGTAGCATGTTCTCACATTAAAATTGCATGTTTAAAATTTCTTGATCATATTCTGTATTAGTTTTTCTTTTAAATGTAAATGTAATGTGGTATTTTGTGGAGTTTTATTTCTATTATCAGCAGCATTCTTTATTTGTTAAGTTTAAGAATTAAATGCTCTGTTTGCCACTTGAGATCATTTTGAAAAAACATATCTATATGTGCGTGCATTTATGCATTTGTGTATAAATATGTGTCTGTGAAGGTCGTATGGATGTGTATGTATTTTTTTTTTCAGCAACCAGTAGTGTGATGCAAAATGGAGAGAGAATAGATATCCTGCTGCTCGTTGAAAAAGGAAGGTAAGGTTCCTATCTGAATAAAGCTTTGATCTGGTTTTATATTGATATCTTAGAATTACTATTGATAAATTCTGGAGTTTTTTCACTTAGGGTTGCTAGGAGAGAGTAAATTTGCAGACTTTTTAAAGGAGGGAATATCTTTGTGCATTAATTACATTTTATGTCTGTGTCATGAAATGTTAACAAGCACTACTTAATTAAAAGCAGCTTTCCCACTGAGAAAATTATTCCCAGATTAGTCTGCCAATAATGGTTTCTTCAAAATGACCTAACTCCTTTTACCCTGTTAAAAAGGACTATCTCTTTTAAGCATTTACTACCAACCTCTTGGTTTTATCATTTTTATGTCTCAGAATTCTGTGTCTCAGTCTGCTAGGTTAGATTTGAGAGAATATGAATGAGTCCTCTGGTTAATCTTGTTGTAATATCTGATCTCAGTTAACAACATACCATCTAGGAAAAAGCATACTTATGAAAGAAGTATGATCCATATCTGCTTCCAAGTAGGTGATACTCTGCAGAGATGATGTGTCATATTTACAGTGATAGGGGAGGCTGAAGTTAGGTGGGTTATTTCTGCCTCAAATAAGGGTACAGATTCAAAGACGAAAGTAAAAATTGTGTTAGATAATTCTTAGTTTGTAACAGTTTAAAGCTTTTATATTTCAATTACAGATTATTGGGCAAGTGTCTGTCTTAAGTGGTGCAGTATTTATACAATCTTTCGAACAGCCAGTAATAGGTTAATAAATGAAGATTGTTTTTCTCTTTGGCAAGAAAAAAAATTCCCATGTACCTTTGACATCTATTCAGAGTTGTAATAGTTTGTCAGAAATGCATTGTAATTTGTGCATTCTGAATTTTAACCCTTTCTTGGATATTTTTTTGCTTTTAGAACTCAGTAAGACCATGGAGATTAGAAAAAAACACTTTTTATTTTTTTTGTGGGGGCCTAGTGCTGGGGTTTATTTTGGGGGGGTTGTTTGGTTTTTGTTTGTTTGTTGCTTTAGTTTGTTTTGATTTGTGGTTTTTTGTGGTTTTTTTTTTTTTTTTTTTTCCAAAACAGCATATTGCAAGATGCAGCATTAAATAAGCTACATACACCAAACATTGAAGTAGAGGTATCCTATTCAAGGTGCAGTCCAGTAGATGGATGTAAACCACCTATCTTAATTTCATAGGTGTTAATGCTGAGCGAAACTTACAGCTCCAAGTTGGAGTTTATTATTTATTTCATTATAATATATCTGTCAAGTGGGGGTAGGTTTTCCCTGAACTACTTTAGTAGTTTAAGGGAAGTTCTGAAGTATTTGATAATAATTTCAACAAAGGCACTGGCTGATTTAAGGTGGACATGAATATATTTAATTTTTCTTCACTGAAGTCTACCATAAAGAATTTAAATGCATAGTTTTCACATTATCTTAAACATTGGAAGCCATATGGGTGTATAAGCTTTGGCATGGTGATTGTTTAGGATATTACTTCAAAGCTATCCTGGTGTGCAGTGAAGTTGTATGAGATTGCATCTTAAAGTGATAAGCTATTTAATGTGTGTGTGTGGAAAATGATGAAATATAAAATCACCTTTGTCTTTAGACTCAATTACTGTAAATGGAAATCAAGACAATAATCTCTTTGTGCTCCTCCAGACTCTAGATAGATGAATTAATATCTTTGAGATATCATCAGCATCAGCCAAATGAACTATCAAAGCTTCTAGGTTTTCCTATTTTGTCTGTTATATCTGTGCTGTCTAATGTCAACTTTGCCACAGATTGATCACTTGGAAGAGACTTTGTGTAGCTGGTGACTTTCTTGTTAATTTATTAGTCACTTAAATGCAGGATAAATTTTAAAATATAAAACCCAAACCAAGTATTATTGAAAGAATTAAATAAGAAAAGTAAGATTTTTCCAGAATGAAGAAAAGTTTAGGAGAAGAAAACAACCCAATGACCCCAAATCAAACCAAACCAAATAAAAGTCACTCTCCTTTGCATAAAAAAATAAATGTGGTCAATGTCTCAAAATATCTGGTTAAATTTTACTAGAAAAAAATATGAACATTCCTTTAGTATTTTTCTACTGACTTTCTGTTTCTTACAAATGCTTATACCTCTTTTTCAAGTCTCAGTCTTTGAGCTGATTAATTAGGGAAGGTCATACATTTACATGTATCGTATATTTTTCTCTTTCACACTTTTTCTTTTAACTACTGTAGGTAAAAGAACGACTTCAGTCATCACAAATGGACTTCTCACTTTAGAGTTATTGCATATGGAAGTAAAAATTTTCAGAAACTATAAAAACTTCAGGTTTTACTGCTGAAATAATTACAGTGTAATAAATCTATGAATTCTAGATTCTTAAAAAAATACTTAATAAATTTATGAAACCTAAATTTAATATTAATCTGGTCATATCTACTCAAAAGAAGAATTTACAATTGCTTTTGGGGTGTAATGTACATAATACTTTCTAGCTTGTGTAAAATACAAGAATTCAGAGACAATACTACCAAAAAAGTCGTGTGAGATTTTCCTGAAGTGTCTTGGATATGAATACAATGCACTTCTTCCTCTTCTTCTTTTTCCCCCCTCTTCCTTTACCCTGTTTTCTGCTTGGCACCCTGCTGTTCATTTATTTGCTGTATGACACGTTCAGCTAATGAAGTCCACCGGCTCAGAAATAAAAGGTGGCAATCCTGCCAAGTAATAGCATATCATGAGAGGCTGAACTACACTAAAAGATTTCTGAAACCACTGGACTGCTTCTCATTTGAAGATTGTTGTCCTTTTTGAAGCTCAATGTACTTGCTAAATTTTCACAATAGTTCTAGATGACTTTTAATTATATAGATTTTTTTTTTTTCAGATCTCAGAGATGTTAATGCTTCTGTTTGGATATCTTTGCTAAAGTAAATTACAGAAGAACACAGTCTTTTATAACACCTATTGGAATTTTGTGGCATTCTGGTCTCTATCAGAGCATATTGTCTGGACTGTTAGAACTGTATCTAACTCAGCTGAAAATCCTGACTTCTTAGAACACTGTGGTGTATAGTTTTACACCATAATCATAGCCATTTGCCTCTTCTTGGTTTCGACTTCCATAGTCGAAATATTCTAGTTCCATAGTTGAAATGCTTCTTGACTTCTTACTAGAAGTGGCAAACCATTTTAAGTGTTTCTGTATTTGAGGCTTCCCTTTGTCACACAGAGGTGTCCTCTGATTTGCTCCATACTCAGTTTGGATTTTTTCCCTTGACCTCTCCTCTGATGTTTTAAAATGCTTGAAGTGACTGGTGTTACTTGACCTCCTGTTGCTATCCAAGCAGAAATTGCATAGTACATTGGTGAAACAGCTACTCTTGTGTAGTTCAGCTGAGGCCAACAGAGGGATCTGCACAAAGGAACGAAGAAAATTGTCTGAAAACATCTGTACACCACAGTTTTTAAATATATCTTCTGTATGTAGATTCTAATGCAAAATATCTAATTCTATGCTTTAAAGAAACACAATTGAGCAGACAGTTCAGTTTCAAATAATTCTAATATTTTTCTGAAAAAAATTTAAGCTTGTCTTAGGTGTCCATGGATGTTTTCAGACCATAATGTAATCCAGATGATTCTTTTTTTCCCCTATTATGCTTCTCTTGTAGTTAGCTCTTTCTTATTATGGGAACAAACCTTCCATGTATACTGGAACAATTTCTTTATGCTGATGGTTCATTCAGTGTTCTCTTCGTAACCCTTTGATGATAGCAGTAAGTTTTCTCATAAAATGAAGTTACAGGCACAAAATTCTAAATCCAGAATTAATGTAAACATAAGAGACAGATGAAAGGACTTGTGCTTCCAATATGAAATGGTGGATGTAAGACCATTTGAAAATCCCTTGAGTTGCTGAGTTACATTTACAGTAATTATTAATGTAATGTCCATGCTTTAGTTGCAGTTTGATTTTCCAAAATAATTTCATATTGATTTTTACTTAATACCTGTTTTCAGACAGGTAAATTATTAGAATCATGTGGAAATTGCCAGAGGACCCTGAGTTGTGCTGATGTCTGTTTCTCACTCTGCCTGCCCACTTTACCCAGAATCACTAGGTACCACTGCTTTCCCATTGCAGAATTGTGCAGCAAAGCTTATAGACATAGCCAAAGCTAGTGGACTTTGCAGGATGGGTTAAAGACAAGCCTTTGCACGCTTCTGGATGAAGTGTGGTCATGTATGTTGTTTGTCTGACTGCTGGGGCAGAAGGATGGGCTGGTAGTCAAAAATAAAGCTGTACAGTAGCTTCCTCAATGTTGAGACTCAGTGATTGTGGACTGCTGCAGTCACTTGTGCCAATTCTATTCTCTCAATTCACTAAGGCAGAAATCTATGTTCACAGGCTGCCTTGGTTGTTTGAATACTTAAAATATTAATTTCTTGGGTATGGACTGTATGTGCTTCACACAACATAGCAAATTGCCATTTTTTGCCATGTTGTCACTACTGCTATCTGTTCGTTATGAAATGTGTCATCTTTGTCAATTTTTAGAAATGGAAGAAGTAGCACATACATAAACATACTATAGAAGGCAGTACATTTATATTGGAGGAATGCATTTCAGTTGAGTCTGTAGAAAATAGTTGGTAATCTGCATGGTAGATTTTCATAAACATTACAGTACAAATAGTTTCAAATATGATTACTTCTGTAAGATCTTTAAATTCCTCAGTTTTGTGCTATATCGTGTTTCAGCCTGTGTTTATGCTTAGTCTTAAACCTTGGGTTTAAGATAACTTTATATTTTCTTAATGACAAAACACTGTTCAGTGAGAAATGCATGTATTTGTTATTGCTTCTCTCTGAAAACTGTGTGACAGAGATGAACACAGAGTTTGGATCTGCAAAGTTTTTTTTATTGCTTCATAAAGTTCTGTAGAAGACTCCTACTGTGCTTGAGGAAAGTTCTGCTCGTCTTCTGGAAATTATTTCCCCTTTTCATTACTTCCAGATTCAAGGAAATCAAAAAATCATTTCCAATTACAGGAAAAAAATATTTAAAATATTGTTACATTTGTCCGAAAGGACTAAACTGATTATTGAGGTTTGAGATGAGCTTTTAAGCCACTTCCACAGGAAATTGATTGAGTTCTGAACTATGTTAGGCACTGGTTTAATTTCCTTTTCTCCCTTCTTCGCTTTTATGGTATTGTAGTGAAACTGCTTCTATGATTTATCTTACTTTTTGGTGCTGCCACTCTGGAGATTTTTGACTGGGCAAGTATAATTTTTTCAAAAATAATTAGTTGCCTTCTATGAACAATCGAGGGTCCATGATAGCAGCAAGGTTTTCACATTTATATTTCTTACCACCAACTTCTCTTTCATGACCGTTGTGGTCCTATGGGACTAGAATTTAAACAAATGCCACATTTTCTTAGTTAATAATTACGTAACCTCTTCCTCTGTAATAGAGTTAAGCTCAGCAGCTTCTCAAGTTTTAGAAAACTAGGAGAACATCATCATTCTGGTATCTTTTTTCTAATGTGATGCATTGAGGAGAAGATGGAAAGATCCATACTATACAAAGTGATCTTTTCCACATAGTTTAGGTAATTCATATATCACAACAATTGATTGACAGGCACATGATTTAGACTTTTGTATCTCTGTGAAAAATACTGATAAGTTTATATGACCTTTGAAGTTCAATATGGTATTTTTTGTCTCCTGCTCTGGTATCAATTCATTGATATGCAGCAGAGTTGCCCTTTTCTTGTTTAGAAGTAATAATATTTTCGCTTTACAGTATGCTGCTTCCTGTATATATCATAATTCTTTAGATAAAAAATATTCTGTTGAGACTTCCATTTATCCTTTTGCATAATACCATAATGTGAATCTTGCTGTTCTGCAGGGGAAATAACACAGTAATATGCATATATTTCTACATTTCATGTGAAGGAAAGCACCATAAATATTTTATAAATCATTGTCCTAACTTCTTCTGATCTATGAATAGTAGAATAGAGTATCATGCATTGTCAAACTTTTTTCTACTCACTTAAAACTTTCTGCTTGCCTTCTATATATATGGCAGTAGCAATACCAGAGCATGTAGTGATGTGTTCTTTGGAAGGTATTGATTGAGAACTACCTGTTTTGACAAGCCTTAAGGGACCTTTATTTTGACAGCATTGAATTAGGCACACTCATTTTGCTGCAAAACTAGTAGAGCTTTATGCAAATTATTATTATTTTCTTAGTGGGAGAGAGAGGCTGTGTTTCTGTATCCAGGCATGTGTGGTGGTTAACATGACTTTTGAAGTCAGGAAGCAAGGTCTTCCTAAAAATGTGGTTCAATGTGATGAAATACTTTAGTGTCATCTACACTGCTGCTGAATGGCTCAGTCTGTGTGGTAGATCCGGAGAAGAGTTCAGATCCTGGCTCTCTGTATGTAATACATTGACTGCATCCTCACTTCCTACCAAGACAGGAATGCTAGAATGGTAACATTTATAAAAGCCAAATTGAAACATACTATTAAAAAGAAATGAAATGAAGTATTCCTTCATCATATAAAATGCTTTCTCCTCCTCAAATGAGATAATCAAAATGAATGTTTTTTTCTATTTTGATGAAACCATTTTTATAGAATTTCAGTGAAACAGTTTGGCTTTTCATAATTAGGAAATAAATGGTCATTAGAGAAATTTAACCCCTTATGTGTCTTTAGTGGGAGATAACAGCACGCATGTAGAAAAGTTTGCTTACTATTTTAACACTTTAAGCAGTTCTTTATTACACACATGCATGTGGATGGACATACACTCTTAAACTTTTCAATTTTGGTATTTTGTGTTAGAAGCTAACTTGTCGGGGTGGCACAGAGGAAATTACTGTAGCATGCTTAAATAAAAGAGTCAGAAAAAGGCTGTGCTTTGAGATACAAAGTGTTGCAATAACTTATTCTGCCTCAACTCTTAGCTTTTTCATAGATGTTCCTTAGCTTTGTGATAGTGGGTGATCATTTTGATACTTGTGTAGGAGGGAAGTTCAGTATGTCTCAGCTACTATATAGAAGAGGTTGGTGGGTATGTGATGTTTAGGGGCATGAATACAAAAGAAGGAAAGCTTTTTACAGAATTGAAAGTTATCTCTAAATTTGTTTCCTGCTTAACTGGCTTGTACATATGAATGCATAGTGTAGGAGCAAGACCGAAGAAGTGTAATTAAAATGTTGGCAGGTTCTTTCAAAGGCTTGTGACAGTGCTTGTGGATCTTCTGTCATTTTTTATGGCACTGGTAATACAAATGTATTTGGAAAAAAAAAAGATGCTGTAACAATAGACCACCATCACAGCTTTATGTGGTGAAAGGTGCCTTGATATCTTACTCCAAGTATTTAAATATTTCTTTTATTTTTTTTTCCTTTCTTTTCTGAACATCTGCTTTGTTGCCGTGGTACAATAACATCATTTTTTTATTTTTTTCCTGAGTTCAAAATATTTTTATACTTTTCAGGACTCTATATATCCATGGCCATACAAGGCTGGATTTCATGGTCTGGTATACTGCAATTGAAAAAGCAGCAGGTACAGATGGTAATGCATTACAAGATCAGCAGCTCAGCAAAAATGATGTTCCTATTATAGTGAACAGCTGCATAGCATTTGTTACGCAGTATGGTAAGTACAGTGGATTTTATTCAAGCTAAGATCATTTGTATAATATCTAAGCACCCCCAGTATCAGATCCTATTGAATGAGTTTATGTATTACTTAAAGTAAAACCATGCCCCTCACTAGCCTTGCCACTCTTTGGATGAGATGGTGCAATACACTACCACACATCTGAGAATGGCCAGTTTGGGGAAATACAATTTGGTAAATGCCCCTTATAGACACCTTTCTATTTTAAATACTGTGCTGTTTGCCTTACAAAACAGCCTTGGGGTGCAGTGCCTGACTGCAGACAGCTCAGCCCCGAAAATAAACTCTGTGAACCTGGAAAAGCTGTGGTCTTGGAAGCTGGCATCAACTGTGGAATTGAGTTCAGTCTTAGGCTGCTGTTTCTTCAGTGAAATAGCCTAAGGATGTGTAGTCAGTTACCATTTACTTAAGTAAATTTTGCTAGCATAACTTTCTGTGGCATTAGGTCATATGCAGATGATGTTTGTGTCCATTTACTACTTAAAATTCATAAGTTTTCTTGTGAGATGCTACATGCATATCAATCCTGTACAAATTGGTCTTTGGTATAAATGTGTCTGTAACCTCTGTCAGTATGAGAGCATCTAATTTCTATTTGAGTCGTTGAAGTTTAACTAAATAACCTTTGAATATAGCAACACTGCATTATTGTAAATAGTTGTACTGGAGTTACACCTAGTGCCTAAAACTAAGGAAAAAAATTTGCTAAATTACTTTTTAATCATTAGCAATAGAAATTATTCCAAGTATAGTTTAAACCATTTCATCCACTGGATTGTTAAAGCAGGTTAATTACGTGTGCCACTTAGAACAACTTGTGTAGTCTAAATTCAGTTTCCTAACATCTTTTAAATCAATTAGATCTTTATCAAAAATATGCTTTTCAGGATCAGTGTTAGTAGCTGTTAAGGTGCTGAGTTGAAAGCTGAAGGAATTATTTGCATGTGTTACTTGCATGCATACTTGCTTTGTATCATCGTTGTAAAGGTTCTGCCTTCAGCTGTAGTCTACAGAAGATGGATGCTGTTGTGTTCCAGGGCTGCTCCTGGCAGTGACACCACAGAGGCAGTACCAAATGGAAGTGCTTGTGGGCATTACAGGGAAGGTGAATTGTAGAAACATTAGACATGATTTCACAGGTTTTGACAGAGTACTTAAATTTGACAGGTGTATAAGAAAAGCAGGGCTTGGCATATAGTACCCATCCTCTTTAAAAAAATGTGGATGCAGAAAACGCCTCACAGAGATAAACAAGACTGCACGTCTATGCCAAAATTACAGAAGTTTTGAAAAACAAAAGTTTTGACTACAATCACATATGCAGTGATTGGAGGTAGTCATGACTTTGTTTTGAATTATACATTTTCTTTTTAAGTTGCCTTTAGTGGTTTTAGTTGTTACATACAAGAATAGTAGCTGGCCAATGTCTTCCATAACATGAGAAAAATCAGAAAAAAGGATATTTTCTACAAATCTTGAGGCTTTTAAGAATAAAATATTTTAGGTTGGATGAATGCAGTAATACTCTGAGTCTTAAGCTGAGTCATCAGTAGAGTAATAAAATAAAAGGAGTTTTCTCATGAAAGCAGCTGTGTTTTATGCGTAATACAATATCTATCATCAAAACTTCTCGTTACTGTGCCTTTTGAAAGTACTGTTTTAGGAAGTCCTGAAGAGATCTTGGGATTTGAATTGCCTGTGAAATACTCCTGAAATAGTGATCCCAGGCTTGTTTTCTGTTATGAATATTTTTGCAAAGAGGTGTAGTTGGGTAAAAGAAGACTTTGCAGTGTTTTTACTAATGAAGTGAGTATGCGTAAAAGGTCAGAGAGGTTTTGTTAGGAAATGCATCATGTTTGGCAGCCACATATAGTTTTCATATAAAGATGTCTGGAATTTTTAACAGAATGCTTGATTTTACATTCATTTATTTTTCTGTCCTGGATTTCTGTGCCTTAGGTTTAGGTTGCAAGCAAATCTATCTTAAGAATGGTGATTCTTCCAGTGTGGCTGAACTGCTGGAAAGCTTCAAAAAAGATGCAAGAAGTGTTAAACTAAGAGCAGGAAAACATCAGCTTGAAGATGTGACTGATGTCCTGAAAAGTTTCCTTTCTCAAATAGATGATGCGCTTCTCACTAAAGAACTTTATCCATTCTGGGTCTCTGCATTAGGTAATGTATTTGATAACATTCAATACAACAAAGGTTACATCTACATTTTCAGTATCAAATTTGAGGGGGATGTTAATTTACTTGCCCTGTGTTAACCTGTGTTATTTCATAATTGGTGAAACAATTGTAGTGAGAAGGAAAAATATTTGGGACTTGGCTGCAATAGCCACATGTTAATCGGAGATGATTTTATTGCCTTTAAGTGAAACAGAATAATAACATCAAAGAGCAATGTTTCCCTGACAATATATTTGTAAACAGTAGACCAATACTGCACTGTGTCATATCTTGAACAGCTAAAGTAAAAGGTAATATTTTACATTTTAAGGCATTTAAGATATAATGAAGAAACACATGTCTGTCACAGTAGGAAAGAAGTGTGTACTGTCCTTTTACCATATGTAGCTCAAAACTGACAAAATAATGATGCTATTATCTGCACAATAGTTAAATGAAAGCCTTGCTGTTTAGATTTTTCATGTATGTTTTATGAACAAGCCAACATATGTATATTAACAATGTAAACTTGTTAACAACTGTTACTTGGGTTTTTTTCCCTAAGAAATAATAAATTAATTGGAAAGAAAATTTAAGTAACTTCCTGTCACTGGAGACTGTTATGTGTTTAAAACATGAGGATGTGTATCTCTGTATGGTTAAAAATAGAGCTGTGAAATTACTAATGCATTAATTATTCATCAGGTAAATTGTGATGATTGTTATGATGTTCTTTCAAAATATCTATATCTCTAGTTGTTTCTGTATTGCAGTATTTGAAAACTGCAAGATACAAGTGGTTTCACTGCGGAATGTGCTATGAAATTGCAGTTGAGGCACAGCAATAAGAGATGCATAGGAAAAGCCGACAGAACATTCATTTCTACCTAAATGCACACGAGTCACATAGGCGTATTTACTGCGTGGCAAGTTTGATCTTTAAAAAAAGATATTAAAAGCTTATTCCTCTTTGATTTTGCTTAAGTTCAAATATATGGATATTGCTTTAATATGAACCACCAGACTTTCAAGAAATTCAAGTATTAAAAATATTACACATTTTTGACCTTTAACCTCAATTTGAACAAACTAGAGGAAAAAATATTAAGAGTTTATTCACTTACCACATGATTGTTCTCATCAGAACCCAGAAAAAGTTCTATCTAAGGCAATCTAGATTTAAGTCAGCTCTTTTTAATGTTATAGTGATTCCCCTTCCTGATATGTACACGTGGCTAAAATTCTACTTCAGCTTTACAACAGAGAATCCTGCCCTGTTGAGTGATACAGAAGGTATTTCTAGGAAGTCTGAAACATTTAAGAAAATCAAGTAGAAGACCTTTAAGCTGTTGTTTTGTTATTTGTTTATTTTTTCTTCCAATTACCAAAGAAATCAAAACATAGTCAGTAGTTAGCAGAGACCACCATCAATCAGCCAGAAGAGTTCAGTGCTTTCTCCTCAGAAACTTGGGAGAAGCAAGGGTTTGAGAGGGAAAAGCTAACCAACTAAGTAAAATCTACATTAACTTTGTTTATGCCCTGAGCATAAGGGGGCATAAGCAGCACAGGGAGGCAGACTTAAGGTAGAGAGCTGTGGCTGTGTCTCAGATACTGTCATTCCCAAGACTGGAATTCCTGCCATCGGCCTTGTCGTTGTTCAGTTATATGTAACTTGGTCCAACTTATTTACCAGCCCTTTCCCTTTGCTCTCCTCTAATCAGTCTTATATATACTTGGATCCTTAAACTATGTACCTTGAGAGACTTTTCCAGTAAATACTTTAAATATGAAATGGTCTTTCCCTTTCTCTTTACTCTTAGCAGTACATTTGCATTTGTGCAGACGTGGTTGCACTTACATGTACATACACAAACTACAGATTAAATATGCTTTGAGAGGAAAGCAATTGCTGTTCTGGGCTTTAGTCTTAACTGGTGACAAGTGGTGCTTGAATATGGAACTGTCCGTCTTTATTGGTGTTTCTCTGAATGGGTGTAAAATAATACTTTTTAAATAGTATATTGTCAGCATTGCCTTTATGAAGAAGAGGTTGATGGGGTAAATAGTAATTTTGAAGGACTAGATGGTGCTGATATAGTTAATGAGAACTGCTGTTGGGTTTTAGTGTGCATTGCTATTAATGCTCAATGATTATTATTTTCTGGCAGATACACAGAATGAAAAGGAACGTGTGAGGAAGTACAGAGCTTTTATACGGAGTCTTCCACCAGTCAATAGAGCAACTTTGGCTGCTTTAATTGAACATCTTTACAGGTCATTGCAAATAATGCATAGTAGCAGAGAAATTCTTGTAATGTGTTCTCAGTATAACTCTACAGTATATGAAATGTGGATTGTTTCATTAACTGGTAATCACAAAAACTTATCTAGTTGCAGCAATTAATTAAATTTGAATTCCTTTAATTGATAATTTCTTTTTCTTTAGTTGTACTTTTAGCAGTAGGTCTCTATAAAAACCAATGGATTGGAACACACAGAGAGAGGGATGCCGGCTTATGTGTCCAAATAGGGTATTTTTTGATGTAGCTTCTTTTTGCAATCTCGTTTTACTCCAGTCTACTAGTCTTCCAGAGGATTGTTGCAAATGGTTCTTGAAATTAAAATATTATTTTCAGTGAAAATGTCCTTCTCCACAATCTGTTTTCCACATAATAACTTTGAGAATTACCTACCCTTTCTGTTTTTCATTACTGCTTTATTTTACAACTGAAGTGGTAGTAGAGAATATCCAAAATACAAACTTGTTTAAGCACCAAAGGTCATGACTTATTCCTAGATAAAATAAGGGGTAGAAAATATGTAAAAAATATGTGACAGGATAGTTCTGAGGTGTCATGGTTAAATAGTACCAGTCTGTATTATAAAATCTATCAAACAAGTCAAATTATATTTTTGGTGAATTGCAGTGGGTAAAGAATGTGTGGAAAGTTCTCTTTACAGGATGTTGTGTTCAGAAATTGTTACATAGCCAGGTACATAGCAGATGTCATTTAAAAATATTTATATGATTATGAAATTGATTGGTGCCATTATTGGAATAAAGATTGTAATACATATTGTGTTTAAGAAGTCTCTAAGCATATCCAGTTAGAGCTATTAATATGCTGTTGCATCTGTTCTGAAAGTAGTTTAAATTCATTCATTTAACAGCCAAAATTCTGTGGTACTTTGAAGTGTTTGCCTCTAGAAGAGGAACATGTTATGTGAACAACTGAACTGAAATGGAAACTTTACCATAGGGATAGGAACTAAGAAGGACCTAATTTCTTTCCACATTTTGATCTTAGATCTGAAGTTTGTAGGATATGCTTACATAATATAATTTAGCATTGGTTTGGCCTCTCCTGGAGCGCTGTGTGCAATTCTGGGGTCTGCAATTTAAGGATGTTAAGGCCTTTGCTGCCTTCCTCTGGATGCATGCAATGCCGATGGAAGGGCTGGAAAGAGTGGCCTGTGGGAGTGGCTGAGGACTCTGCACTTGTCTGCTTCAGAGAAAAGGAGGCTGAGGAGTGACCTCCTTGCTCTGTGGAGCTTCTGAGGAGGGGAGCTGGAGAGGGAGGTGCTGATCTCTTCTCCCTGGTATCTGGTGGTAGCGTACATGGAAATGGTTTAAAACTGCATCCAGAGAAGTACAAACTTGTCGTTAGGAAGCCTGTCCTTCCTGAGAGGGTGGTCAAGCGCTGTAATGGGCTTCTTAGAGGAATGGTGGATGACCCAAAACCTGTCAGTGCTGCTGGACAGTGCCCTTAGCAACATGCTTTAGCATTTGGTCAGCCCTTAAGTGATCAAGCAGTGGGACTAGATGATCGTTATAGATCTCTTCTGACTCAAGGATTCTATTCTGGTTTTATTCTTGTCTATTCTAAGTAGTTTTGATATCATTTGAAATGCAGTTCGAAAGTTTTCATTTCTGTAATGAGAAATAAAGAATATAAAGAAATACTAAATAAATAAGTAGTAGTACATGTTCTCATTGCATTTAATGTAGTTATCTTTTTTGAAATGCACTCCATATTCTGTAAAGGAGCCTCAGATAACTAAAGGAACAATGAAACTGTCTAAATATGTTTATTTTTCCTTCAACAGGGTGCAGAAATGTTCTGAAATTAATCATATGAACCCTCACAATTTAGCCTTGGTGTTTTCTTCATGCTTATTTCAAACTAAAGGCCAAACTAGTGAAGAAGTCAATGTAATTGAAGATCTAATTAAAAATTATGTGCAACTTTTTCATGTAAGTATCTTTATATAAACATATCGTAATTGGTCAGATATTAGAGATTCAAAAATATAAAAATCAGCTTTAAAATGGTCTTTCTACTAGTTTAATGATCTGAGGATTTGCAGGGTTTTTGAACTCTAATTCATTGGATGTTTTTCTTGGCCTGCTTTAAATTTTATTTCCCAGTTAGTTTAACCTGCGTAGGAAAGACTGTTTATGGGATGCTGTGAGCTACTGTTTTCCAAAATGGTGCTCATTCTCCTTGCTGTCAAAAGCTTAATAAATTTAAGAAAATTCTATGATTATGACTATTAAAAATAATGCTTGTAATCAAATTTTATGGGCCTGATCAGAACTGATGTATAGAAGGATTTTGTGTTCTTAGTCTCTGAGCTGGGATTTCAATTTCATTTGTTCCTTAGACCCAGAAATAATGTTAAATCCAACTGGATAGAAAGACTACTACTAGCACCAGTTCATATTAGCCATTTTGATTTCGGGCTAACTGTGCCACTATAACATGTTCTTCAGTTTTTCATTGATTGCTCTCTGTTTTAATATGTACTCCATTAAGTTTTATAATAATGAGTCCAATCAATGAAGAGCTGTTTCTGACTGATAGAATATTTTGCATACCTCCTTCTATAAGAACATGATTGACGGTATTGGCAATTGGTACAATAATTGTTATTAATCACTCAAAAATTATTTATTTTATATAGATAAATGAAGACCAAGTCAAACAAATGGATATAGAGAACAGTTTTATTACAAGGTGGAAAGATACTCAAGTAAGTGATAAATATCAACTGGTGTGAGGGTAATTATAACAAAGAATATTTTGTTGTTCTACAGATTGTTAGGTTTCTAAAAGTAAATCTGTAAGTTTTATTGTGATCAGTGTTGTTAACTACAGAGATTAGGGAAATAAAATGAAATTAAGGAGGAGGCATAAACTGATAAAAGCAAAGCAGTTCTTTTTAGAACATCCTGTGGAATAATGAATGTTCTGGCCTGAGCATTGCACTAACTTACAAGTGGTTGCATACTTTTACTAGGGTTCCTAAATTGTATTAGAGGAAAATAGTCAGCAGTTGCAAGTGCAAGAGTGATGATCTGTCTTTTTTTAAAATTTTAAACATGCATATTCAATACCTCCAAATGTATATTAGCTTTTATTATTTCATGAGCTTTGAGTATACATGGTCTCTCTTCATTAGAGTTTCACCATCCCTTTGAGTTTAAATCATATGAATCTTTACCCAATTCCTATTTTGTGACCATTTCTAGAGCTCCAAAACATAAATAGTATTTGGGGAAGCTACAGACACATACTAACAGTCAAACACTGGGGTTTTTTTTCAGGACACAATATAAGAAAATGGAGATCTTATGCCACTTTATTATCATCTTAAATTCCGGTTTTACCTATAACAACTTCTGAATAATTTCGGGGTTGTAAGAAATAGCAGAGTGATAGCATGTTTCACTGTCTGAATGGCATTTGTATACAGTCTTAATTAAAGCAAAAATCACTTAAGCTTCCATAACACTACCAAGGTGATTGAACTAGGAGAGGTAAAATGAGATGTAGGAAGCTTAAAAACTTTTTCAGAAATTTAAAGTGGTCGAGGAGAAGGTTTCAAGGATTTTTGAGCTTATAAAGGACTTTACAAATGGAGAGAAAGCTAGGAGAGAAAATCAGTAGTGCTTTGTCCATTGGGTGCCTTCCCCCATCCAACTAGAGTTTTGTGTACCTTGCAAGTCATGTACTTGCAATACAGTGTCTTACAAATACACGTGGAAACTGCATGTTCTGTGAATTACTGTCTGGAGTCTTATTTTTATCTCATATTCCCTGATTGTGTGGGTCAGAGTGGCATGACCCACTGGGAATGTGCATATGGCATGCTTTGGGTGCCTGGTGGAGTGCCCAAGTTACTGGAAACAGTTTAAAGTTTATTTCTAGCATCTGTCTTGCAGAATGGAAACTTCTGCCTCGGTAATAGCCAAAAAACCACCCAGATGTGATATCATGGAATCACAGAATATGCTGAGGTGGAGGTGACCAACAAGGATCAAGTCCAACTCCTGACCTTGTGCAGGCCATCCCTCAGAGACACATCGTGTTCCTGAGAGTATTGTCCAAGTGCCTCTGGAGCTCTGTCAAGCCTGCTGCTGTGACCTGGGGAGCCTGTTCCAGTGCCCAACCACCCTCTGAGTGAAGGACCTTTTCCTTATAGCTGACCTAAACTCCCCAACACAACTTCAGGCTGTTCCCTTGGGTCCTGTTGCTGGTCACCAGACAGTGAAGAGATCAGTGACTGTCCCTCTGAAATCTCTGCTCAGTGTCCTCTTCTCCAGGCTGAACAGGCTGAGTGACCTCAGCTGCTTCTCATAAGGCTTCCCCTCCAGACCCTTGACCATCCATGTTGCCCTCCTTTGGATGCACTCTGAAACTTTAATGTCTTTCTTACATTGTGGCACCCGAACCTGCACACAGCACTGGAGGTGAGGCTGCCCTACTACAGAGCAGAGTGGGACAATCCCCTCCCTTGCCCAGCTGGAGATGCTGTGCCTGAAGCCCCCCAGGACAGGGTTGGCCCTCCTGGCTCCCAGGCACTGCTGACTCAGATTCAGCTTTCCATGGACCAGGACCCCCAGGTTCCTTTCCTCAGTGCTGCTCTCCAGCCTCTCTTTACCCCCTCTGTGTGCACAACCAGGATTGTTCCATCCCAGGTGCAGAATTCATACTTTTGATGATTGCTCATCTCTCTAATTTGTCCAGGTCTCTCTGCAGGTCCTCTCTGTTCTCAAGGGAGTCAACGGTGCCTCTGAATTTAGTGTCACCAGGAGACTTAGTATTCCTTGAGGTCCTGTGTTTAAGTCCTTTATGAAGATATTGAAGAGCACAGGGCTAAGAATGGAGCCCTGTGGAAGCTCACTAGTGACAGTCTCCAGTCTGATGTCACCCCATTCAGTATAACTCTCTGTGCCCAACCTGTGAGCCAATTGCTCACCCATCATGTAACACAGTTATTCAGCTGTGGGATGGACAATTTGTCCAGAAGGACACTGTGAGTGACAGTATCAACAGCTTTGCTGAAGTCCAAAAAGATTACATCATCTAGCCTTCATAGATGAACTAGGTGGGTTACCCTGTTGTAGAAGGAAATCAGGTTTGACAAGCAGAAGTTTCCCCTCATGAAACTGTGCTCGCTGTAACCAGTGACTGCACTGTCCTCCAGGTGTTGTCAATACCTTTCAGAATAATCTCTCTGCTTTTACCAGGCACTAAAATAAGAGTGACAGGCCTGTAGCTACTGGGGTCCTTGCCCTTGAAAATTGTGACAATATTCACTAGCTTCCAGTCAGCTGGCACCTCTCTGTATTCCCAAGACTGCTCAAAAATCGTCAAGAGAGGCTTTGTGATGACATCACCCAGCTCTTTGAGGATTCTCAGATAAATCTCAGGGTTTACTAGCAATTGATAATTCTCACAGTCATGATCCTCCAGCAGGGCACTGGGACCCCTTTTGTTCATTATCTGTGTTGAAGGCAGAGGCAAAGAATGCATAAAACATCTCTGCCTTGTCCATGTCTCTGTTTGTGAGGTGATCATTGTCATCCTGTAATGGGATGATGTTATTTTTACACTGCCTGTTGCCATTAATTTATTTGAAAAAAATTCTGTTTTATTGTCCCCCACAGTTCTGGCCAGCTTCAACTCCAGTTGAGCTTTCGATGCATGAATTTTCTCCCTACAGTGGCAAGCAGCATCTCTGTATTCTTCCTATGTCACCTGACCATGCTTCCACTGGGCATACACCTTCCTTTTTTGCCTTATTTCCAAGAGAGGATCTCTGTTCAGCCAAGCCAGCCTTCTGCCTCACTTGCTGGACTTCCAACATTTGGGAATTGGCTGTTGCTCTGCCCCTAAGAGGTGATGTTTAAAAAGTGACCAGCACTGATAGACCCCAGAACCTGAAAAAACATTTTCCCTGGAGACTACTTACCAGTTTCCTGAGCAGTTGGAAGTCTGCTCTCCTTGTGTCCAGAACTGAAGTTTTACTTCTGTTTTTCCTCCTGTCAACACAGTTTTTAAAATTGATCACTTTGAGATCATTGTGGCCAAGATGTCTGCCAATCACCACTTCATTCATTCTTTTCTGTGGTTTTGGAGCAGAAGAAAAAAAGTGCTTTTCAAAGTTTATTATACTAATAACATTTTACAGTCAACTTGGGAACCTGTAATGAGGATGAGGACTGGATTCCCTCTGTTATGTCAACCTATTGCCCTTGAAATAGCAATTAAGAAATGAAGTCCTGAGGAGCCTTACTGGCATTTGTGACAATTTGATTGTGACTACCAACATTTTTCTGAAACTCTATATGCACATAACAAATGAAATGCACTGATGGGCAGAAGGGAGAAGTGCAGAAGGCGGTGCTTCATAGTATTTCAAAATAATTACCTGAAGCCTGCTGATTAAAGAAGCTCCTTCTAAGGTGGTTACAAGGGTGTTTAGAGATTTTATGTATAACTGTTTCTCTAGAAGAATTCAGCATTTCTCTAACTATGTGTGGTGTCATCAGTAGGTTTTGCAGGGGGAATACATTAGAGCCAGACCTGGACTAACACTAAGTACTTTAGAAAGAGATTGACCTTCCTCTCTGTTATAATTTACAATTATAACTTCTGTCATGAGTATATAGTGCATATTACCTGTAATTTCAAAATACTAGATTTTATGGATGGCTACACTTTACATTTTACCAGGCTTAGAACTTTCATGGATCACAGATTCATGAATTGGATGCTTTCTTGAAGCTACAGAAATACAGGTTCAAAATTGCTGTTGATAAATGCACTTACTGCACCAGCACTAAATATAATAAGGCTAGCCAGTGATTAACTAAGCTAAAGTTGCAATTCAAGGTAAATTAACAAACCCAGTTTTGTACTGAACTTAATTTCTCTATTATATAATCTTAGAGCCACCCAGGTATGCTCCCATACAGTCAGAGGCGCAAATCTTACCAGAGAGGTACCCCTGCTTTGGGGAGGACAGAGAAGCAAACCTGTCAGCTTGTCCCTGAAGAACGGTTGTATTCCTGTCCTCTAAAATGGAGAATTCCAGATACCAGATTTGTACTTTTAGGAGAAGAGGTGGTGTGACTATATTCAAATATAACTGGTTACATGTTGCTGCCATCATAGATGGTGAGGCAGACACTTCCTTATTTTCATATTGGTGGATTTATTTTTTAATATAAAAATGAGTTTGGTTACCTTGGCCACACACTTCAGGATCCCTTCTGCCTCCATCCAGCTGAGGCATCAGTAAAGGCCATCTGACCTTTGCCTGCAGTGTGTTGCAACCAATGTCTCATATCCTCCTCAAAGGACCAAGTTTATCCAGTTAGGCATGGATAAGAGGGAGTGAGGTCTTACCATCTCTTTGGATAGGTGTGGGTGCTGTCCTGTTCATCACTGAGACAGCATCACCTCAAGCACTGCACAGTTGCCAAGTCATTCTTGAACCAGGTGCGAGATAAAGTGGCTCAGCTCATGTCTTTGCTCAACCTCATCAGTTCTCCACAGCAGTTTCCCACAGGCTTCCCGTTACTGTTAAAACTAATGATGTGGTACAATTGAGTGATGTGACAGCATCCCTGTAATCATGTAAGCATCGGGGGGAGTTGGCAACCTAGGCCTCAAGCAGCTACAATTAAGAATTGTAAGAATTCTTTACATTGAACAACTGACAGTCTGATATTGCATCAAAATGTGTGCATATATGTAGGAAAATCAGCGATGTAGACAGTTAATAATTTGAAATATGTAGGTCACCTCAGTACTATTATCTCTGGTGATGCAGAGTGTTCAGAGAACAACTGAAGGGAATTTCTGCTGAATTACTCAAAGTTCACATGTGTGAAATGTCACTGAAGTTCTGTTCCAGGTGGCACTTCATTAGTTGCTTTTCATTTTCTGTCCACCATATACTTATGCCAGCTGTTGCAGTAATTTACATCACATTTTCTCTCCATACGGTTGTTTACATAAGCCCAGTGGAAATCATGTGTCAGCTTCAGTCTTATTTCCAACCTTTTTCTGTAATATCATCTGAAAAGCAAATTTTATAACTAAATGAGCTTTTTTGAGTCTGTGCCACTATAATTAAGCAGCTTTCTTCAAAGTAGCTTTGTAATGTTTTTCCTCACAAATGTTTCCATTAGTTTTCTATTCTCAAAGGCTAAACTAACTTAAAAGTTGCTGTTTTTCAGAGTGTTAACATTCTTTAGAATTCAGAACAGCTGTTTATTTTTCCATAGAAATGTAATCTTAGCTTCTGTAAATTGGTCAAAATTTATCCCAAAGCTCAACTGCTTATATATATGTGTTTATGTATGTTTCTATATGCTTTTCTTAACCTCTTCCTCTGTTTGTAGTAATATATAAAAAAGTAGCATCACTATCAATACCATTCTCAAAAATGAAGACACAAATTGTTATTGTAGTTTTAATTTGATTATTAATCTTTTTATTTGCCTACTAATGGAATTGTGCACTTCCAGATAGGTCCCTGTTTCTGCCTTAATTTTTCTTCCTATGCTCTGATCATCACTGTATAGTTATTTTTTAGAAAATATTTTTTGGTACTGGACTGAGATGAATTGCCATCTTTTGAAGATGCTTACGACTTTACTAAAAGGGATTTAGAGCAGGCAAAATGTGAGACATTTTTAACTTTAGAAAAATAAAGTAATTTCTCAACCATGAATATAATTTTATTGCCATAGATGAGCAAACCTAGTTACAATGGAAAATATTACATTCCTTCTCATAAATCATATTTTTCCTCATAATCATGAAATGTTGGATTTACTGACTTTCTAATTTTTGTAAGTTTTACGTTGTTAGACATTCTTAAATAACATTTGTTAGTATTGGGTATATGAAACTATTATATATATCATACATTTGGGTTATCTGATTGTTCCACAGTAGTGTTGTGTGTAAAGTTTAGCCTTCTCTCCAACAAATTTGAAGCGATATATTTAATAGAGGTTGATATCAAGAGCATTTTTTTTAATTTCTTCTTTAATTATGTAGTGACAAGTTCTCATTGTGATTAAGAATCATAAATGTGGTATTTGTAGTAATGAATTTTTATTTTCCTGATATGTCCATATGCCTATGTGGCTGAAATACTCTGTAATTTGTAATTTTTCATCTCACTTTTAACTAAGTCAGTTTGGGGTTACAGTCCTTTTCCATTGTTTTAAATTCTGTTAGTCTGTTTTGATTCTGAAGTGAGCCTGACAAACCTCCAAATCAGAGTTAGGGTTCTGGCAGTTTAAGATACTGAGGTACACTCATGTCTTAAATGTAACTTTAAAATTTACACTTAATTTATGTCTCCCTTAGTTTTCCTGCTCCTGAATGTATATTTGTAAATGATGTTCATTTTTTTATATGATTCTGTTGGATTTATTCAGGATTTAATTCAGGATTTATACAAGATTTTTCTCCTGAATCTATGAATAGTGGGGTTTTTTTTTTATTACACTAGTTAAATAAAAAGGGAAAATAATTGTATTTACCTTATTTAAAAGGAAACTCAAAATGCTTTTAAGATGATCTAATTTTTTTTTTAATTGTTTCATTTTAGGTTTCCCAGGCTGGAGATTTGCTTATTGAAGTTTATGTGGAAAGAAAGGAGCCAGACTGTAGTATTATAATCAGGGTTAGTGTACAAAAATGATACAGTGATGTTGTGAAGCATTTTTTCTTGAACTATATCAAATTTCTTTTAATACATGCTTTTATAGAAGTATACAATGAAAGAATGTATTTTTTTTGGCACTGTTCTTTCAAATATTTTGTTTTACAATTTGCTGTGTTGCCTAAATTATGGAAAGACTGATTATTAAACATTTTTGCATTTTAAAGAAAAAAATTTAGAAAATGATACAGTTTTAAAGGGGAGATACCCTGCTTCATTTTTACTTTAGTATGTCGTCATGTAAATTCTCCCAACTCTGTGTGCAACACCCGAGAACATTAATAAGTACCCAATGAATATTGGTTTTATGTAATAGTACACACCATTAAAATGACATTCCTCCTTTCTTTTTGTCTGTGACTTTCTTCTTTCTTTGAGTGTTATTAACTATCATAGAGATTTTTGAGCTTTCTATTTGATAGTGTATTTTAAACACCTGGATGTCCCTGTAGCAGTGTTCTGTTATTTTTATTACACCTCTCTGGTTTGATTTCCTTTTAGTTCTGCTCAGCATATGACTCTCAAACACTTTTGTTTGTACATATGTGGAGTATATGGTATACATAGATACACATATGCTAAAATACATGCTTTTTAAAATAGGCATAAAAATGTAAATATACATTGCTAAGAAAAAGGTCCTTCTCTAATATTTATTTTCCCACACCCAAGAAGATATATCAAGGCGCTCTTTTCTCCATATTTTTCTGGGGTAGAGAAAAGGAATTAAAAGCTACGAAGTTAACAGTCAGCTTAAAAATATAACTTCAATCTCATGGAAAAAATAAGGAAAGCCTGCCAGAATCTGATTGATACTTTATGGGTTTCCAACTCATATATTTACTGCTGCCTTTTGTTGCCTGTTTCTTTTTTTTTTTTTTTTCTTAAGGCAATTTCAGGGATGAGAACTTTGAAAAAATATATCAGAAATCAGTAATTGAAATGTATTATAAACTGACTCAATTTGTATTACAGGTATCACCTTTGATGGAAGCAGAGGAATTAACTAATGATGTTTTGGGAATCAAAAACATTATTCCCAACAAAGATGATATCTGGGCTGTTTTTGAAGTACTTGAAAATGGAGAATTAGGTTAGTGACACTTCAATTTATGCATGTCAATCAACTTTTATTATTTTAATTTTTCTATACTTAATATAATCAAAAGCTTAGTTAAAGACTTTATGGAAACAAAAAAAAAAATTAGCCTTCATGCCAATGTTTTACATTTGGTTGTTGTGGAATCTCCATAATTTCTTTCAACACTTTTCCAGGAATAACGGGATGAATTGTTGTAAATCCCTTATAAATTCGGGGCTGAGAAGATGTTCTTTATATTACAGTGCTTCACAGTTCATTAATCATCAGCTGTAGAAAAGCAGATCTTAGTGATAAGTCTTAGAGGAAAACCCTATTTTCATTAGAATGTCAGCACTTGATTTTATAAGCAATAATGCTTTTCAAAAAATTAAATGAGAAAATACGTGTAATACTTAGGAGAAAGGATCTTTTATTTTATTTAGTCAAATGTTTAATGTATGTAGATGAAAGAAGGAGGCATAAAGTGTGCAATTCTGTGTTTATGGCAAGTGGCATTATGGTGTATCTCGCAGAATCCTGAAAAATTTGTTTGAAATATAGTTCTGCTGTCAACAAAAGCAAATGTCACATGGTCACCATATTCGTGTACTGTAAAGAGGTTTTATCATTGGGAATGCTTTATAGATGATGCTGGAGTATGTTTAAAATGCTGGAGCATTCTGTTGTTAGAGATACATAAAATAAGATAAAGTAATAGGGATTTTTTAAATTAAAACATATTTTGATGAATGTTCCCTAAGGTAATCTGATTTTTGAAGAATATATGGGGTTAGAAATATGCAACATCTATTTGCATTTCCTAGGAAGTTGCTGCTCTTAGCTATTCTCATGTTATGGAGAGGGACTGTGGACTTGTTTATTTTTATAGTGAAGATACTATTTTAAAGTCAAGAAAAAAAATAAGTAAGTTGACAAAATAAGATTACTAAATATTGTTCTAATCTTGTTTGAATAGTTTTGTTGTAGTTGATTTTCAGATGTGCTTACAATAATTCCTTCAGTTTTACTAATATTACTTATGCACTCAGTCTTGAGCTTGGCAGTATAAAAAACTAGAATGGAAGTGTGTTCTTCCTTTCAACTTGAAATAAATTATACTGAGCCCTCTCCCATTCTTGCAGTCTGTTGGTGATCTTTTATAGAGTTGTAATGCAGAGTTCATTTCCAGATTCATAGATGTGGGTGACAACTGACAAAGAAGGCTAGCATTTGTTATCTTTAGAAGAGTCCTGATAATTCCTACAAGTACAATACAAACCATATTTCTTTTGACTGAATAATGGAAAAAAAGGGAATTTTATTTTATTGAACTTGGTATATGACACTTACAGGAACATGAAAACTAAAGCTGATATGGCCAAGAGAACATAAAAATAAATAAAAAGATAGACCCCACAAGAGCTTCTTGAGTTATTTGGGTGCAACAACTTAATATTTTAGTGGGGTGTAAAAATGTCTGAGCTAATGACGGTGGAAGACAAGCAAAATTAAGCTAAGAGGGAGGCACTACAGGCCCTATATAAGACAATAAATATGGGCAAGAGATTAGAGTATGTCCTACTGAAAGAAGAGTTTCCAACACAAAGTGGATGGCATACATTTATAACAACCAAGCAAAAAGCAGACTAAATTAAGCCCTAATTCATCACCTGACTCCTGTCAGTAGAGACTGTGTTGATGAAATACCTGCTTCATGGACCTCTTTCTGGAAGAATTAGTGCATCAAACTGGTGAATTATTGTTTCAAAATAAAAATACTGTTGTAGGTGGGAGTACAGAGGGAATTAGTTCCATGCAGTCTTTGGTCCAAATGTGACAATGAAGAACTAAAACACTACCTGAGTCTTTGCTACTCTAAGTTGATTCTACTGCTGTCACTTGACAAATACCATCTGTGGCATTTACAAATTAGTTGAGTTGCTGACACATAATGACAGAAGAAAGTTTGCATATTTGTTTCAAATGTACACCGGTAATCACAGTGTCTTTCTGATAAAAAGTAATTTTGTGCTTTTATTTACTGCCAAAGTCTGCTACTTGTCCAGTGCATGGTGGTATTCTGCTTGTTACACTCAATCCTGAATCTTTATACAACTTACTTTACTTTTTGAGATACACTGTCATGAAAACAACCCCTGAGAAGGCAAGAAAATTAGAATCATACTTCCTAGAAAGTAATTTTGTACAAATAGTTAATGTTGTTAAAGGTGAAAATGACTGGTTTAGCATATTTCACCTGAGTGAAAGAAAGGGTAATTGAATGTGCATGTTGACTGCTTGCTGCTCAAAATACTAAAATTGCGGTATTAAAAAATCAGCTAAATTATTTGCATATAGAAAAGTTACAATAATTGATGATTTTATCTAACCTAGTGCAAAATATTTAATACCATATGCTTTTACAAAATAGGGTGTAAATATATTTTTTTAATAATATGTGATTGATAGTTTGTAAATGAGGTGTGTTACCAGTAAAATAGCTAATGGTTTTCAGCATGATGATTTATGCACCATGGATGGATTATGTACCATGGATTATGATGACAGATGGTCTTAAATGTAACTATAAATAAACCAGTAGGTGCTTACTGTGGGAGTGCTGGTGTTCTAGCAAGACGTGATGATTTGCCAGTCTCCTGCCTTTGATTTGTAAAGTTCTCCTTAAAGTGGGTTTTCTCTCTTGGACAAAGGCATCAGGTATTTGTTTTATCACTTCAGAGACTACAGTTTCCCAAAAATTTAGAAGTTTGACCATTTAAAACAAAAGGGCCAGATGAAATGGTGTTATAAAGCAGGAGTTGAGCTGCTATCTACAGTGGTATTCTTTTGGTGTCATGTCTGAATAATGAAGTCTTTGTATAGGTGGTATCACAACTCTCTGGGTAGTGTAGATATTTTTGCATCCCAAAATAGCAGTGATTTTTTTCAGTCCCTTAAATGTGTTATTTGTGGCTGCTGCTTTCTGAGGCTGTAGTGTTCAGGTGTTCTAGAAAATGCGTTCTGCTAGACTGTACTGCTGGACAGTCCCTAAGCAGCTGTTGACATTTCATATTCATCTACCATAGCAGGAGTGAAAAATGAGATTATGGCTGCATACTTTGCCCTTTCAGTACTCAAGGGACATGGCTAGACTGTGTGATCCAACATGACAGTGTCACAGAGGTGTGACTTTTCAGGAGACATACTCAGCTCTTCTCTTTCATACCACACATATTGGTATGAAAATGGGAACTGAGATCTTTTGGAAAAATCTCTCCTTGGAGATAAAATGACTTTTGAACCCACAAAGCAATTGTTAAGGCTTTTGTGGGTTCATGAATTACAGCAGGTGTTCGTTGCTGAGCAGGTGAAAGCCTTCAGGGGTGTGAGTGTGTCCTCCCCCATTCACATCCGTGTTGCCTCAGGCTGTGCTGTTCATGTCACACTGAGATTTCTGCTGGATCTGGGAATGCAGATTTAGGTACTACTTGCATGATTTTTTCTACCTTAATTTGGTATGCGAACTGGGGTTTGTATGGAGTACTGGCTGGACTTTCTTAATGCATTTTTTCAGTTCTGTGCTAGGTCTCAAGAGTTTCTCTTCTAGAATGGGTGATACCTATCATCCATCCTGGATGTGTGTTTGAGCATCTGAAGTTTTTGACTGCACACATACAGTCTAGTCATGCCTTCATCTATTGGTAGTTTAATCTTGCTGCACTTTTTGTACAAGATTGAAATATGCAGGTGCAAGTTTGGAAATTCCCTAATGACAGCAACATGGAGAAGACCTAGTAAGACCACATGCTTCTGTCCTCTAATAGAAATAACCTAATGAAACCAGGATTTTGTTTCAGTCTGCTTTGATCAATAACAGTATAATCCATACCAGCTGGAGGTTTTTTTTCACTGTGGTCACTCCAAATTCTTTGGTTCTTTGATTGCAGAGAATTGGTAGCTGTGATGTTTCTTTTTCGTATTGAGCATAGGTCAATAAAGCACAGTATAGCTGAAGGCCTTAGTTCTGTTTGATCATATTTAGGCATGCCCTGTAATATGTCCTAACTTTTGTATTTAGTTTGAAAGCAGTGCTTTCGTGTCTTTACATTGAAAATATAACAATACATTTGGCTACTGCTTGTTTAATTTTATATTCATTACCTGTGCAAATCCTGACAGCAAAGGTATTGTCAATGAAGTGCCTAATTGTCTTCTTTTGAAGGCAGTATTTTTCTTCTGTAGCTCAAAGTCAATGAGACACTGTTGTGTACAGGCAAATGTAACTTGTGAGGGCCTCCCATATTGCTGGGTTTTGTCTTTTCTTTTAATTTGGATTTTTTTGTATTTTATTTCTTTGTCATTTTTCAGAACGTCCTCTGCATTATACAGAGAATGTACTAGAACAAGTTCTTCACTGGAGTTCACTACCAGAGCCTGGCACTGCATATCTTATAATAAAGAGATTCTTAACAGCAGACATGATGAATCTCTACAATGGTATGTAACTTTTTTTTTTTTTTTACTTAGTTATTTTACATAGGAACTTGAGGATGGCAATTGTTTTGTAGCTGTCTTGTTGCAGTGGACCCTGGAGACCACACTGTCTCAGTGGAGAAAAGTATCCCAAGATATCTAAATTACTGCTACTTCATGAAAATTACAGATTTACCGAGGGTTGTGCTGACTTCCTACAAAAACATAGAAATTCTGGATGTTTGTTTCTACAAACTGTAAGCTCTTCCATTGGAATATAAAAATGTACAGAAATGCTACAGTCAGTTCACACTTTGTGAATTTCTGCTGTGAAGCTTGAAACTGATCTTTTATCTAAAACAACATTTGTATATATTTATATAATTATGGTATACTAATAACAATTTATATTATCTAATTAAATGTCTCCAAATTGCAAAGCTGATTTTACAGAGTCACAGAATATTCTGAGTTGGAGGGTGCCCAGAAGGTTCATCAAAGTCCAACTCCAGGACAGCCCCAGGAGTCACACCACGTGCCTGAGAGCATTGTCCAAACGCTTCTTGAACTCTCAGGCTGGTGCTGTGACCAATTCCCTGAACCCTGTTCCAGTGCCCAACCACCCTCTGGGGGAATATTTCCTGAATCCAACCTAAACCTCCCTTACACAACTTTATATCATTCTCTTACCCTGACACTGGTCACCACAGAGAAAAGATCAATGTTTACCCCTTTGCTTCGCCTCATGAGGAAGTTTTGTACTGCAATGAGAACTCCCTTCAGTATCCTCTTCTCCAGACTGAACAGACCAAGTGCCCTCAGCCACTTCTTGTACAGCTTCCCCTCATGGCCCTTCACCGTCTTTGTTGCTCTCCTTTGGACACTCTCTAATAACTCTAGATCCTTCTTACACTGTGGTGCCCAAAACTGCACACAATATCCAAGGTAAGGCTGTACCAGCACAGAGCAGAGCAGGACAATCTCCTCCCTTGCCCGGCTGAAGATGCTGTGCCTGATGCCCCCCAGGATACGCTTGGCCCTCCTGGCTCCCAGGGCACTGCTGACTCAAATTCAACTTTCTGTTGACCAGGAACCCCAGGTCCTTTACCACAGGACTCGAGCCTGTCATTTCCCAGTCTGTCAATGCATTCAAGGTTGCCCCATCCCAGGTGACATACTCATTTGAATGACATATTCAAGCAACTGAATAACTTGGAGAATATGTAGCCTTTAAAAGGGAGCTGACACTCTAAAATATAGATCAAATATGTAGTGAAAATATACAGTTTACATGTTACCCCTGTCTAGATTTTCTTTTTTTTTTTCCACGTAATACTGGCTTTAAGTCTCCTATGTAATATGTAGTATCTGCTTTGCAAGAAGTGGAAGTTTAGATGTTCAGTAATTATATCCTGTTTTCAAGCAGCTGAAATTCTGTGTGTTATCACTGTATAATGTGTGATCTTAACACATGATGCCTGGTTTAAGGTTCATCTTATTTTATCTAATGGCTCATTCAAATATATCTTTTCCTCTTTCTCATACATGGAAATGTTAATCTTTCTATTCTATGTATCTTGTCTTGATTTCAAGAAGTAAAACTTACGCTATTTTGCTTATTCGTCTGAAAATAATAGCCTTCTTTCAGCAAGTTTTATTCCTGTAAAAGCGTATTTCACAAATTTGAATGAACCTGAACAAGTGTTCATGGCTTTTATGGCTGAGTTTCACTGTCTCTAAATGTGTGGTAGCAGGTCATGAATGGAGGGAAATGGCCTACTTCATTAAAAGCTTGATATATGAACTCCCATCACCTCACTAGATATGTGTTGAGGTATAATCAGAAAAGGGAATGGGTCATAAGGATTTTGAGAATCACTGCTGTAAGAAGCACATAAGGATCAGGCTAGTGTCAACTTACAAAATGTAAAGAAGAGAGATCTACCTCTATTTTCACTCCTTCCTGTCTCCTAGATTTTTCATCCATTTGTTCTCCCATCACAGTAATTGTTTGCATCAGTTCCATTCAGTTGGAACTTAATCTAGACACAGTCTTTTGACTGTTTACATTTATTGATGCTTTTTACGTTTGTTTTAAAATAATTAAAACCCTGTTAAATAAATTATATTGGTTTTCTCAGTGGTTTGAAAAGGAAAACCTCCACCATCTTGCAGACTTACAGTGTTGATGTCTGCAAACTCCACGTGGCAGAGTAATCTCGACAATCCATCACTAGATATTGTCCGAATGAGAAAGTACACAGAACGAGGTCATTGAGGAAGGGATGTTAGCAGTGTTTAGCATACAAGGCACTTATTGTCATGGTAGGGCTCTCCATCCCAGAGTGCACAAGAAGCAGCTGCTAGATCGAGGGAAGAAAGGGACACCTCAATCTTTTCTTTTGCACTCTGTATGTGGATAACTCCTTGTCACTGAGTAACAGGGCTGAGGCTGCATGTCCACCCACTATGAAGTGTGTTTTTTAACAATGGATTCAACCCATACAAATGGGCAACTGGACTGTGATCATAGAACATTTATAATTTAATTTCATGAATATTCCCTGCTGCCTTGATTTATGTAATAAAGACTAAATTATGATATTCCTGACAATTTTTTTCTCTTAATATTACCTGAGAGCTTTTTGTTCTCATCAGTTTTCTCCTTTTTCTTCCTGAGTCTTTAATGTTGTTTGAAATAATGTTGATTAAATAATGAGCCTAAGGAACAGCTCTTTTAGCCTCATTTCATCTTGGCAATTTAACGCAGTCTTCTCTGTCAGTGCAATTTTCCCCATGTTCCTTATACGTAGTACATTCTTAATTTTTCACTTATTCTCATCTTGCCCATTTCAAACTACTTTCTTGAGTTTTGCAGCTGAGATGAGCTCAGTTGTTTAGAGCAGGTTGCTAGTAACACCAAGGTTGGGAGTTCAAGACCTGTTTGGGGGATTCACTCAACAGTTGGACTCTGTGATCCTGGCGAGTCCCTTCCAACTCAGACTATTCTGTGATTCTGTGGTGCAAACCCTGTATTGAAATCGAGATGTATGTTTTCTCTTGTATAGAAATCAACTTTCCTTTTCAAGGAAAAAAGGGTTAGTTTATTTGTATTGATATGTTTCAGTAAATTTGTGGTGAGTTTTCTACTTTATTCCAGAACTTTAGCTACTTGTTCCTAGCAATTTATTCCATAGCTTTTCATGCTTGTTGCAGGAGTGCTCTTTCAAGTGCTGTTCAGTAGGGCAAGGTGTGCATTGTATTTTGGTGTAAGAGATACTCAGGACAGCTTAATTCTATTTCAAGACCCTTTTTCTACTCACCTAAAAATTTCTCATATTCAAGTTTTATTTGTTAGAAAAAAAAAAAAAAATTATTTTTTAAATTTACTATAAAGTGTGTGTGTATAGATCCTTGAAATTTTTCTAGTACAGTGGCGTATAATTTGAGTGGTAAGTATTGATTTCTGAGAACAGGGGCTATTATTCAGCTGTTCTTTGAAATGAATACTTCTAAACCATAGATGGATCAATCCTGTATGGATTAAGTGCACCTACTGCATAGTTGCAAAATTCTAGCAATTTTAGCATGTTTTGTAGAGTTTGTCTCTGAAAAATACATTCTGGTTAGGACATATCCTGATTATTTTAGATTTACTTCATGAAATGCTGGCTTCTAAAGAATATAAAATACCGTCAGGTTAGAGAATTATATTTTTTCCTCCTTCAGGCTTTTCTAAGATCTTTGTAAGTGTAAAATGTTTGACAGATTTGCTGCTATAGGTGCGCTGTGAAGATTAGGATGAGTTTTTGTCACGTTGAGAGCTTTGTGCAGAAACTTAATGTCTTTCATTTTGGTATAGATGTGGAAGTATCCTGCTACTCTCATTATGTACCCTGCTACCCTCATTTTGTATGGTTAAAAAAAAATGAAAAAAAATTTAAAAGCACTTGTGATTTTGCTGATAAGAATTCATATTCTGTTGTGAACATGAAATAAAAATTCTTATTAACACAGAAAGACTGCATTAGTCTTTTTATAAACTATGCATGTATAAACTTATATCTGAGGACATCTAAGTAAATTCTGATTTCATTTTTGTCAAAATGAATTGATTCTGGCATTAGATTCTTATTTTTTGATATTTTATCATGTGCTGCTTCTTAATAATAGAGTTTTGATATCAGATGTTCAAAGTATAAGTGGAGTTTTACTGAAAAAATCCAATTGAGTACTTGGGTAAGGATGAGATTTTCAATACACCATATTCCCCTATTGCATCACCGTTTTGTTTCTTATTCTGAAACTAATATTATATAAAAGCTAGTGGTATTGTTCTGTGACTCCTAAACAAGTTGGTTCAGTATTTCCTAAAGAAATAAATGACTTATGGGAAGTACCTACACTTAGCTAAAGAAAACAGGTGGTGAAAGCCAACATATGGCATAAGCAGTAGGCTTGTAGTGTTTGGGAATACAGGAATTCTTAGCCCTGTTAGTCTGGCTCCTGCTTCAAGGTGAAATGGTAGTGAGTGGAATAGAGGAGAAGGCTACATCTCCTGCCTTCCTGCTCTCTTCCCATGTCTGCAGTCTGCTTCCAGCACTATTTACCTCAGGAAGTAAAGAATTCTTTGGAATTCTGCTCAATTCTGTGTTCTGTCATAAAGTCGGTAGGAATTATTGTCTATTCCTTTGTTCTTCCTCAGTTTAACTATTAAAGTGCCATTTTAGTTTGAGTTTCAGTTTATATGCATGAGTCATAGCAGCATGGCAATGACTGTAATTAGTGGTCAGAAGTTTTTGCTGGGGAGTGTACTTACTGGGAAAAGCTGATAAAGTAGTGAAAAAAATATATGTATGTTGAGCAGAATAGGAAGGCTAAAAATACCTAGAGATGGTGGTGCAGTAGTTTATATGTATGAGTAATATTTCTTTACATTATTTTATTTAGGATTTTAAATTGCTGAGAATGTACTGAGAAATCTAGCCCTTAATACTGAAAGCCTTTGATAGCTCTGATATTTTTTCTTTTTTAAATAAAAACTTCCTCAGAACAAAGTTAAATGCTTTATAAAGCTGACTGCAAAGTTATTGTTTGATTCTGTGTGGGAGGTGGTATTTTGTTTGAGTTTTTTATTAAAATCACCAATATGTGAGCTTGTTTGTATTTTAACGCAAATAAAAAAAATGTCATGACAAAATGAGATCTTTATTGAGATGTTTTGCCTCTCTTAAGCATAGAAATTAAAAGTGTCCATGTCATACTCAGGCTTAATGGCACATTCTGTGCTGCAAACATTCTTTGAATTAAAGTTTGTTGGTAGATTCTTTCCATGTTATCATAGAAGTGGAACAGAGAAGACTTTTTTCCCCCCAGTAATTAAAATAATAATTGTGTATGTTTAAGAATGCCTTCCTTACGAATATATAATATATATTAGTATAGAATATGCATTGAAATGTGATACATATTTTATATATATGTGTATACATATATAATATAATTAATTTAATTATTTTTATAAATATATATGTAGCATAATACCAAATCAATTTTACCAATGTAATTTTAGTTTTTTTGATAAACAATAATACTTAAAAACTAGGAGCTTCTGCTGTTGTAAAATCTTCTAACAAAATGCGTTTTTTTCTTGGTAGGGAAAAATGAGAAAGGTAGTGTGAAAGCAGGCAATCTCAAGTACAAGGAAGAACCCTCAAAACTGCTGTCTGGGAACAAATTTCAAGACCGATATTTTGTGTTACGGGAAGGAAACCTGCTTCTTTTTAAGGATATGAAGGTACAGCAGAAAAAGTCTCCACCAAACTCTGAATTAAGCTTTCTTTTTTGTATGAAAAAGAAAAGGAAGGCAAACAGATCAACATTTCTCATATAAAATGGCAACTTCTAGAGTCTGGGGTTGAAGTATAAGATTTTTGTCTTGCTGTTTCTCAGGTGTGTTAGTAAAAGGAGTCTGTGGTTTTTTGTCATTTAGCTGTTGTAGTTACACATTACTATAAGCTTTAAAAATTCAAAATATAACAATATTTAGGTGTTTTGTGCTGCTACTAAATGATTTGAAAACCTGCTGTAGAGAGCTGTAGGAGAAGTAATGTGGAACTCAAATGAGTGCATGCTTTTTTTTCCTTATCATTTCACACAAAGCCCTTAAAAATTGCAAGCAACAGGGTTCTTAAACCTACAAGTCTCATGATAGAAGAGATTATAGGAAACAATAACTCTCAATACACTGGCAAAATCTTTCCCTGCTTCCCAGCAACAGTTTTCAGATGTATTCTCAGTCCTCTAAAAGCTAATATTGATAATTAGGTTAGATATACCTCAGAGTTCCATAGCAATGAATTTATTCATGATTAATAGCAGGAAGGGTTCAGTGTTAAATATTTCATGGGAATTTTCTTAAAACAGTGGATTTGAGTGTATGCAGCTTGTGTTTAAGCATAAAGCCAAATAATAGTAATCATGAACTATGTTTTCATTTTAGTTCCAATAATTCTGGTTTTAAAAAAACCCCAAAGTTTCAAGTGCTTTTATTTTTGCTGAATGCTGTTTTTTCCCATCCAACAAATGTAGATGTATATTGCTGACCTTCATATGTTTTTAAGACATATCCCTTGCTCACTTAAGCTAGTGCACTGTGTCTTCTTGTGAAGCTGTGGATACAATCTTAATTAGAATGACCCCAGAATGTCAAAAATAGTGTCTTATAATTTAGTGCTAAAACTCAAATTGGCACAGATGTGAGAATATATTAATATGCCCATAAAACCTTAATTAGTATCTTGGAAAGAATTTATGACAGGATTGTTGTACCACTTCATAACCTCCTTTTTTAAGCCATTCTAATTTATAAAACATTGAATTCCCCAACTCAGGAGGCACTTTGAACACTTACTTTTAAATGGCTTTACATTTGTTGGTTTTTTTTTAAAAAAAGCAAATGGCAATACCATTTTGATCAAATAGTATATATGAGTTTGTTTTACTTTCTTTTGAGAGATATTAATCATGAATAATCTTGGCTTAATTTTAGCCATATTTAGAAGTGAATAGCAGGAAAGCTTGACATTGCAGATGGAAAATTGTAGTTAATAAGACCATATGTACTAATTAATTTATAAATTCTCATTAACAGCAAATTAACTTTGTACATGCAGGTGGATGCATTCTGTTCAGTGTTTCTCTTGTTGGAGAGCAATTATCAAAAACATTGAAAGTTTCCATGAATACTGTATGTTAAATTACTATACTGTGGTAATTGACTGAAATAATTTACCCCTTTAATGTTCTGTTGCTAAGAGATAAGCTCACAGACAGACAAATGGCTCCCTTAAGGTGCATTATTGTGAGAAGTGTGCAGTTGTTTAACTTAATGGTATGTTCTGCAGGGGTATTTTTTCATCCTGGCAGTACTCTTCTTTTGAGCAGGAAATTACACAGGAGTACCAACCATAAAACTGTTGTGTTTTTTTGTTAAGTTTTCTTAAATGTGTCTCTTTTTCCATACAGTGCAGTGTTAGAAATTGAAAGCTGCAGAGTGGGAAATTGAGAATCCAGGGACAGTAAACACTAGGGAGTAGCTTTGTGTACTGGAATTATAAGATTTGTTAAGTTGTTTGGCGTATTGTTTTCTAAATTGAAAGCTGAAACACTTGACCTAAAAGTACTAAAGGAATGCTTTTGTGTTATGTTAAATATTAGTTTTGCTCTATAGTAGTGTGCATGAGAACTTTATTGTTTCCTTTCAGCACTTCATCTTTCAGACACATTTAGTTCTCATACACAGTGTAAGTGTATGTCTGTAGTAGATTGACTAAAGATAGTTTGTTCAAGAAGGAGCAAGGAAGGAACCTCAGGATGTTTCTGATCCAACTTCCTGTGCACAGCAGGGATAGCAGCCAGGGTCAGGACATGTTGTGTGGGGCTTTAATCAGTTAAGTCTTAAAAAACCCTGAGGACGAAGATTGCACAACCTGTCTGGGTAGTGTTGCAGTACCTGACTGTCCTCATGGGGGAAGGTTTGTCTGTCCTTAGATGGAGTCTTTTCACAATATGAAGAGCTTCACTATCGGTCTGCTTGGTAACTTCCCTGTAGGTGTGGGGTGCCTGTTGTTAGGTCAGGTTCTCCTCACAGGACAAGTGCTCCAGCCCCCAGCTGGCTTGGTGGGCCCCTGCTGAACCCTCTCCAGATTATTGATTCTCTTTTTTCTCTCAAGGACTCAAAAGATGCAGTCCTACAAGTAATGAGAAAAGGAAGAGAATCACTCTCTTCCACCTACCTACTCATTGTGCTTCTGCTATCTCAGGAAAATGAGACCAGCTTTGTTGTCAGGATACACTGCTGGTTTATGCCCAGCTTGGCACCTACCAGCATGCTCAGGTCCCTATCGGCAGAATTGACTCCCACTCTGTGTCAATGAAGGGCTTTTTTCCTTTACCTGTGCGAGAGTTGTATATATATCATTAAATTTCATGACATTCCTGTTGCCACATTTCTTTGTTCTGTATAGGTTCCTCTGAAACTCCCAGTACAGGTGTCCTCCAGAAACCAGGTGGATTCCTACTGTCTCAATGGGCTGCCCTTTCTGAAGATACCAGGAAGAACAAAACCCTGCCCTCCCCATCCCCTGTCCCATTATAGTTAGGATATGTTATCCAGAGACTTCTGGGTTGTTCGACGACTTAATTTGCTTTTTTTTTCATCCTGATTTAATGGCCCCAGTGGCCTAATGGATGAGGCACTGGCTAAACTAAGGATTGTGGGTTCAAGTCAGTCAGCACAGCTTCACCAAGGGCAAGTCTTGCCTGGGCAACCTAGTGGCCTTCTATGATGAATTGACTATGTCCGTGAACAAGGGAAAAGTTGCAGCTGCCATTTACCGGAAATTCTGTAAAGCCTTTGACATGGTCCCCAACAATAATCTTTTCTCTAAATTGGAGAGAGATGGAATTGATGAGTGGACTGTTAGATGGATAGGAAAGTGGTTGAATAGTCACATCCAGAGGGTAATGGTCAATAGCTCAGAGTCCCAATGAAGATCAGTGACAAGTGGTGTCCCTCAGAGGTCCTTACTGGGACTAGTGCTACTAATTATATATATTAATGACAGAAAAAGGGACTGAGTGCACCTTCAGCGAATTTTCAGATGACACCAAGCTTAGTAGTGTGGTTGACACACCTGGCAGACAGGATGCCATCCAGAGGGGCCTGGACATGCCCTAAAAGTGGGCCCATGGGAATCTCAGAAGGTTTAACAAGATCAAGTTCAAGGTGCTGCACCTCAGTTGAGGGTGCAACTCATGATATCAACACAGGCTGGGGGATGAGCAGGTCAAGAGAAGCCTGGCTAAGAAGGACTTGGGGCTACTGGTGAGTGAGAGGCTGGACATGACCCAGCCATGGGCACTCACAGCCCAGAGAGCCAAACGTGCCCTGGGCTGCATCCAGAGCACCATGGGCAGCAGGGCCAGGGAGGGGATTCTGCCCCTCTGCTCTGCTCTGGTGAGACCCCACCTGGAACCCTGCATCCAGCTCTGGGGTCCCAGCACAGGGAGGGTAGAGACCTGCTGGAGCGAGTCCAGAGGAGGCCACAAAGTTGATTAGAGGGATGGAGCACCTCATCTATGAAAGAAGGCTGAGACAATGGGATTTGTTCAGCCTGGAAAAGAGAAGGCTTAGGGAAAACCTTTTTGTGGCCTTCTAGTACCTGAAAGGAGCCTACAAGAAAGCTGGAGAGCATGTAGGAACAGGACAACAGGGAATGCCTTCAAACTGAGAGTAGGTTTAGATGAGATATTAGGAAAAAACTTTGAGGGTACTGAGGCACTGCAACAGGTTGCCCAGAAAAGCTGTGGATGCCCCATCCCTGCAAGTGTTCAAGGCCAGGCTGGGATGGGGCTCTCAACAACCTGGTCTAGTAAAAGGTGTTCCTGTCCCTGGCAGGGAGGTTGGAAGTAGATAATCTTTAAAGTCCCTTCTAACCCAAACCATTCCATGATCTGAAGAAATTTCTCATCATTCTATAGAAGAGATTCTTTAACAGGAGGCAATCCCATTTCCTATCTTCCCTGTCTCTCTTGAAGAGTTTCTGTTCATATATAGCCCCACATCTTCATTATTCTAATTGTGTTACAGTTATATGATTTCATGTGAACCTTAAGTTCTTAATCAGTCTGCTTCCAGTAATAGTGATTGGTACACTTTGCTAATGGCATAGAAAGAGACAAAATAATTTAATGATCTGCTAGAAAACAGGCGTGTGCACCATGAAAAAAACTGAGCTGTGAAGTCAGTCATGTGGCATTTTATCTTTGGCACATTCCTGATACAATAATTAGAATCTTACTTTGTTTGCAGGCTAGCAAACCTGAAAAAGTGTTGCCTGTCAGTTCTCTGAAGCTTTATCTTGGAGTGAAAAAGAAAATGAAGCCACCAACAAAGTAAGAATAGAAAAGAAAATAAACACTGTGTGAAAAGTATTGTAGTATCATCAAAAAATGGTAGCATAGAACATTGTGGAACAAGGAAAAGTCAAGAAGCCAATAGCAGTATGCTGAATTAAATTATCACTTGTAATATTATTTGTTCTGTTCCTGTATCCGTTTTCATGTTCCATGTTAACTAATCTGTGCTAGGAAATTACTTTATTGATTGGCTTTCTGTAATCTAAAGTGCATTTATTATCTCTTGTGGGTATGTTTGCTCCTAGCTCACTTAGTTTTGTGGTGTATGTCCTGCCTGTCATTGGTGGACACACTTTCCTTGCACTAAGTAAAAAGAGAGAAGAGAAAAACCAACTAGTCATGGCCCTTAGGGGCAGTTCCTGTTGTTCAGCAGAGGATTTTCCTTTTTCAGGTTCTTTGTTATTTTGATGTTTCTGCTAGCTGAAGACTACAGTGCCCTTTACAAACATCAGTGACTATCTCTCAGAAAAGAGCAGTGAAAAATGACACCTGTGTTTCTCAGATGTTTCCAGTTCTTGTTCGGTCAAAGCTTTGAGATACTGAGACAATGCACATAGGATCTTCTCCCAGAGGGAGTCTAGGTTGGCTGTAGCCTTTAAACAGATCTGCTTGAACTTTTTCTTTACAGTTGCCAAATCAAAACACCCTAAAAAGGTCTGTGAATTTCAAAGTTTAGCTATGTTAAAAAAAAGAGAATTGTTGGCTTTTTTGCATGTTTTTTTTTTTTTTTGTTTTGTTTTTGGTTGTTTTGGGTTTTTTGTTTTTTTTTTTAATTCAAGTGCAGAATGAGTAGGAGATAAATCCAAATAGGAGTAAAGAAATAATATAAACGAGTCTTCTCAGTTTTTTTGGTTTTTTTTTTTTTTTTTTTTTTTACCTTGAGGTTTCTTTTTAGTCTACTTTCAAAAGTAGAGCTTACCAAGTGTCTTCTGGATCTCCAGAATTGTCTGTTTCACCACAGAGACTTCATTGTGCACCCACTCCCATTTTGTTTCCCTTGCAATTATTAAATCATGTGATTCCTTTTGTTTATAGCACAAGCATAGCTGTCTTCTCTCTATGACTTCCACAGTGTAGTGGACTCTTTACCAAGCAGTTTTATTTCCAGCACTTTTTAGAAAGCACAGCCACAGCAAAAGTGAGGGAAGTAGTCAGCCATCATCTACAGTGCTTTGCAATAACCCTTTGTCTAGAACAGAAAGTTCATTACCTGTGAATCAATTGACAGAAAATGAGCAAAATCCATCCTCAAACCCTAAACTTTATTCTGGATTTTCAGTACATGTAGTAGACTTTGCAACTTAATTTTATTTTTTTCAGACCTAATCATAATTAATCTCTGCATTTTGAGGAATATGTTCCCATCTTGAGTTTGTGGGACTAATTTTTGAAAATCTTCTTTCTTTCAGCTGGGGACTTGCAGTATTTTCTGAAAAGCACCAGTGGTAGGTAAACATAAAACACATGCTTGGTTTAACCTCACTGTCTAATATTTGTTAAAATATCAGTTGTAAAACAAGATTTGTTTGAAAACTTATGGGCATTATTTTGCTTGCATGTTGAATTTAATTTTTGTGGATTTAAGTAAAGAAACTTTTTTAGTTTATATGTTTGGTTCATCTTTTGGGTTTAGGTGTCTGGCTTACTTCTCTGGCTGGAAAGCAAACAACAGTCATAAAGTTAAAATGATAGATTTTAATCCTATGCACATGCTTGAGATGAGGCATTGTCTTCAGAGTAGGTAAAGCAGTAATTTGAAGTATTTATATATGCCTATTTTTTCTGGAAGTGTTAATAATAAATATACACAGCTTGGATGAATGTAGCACTATTTGAAGTAGTTTAGAAGACTATTCTTTGATATGTTTAACTGTAACAGCAGTCTCCATTGTTTTTCATATTAATTATGTATTGTGTTCTAGGTATATATGTTGTGATGGACAGGATGTGCAGATGGAGTGGATGATCAGCATTTTTATGGCACAGGTACTAATCTAATCAAAAAAAGTAACTTATTCGGCTATTATAGCAAAATCCCATTAAATATGTATATGTTACATATAGGGTTCATTGCCTAAGTTTCTGGAATACTTCATCCACTAAAAATGCCAAAATATGGGTCTTAGTCCACGAAGACTATGAGTGCTTTGAGAGCTTTGAGAGGAACATCAGATTCTGGCATCATCTCCCTACCTCACCCTGCTGTGTTGTAGAGAAGCTGGTTAAAGAAAGACAATTATTTCCTTCGCAGACAGCTCTTTTGGGTAAAATTCTGGCCATTGACCTAAAGGGTGTGTCTGTGTGCCACAATACCTGAGTGCTATTGCTCTGCTCACTGGTTTGGATGCTGCTAAAGTAGTCTTGAAAGAAGGGTAGCATGTTTAAAAGCACAGTGGTGTGAACTAGCCCTCTTGAAGAGCTATGCCAATATGGCTTTATTTCTCTGGTATCCATGGTAGCTTAGTTAACACTTACAATTCATTGTGTTGGATAGGCTTTATCCTAAATTAAGTACTCTTCTGCTTGCTGTGGGATTGTAGGGAGGGTACGTGTTCGAGTGACATATAACACATTCTTGGAAATGGAGTTTAATATTTACATAGGAGAAGTGGAAGTAAGTGAGATGGAAAGAATTCAGATTGACAGGAGACTGGAACATAGTTTAATGTTTTAACAGGATTTTCTATCTGTGTCAGATTTTTCTTGTCTTTCCCATGATGTTCAAGGAGCTTTGCAGGATATCACTGTGAATAAACATTGCTAGATTTATGATTATCTGGGAGCTTTGAGTTGCATAACATAGGCTGAGCACAAGACTATTGAAATACAGACTTCTTAGAGGCTTTCTGAAACAGAATTTGACTTTCATAGATAGTAGTGCTAGAAGTATAATGCATGTCTTGAAAGTAAGACTTCCAAATTCTCATCTTATTCAGCTCCCCTAACTGAAGTAACTGTTGTTGTTTCTATGGAAACATCTGGCGTACATCTCATGGGCATAACATGAGCAGTGTCACAGCATTAGGCTCAGAGGTTATTGATATCGGAAATTTAGAAGTAACTCATGCAAGCTTGGTAACTGTTGAAGTCCTTTTGACATAAAATCACAGTAAAGGACAGTCTGTTACAATTCTGCTCAGGCAGATGTAGAATGTTCCTTTGACAATATAGATAAGAAACTGGGAGACATTGCTCAATGTCCAGGATAATTTTTTCTAACAGAGAAAAAAAAATAAATTCATGTGCATTAAAAAAAATTGCCATGAACTTATACTATTATTTTTAAATCTTTAATCCAATGAATGAATAGTCAATGAATTAGCAGTACTAAATTGAAAGGGGTTTTTGATTTGGCATGGTTTTTTGTGGAAATTGTTGATTATTTCTTTTTACTGGCATTCTGTACATCAGTAAAGTTGTCAGTCTATAAACTACATGAAAAATGATGTGCTAATGATTTAGTGTGTTGTTCTTATTGCAACCTACTACTTTGTTACAGAGAAAATCTCATTAAAAATGCAATGCCTCATATTGGTAAAACTTTCCAAAAGATCTCTAAAAAGTTTTGTATCATACAGCAGCAGACAATTATTACCACATTATCCCATTTCTAAACCAGAAAACTGTAAATGTCAACTGAGATTATTTCTAGTTAGAATTTTCAAGTTGAGACCATCTTTGAGGAAGTCAGCTTGGTATTTTACCTTATATGTTGTCACTGTATTTGAACACATGTTAGAGAGAATGCAGGGAGCACATTTTTTTTGTCAATGGAATAACCTAGATTGGAAATTGAAAAATACTGTGAAATCAGTTTTGAAGTATTAAGACATTGACATTTAATAATCTTGTGCAATTAAGAGGGACATAAACCAATATTACTGTGTTTCTCAGTGCTTGAACAGAGTAAGGCTTTATTAGTAATTCATGTCAGTCAGATAGTAATACTATTGTTATTTTTTTCCTGTTTTCTGATAATGCTTTTTCCTGTAGTATAAGTAGGGCAGAGTATATAAATAGCAAAGTGTAGGTACTGCTGTAATTTAGTGACTAGAGTACTTTTGATTCAGGTGATCAAGTTAACCCAGAGGTTATTAATCTTCTATTCCAAGCTGGTAAATTCTAAGTGTTTGATGTAGGACCAGTGTTTCTTTCAAGATCTATGCAAAACCATCCTGAAAAGCATGACTTTAACTTGATTCTTAAGCTCTATAATAATTCTATACAAAATCTCTTAAGAGCATGCATAGCACAGAGTTGGAAGTAATTAATTGGTGTGAAGATGGACACAACAGTATTCTTTCAGTTTCCTTGCCTTTGATCAGCTGGAGGCACTACCATGAGGTGCAGTTGAACAGAGGGGTCAAAACTATGAATAAATACATTTTTTATGTGGACTAATGCGTTTCTAGTATTTCTGATATACTTTCTCAGAGTTCCATTTTAAGAAATGTTACAGGCACAAAAGGGAAATCAGGCTGGGATGTTTTTCTTCGGCTTGCTGGGAATTAAGGCAGACAGTTTTCTTCAGAAGCTGATTAAAGTTTCTCCATTGCTTTCTGAATTGTATTTGCTTGTTGTGTCCTGATCCACAATAAACTGATTTTGGTTGGCAAGAGCTGCTCTTTTAGATAATGCCTTCCCATTTCATTGGAACAAAATGTTTTTAATGGTCACTGGAGAGATCTCTTATCACAGACTTTTGTGTCACCCTCGTCAGTACCATGTGTGAGAATTTTTTACTCCATCAAGATGTGAGTCTGTAAAATAATTTTTCTAAATTTGGAACTGGGACTTCCAGTTTTTTTTTCTGCCATCATGGCTTTTTAATGGTAACGCTGTTTTTACTTGCAGACCACCTGCAAATATCATAGTTCCACATCTGTTTTTTTAAATAGTCTTGAAGAGCCTGCTTCATGGTTTTGCAGTCCTGGCTTGCAAGTTTCCTGCAAAGTTGTGCTGATGTAGCTGTAGGCCTTGGACATCCTCTGTGATTCACAGAATCTCATATTGATGATTTTTCAGTAAAATAATCTTATATTATCTTGTCCTCAAATCTTTCTTTCTGGTTTCCATTAACATTACCTGAGGACTGTAAGCTCATGTGCTCAGATTTGAAATATTCGGTAAGTAATTTATGGTTTTTACTTCCCATTTCTTCTAGGCTTGTTTTTCACTCAGAGTGAAATGTCACATTTCACCCCAAGACTGACCTATTTCAGTCAAGCTAAAGCAAAGACTACTATTGAAACCAGATCTGCATGTTTGTAGATTACATTTGGGATAATGCATGTTGTTATCATAGGTTAAACAATTATTTTCTCTAAACTATTAATATAATTTTCCACAAAATCACAGAATCAATTCGTTTGGAAAGAACCTTTGAGGTCCTCAAGTTAAACCTATGACCTAACACCACCTTGTCAACCAGACCATGGCACTGAGTAGTCTTTTCTTAAAACACCTCCAGGGATGGTGCCTGGTGACATTCCAATCTCTAATCAACCTTTTTGGGAAGAAACTCTTCCTAATATCCAACCCAAACCTTGCCTGGTGCAGTTTTAAGACCACGTCCTCTCATCCAGTCGCTGGTTACCTGGCAGAAGCAGCCCATCCCCACCTGGACACACCCTCCTCTGGGCAATTACAGAGACCAAGCTGTTCCCCTCTGAGCCTCCTTTGCTCCAGGCCAAACACCCCCAGCTCCCTCAGCTGCTCCTCATAAGCCTTGTGCTCCAGACCCTTCCCCAGCTCCATTGCCCTTCTCTGGACATGCTCCAGCACCTCAGTGTCTTTCTTGAAGTGAGGGGCCCAGAACTTGAAATATGGCCTGGGTACAGGGGGATGCTTCCTGCCCTGGTCCTGCTGGTCACTATATTTCTGACACAGTCCAGGATGCCATTGGCCTTCTTGGCCACCTGGGCACAGCTGGCTCATGTTCAGCAGCTGTGGACCAGCATCACCGGGTACTTTTCCACTGGGCCACCTTCGAGTCACTTTGCCCCAGCCTGTAGTGCTGCCTGGGCTTGTGGCCCAGTGCAGGACCCTGACCTTTGGTCTTGAACCTCAACAAGAAACACATTTTGAAACACTTGAATGTGGGGTAGTTTTATCTAATTTCACAAATTTTTTTTGAGACTCCTGAAAGCATGCTTCTGTGGAATTTTGAAAGGGAAACAAGTCAATATGTATGTGGCATTTGATGATATTTTCTATTTTTTGAAGATAATTAGAATAATATAAGGAAAGGAATATGTTTGATATGTGATAATTATGTAGAGACATTTTGGTTCTGTTCACTCAACATTGTGCAGCACTTACGAAATATTAATATAATTATAAGCATCATAAAGTTTCCCTTTTCTCCCACAACAAGCGGGCATAGTGGTATGCAGCATATAGCTTTTTCCAAGGGAGTTTTACATACCAAAACATTTTGTGTATTTATGAAATTCCATGCTGAAAATAAGGAATAATTTTGTTCTTTAGCATGCAGATACATGGCCACCTGCTGGAAAAGCAAGAAAACAGTCCATAACTAAAAGTCCAAAGATCCGAGGCTTACCACTAATTCCCATTCATCAGGAGAAGAACACTTGTAAAATCAGAGGGAATACAGAAGTAAGTGGGGTTTAAACTTGATGTAGAACTTCTAACCACAATGTTGTAATATTAAGTATTCCAAGAATAATGAACTCCCTAGAGCTGGATAAATATAAAATGTAGATGCTCTTATTATCAATGTCTCTTCTAATATTTTTTCATTAAAGGAACATTTAGGACAATTAATGTAAGAAAGCCATTGTAGTCTCAACTTGTGTAACCTCTCTGGCTGTTCAGTAAATCATAATAGACTTCTATTTGTGCTGGGTTTTTTTTCAGTAGAGAATGTTCATTAGGAGTAAATAAGACTTCTAGTTGGAAATATTGTGCACATTATTACAGTGCACTTTGACAGGTTTTTTCAATATGATCCTTGAAAACTTTCCTGCATGCATATCTTACAGTATCTTTTCTTCTGTCTAAAATAACTGCACTGTTATAGTTATCCACTCTGTGAATATAATGGAAAAGCTCAGATGGAACTAGTTTTGAGACATTCAAATTGTACTATAATTGATCTCAACGAAGAGTAAGAGGCTTTAGTTACAACTCTCTGAATAGACAGAGATTTGTTACTACGTTATGTGTACTAGTGATATATCTGAACCTTATATTAGCGTGAGATTACTTTCTGGTATCCACGTAGAGATACTGATGCCTGTGGGAAGAACTTACTTACCTTGCTTCCAGCTGAGATGAGGCAGTAGAATACTGTTCTACTTGAGAATAGCAGTGGTAACTAGCCTGACTGCAGCAGTGAATAACTGCTGCAACAACAGCTTGGTCTTGTGACTGCAGCAGCATTATTTCTTGCACATTTTAGAACATTTTGAAGGAAGGTAGTTAATATGGGATGTGTTATCGCCACTAACAGAGATGGTGGTGCGGGTACAGAGTGGAAATGTTGAATTATTTCCATGGTAAACCGAAAGCAAAAGGCGGCCATATTGTATTAGGTAAAACAACTTCATCTTGTGTTGCTCTTTCTTCCAGAATGAATTTCTGCTCTGCCTAACTACAACAGTATAATACCATATGAATATAAGTATTTTGTAATTTGTTTACAAACTTTCATAATTTGTTTGATTTGTCCTTTTTAACCTTCTCTCAAAAAGTATTTTTGCATTTTTTTATAAGTTCTTTCTGGTGCTTATATTTTCAAACTTCTTTGATAAAAGTAAATCATAGGTCTTGTCAGTCAAAAAACTTCATAACCCTTAGGTGTGTCTCTTACCTGTTCTTTATGCAAGTACAGTTGAAACCTCTAGCACATTCTTTGAAATGGCTAAAAATTCAGACATTCTAGGATAAAGGTTTTATTGGATTTTGAGCTTCCTGATTAAAAATACTTAATGCCTTATAGTACTGTATGTATTGTTTTATTTCTTTTTTTTGTGGATAATTTGCTTCATTAGGGAGGACTCTAAAGTTTTGTATGCTGCAACTTTGAGGAAGTCTACATTTAAACTTACAAGTGGGAATCCACAGTCTTCATTATTTATACCATGACTAGATCAAGTGAATTTTCATTTATGCAAAAGTTATTTGCATACTTTAGGAAGGTTAGCACAAAAATACATAATGAAAAATGAAAACTATCGCTTTTTAACATGGAAAGCTAAAACCAGAATGAGCAATAAATTAGTGGTAGAAAGTAAATCTATGACACAGCTTTTTAAGAAGAAATACTATATCCCAGTGGATTCAGTTGAAAAAAGGATGTACCACTGGGACACCACACCTTCAGTCTTTCCATGAATTTGGGTACTCCAACTTGGAATAATATCTCCATTTTAAAGTATTAGAAAGTAATAACAGCAACAAGCATTTTCTGAAAGATAGTGGTTTATGGGAAATGGAGGTCTGTTTATAGATCAATGTGTAAACTTGTAGTAGAAATGGGATCAATTTATATAGGCAGGAAAAGATACTGGAAGTTTTCCAAACAGTGAAAAAAGGGATGTCTTCATGAGAGGAAGATGAGTGGGGGAAAAAGCTCCCAAACCACTAAAAGCTCAAAGATACCCAGAATCTATGTATATAGCCTTTTTGCTAAAAATTTTTCTCCATTATTAGAAGCTATTTTATTGTGTGTTAACAAGATAAATGTGTAATACCAAAGGTTTGAAAGACTCAATAACTAAGAATCTTAATAATAAATAGAACCAAAACATTTTGGTTATTTCTATACCACCTGTTGTATATGTGGCTATTTGAAATAGGCATATTTCTCTTAGGGAATTATTTAATTGAAATAGAAATACATTGCTGTGTATCTGCAGGAAGTATTTGATATTATTTCAAAATATGAGGAGACTGAGGAATGAGGAAAAACCTTTGCTTTCAAGCATGGTCAAATACCATACTGACTTTTGGACATACATACCATAGGTCATACAAGAAAGACCTACAAGAAGGCCCAAACTGTACTGTAATTCTGTGTATCTAAACTATCTCCTTCCTAGTGTTTGAGTAGTTTTTTATGTTTATGTGAACATAGAGGAGGTATAAAGATTCCAAGGAATATGTTGCTCATATGCTATGGATAAATAACTCCATAAAAAGCGCAGTTAAACTGAACAAGTTCTGCAGAGGAAATATGAAAAGAACCAAATTTCCCTCAATTTTCACTACCTTCTGTTAGTCAAAAAAGATGTCATACCTTAAAGAAGAATTCCAGGACCTACTTTTCTTTTAGAACTACCAGACTTTTCCACAAAAAGAATGTTCTAGCTACTGCCACACCAACTGAGCAGCCAGAATACAATAATGCAAATTTAGATGCAGCATCTGATTTACCTTTTATTTTTTACAGCTTGAGAACTTGAAAACAGCCCACCAATATGCAATTTGAAAAAGCAGCCAGTCTTTATAATTTATCAGTTACTATTTAACAGCTGCTGAAAATGTTTGTCATTATTTTAAATTATCTTTCGTATATTCATGTTGCTCAGTCATTACATTATCAAAATTGCATTATAAACAGTTGTATTCATTCCATCAAACATTTCTGAGTATTTAAGAGTATATGGATCTGCTGTAAAACATTAAAATTCAGTCTACTGTGGTAGAATGAAAAATCAAATTGTGATTCTGTGAAAAAAGTCTTCATTGTCATGGTGCATGATTTATGTAAATTTCAGATGTATCACTAATCGAGAAATTCCTCACTAAAAATGCTTGCTAAACGATAATAGCACAATTGTGGTAATTTAAAACTGACTTTGCTGTCTCAACTCTTGAGTAAAATTATTTTTTTTTCTTTAGAATTTATGTGAAACTAATGACGAAAAATTGCAATCTAATTATTATTTAATGTGGTGTGAGTGAACTTATTTCTCTTTGCTTGTTTGGTAAGAATATAGAACTACAAACTGGAAAATCAAGATTTGGTGAACATCATGATAATGAACTTCTGGAAGAAAGAAAAAACTTGAAAGAAAAAGCATCTATTGTGGCACAATGTTTGGAAAGAAAGGAGGAGAAAGTGCGAAATCATGCAAAACCACATCGAAACTTGATTTCTGAGGATGATGCAAGCTCGGGGATGTCTGAACTACACCAAAGACCACATAAGACACTGAAGAAAAATAAAAACAAAACAAACAAAACTACTTTGGAATTAGATAGCAAATTGCCATCAGATGTGCTTCAGGAACTAAATACAGTGCTGCAGAAGAACAGAGCACTTCATGAAACCTCCAGCTGATTTCCTGTGCCTGAAGTGTAATATTTACATATATATTTTCTTATGTTGTATACATATATATATATTCTTGTGTGTATATTTTCTGTTCAAAAGTAGTCTGTTTTGATGTGTGTAATTTGTACAGTGCAGACGAAGTATGTTTGTTTATATGCAGCTACTGATTTTGTGTATATGTATGCCCTATGTTATAATTTAAGACTGAACTGGGAGAGCTGATTATGTAAAACTCCTGAAGTTGGAAAGGTTTTCTGTGCAGTGCAAGGACACCAGGGTTTTGTCAATTTTTTTTTGTTGTTGTTTGTTTCAGATTTTGTTTGATATAGGGGTTCTAAGAACTGTCAAAAGTTTTTGCTCTGTTTTTACTCTATACTACCTTGTAAATACTGGAGAGAGATCTTTGAAAGACAAGATATACTCTGAAATTCATACTATTGGCCTACAATATTTTTAATTGTTTAACACTGAAAAAATTAGTAACATCTGATTTGAAACTGATTTTGGTTGGGTTTTTTGTTTGTTTGTTTTTATTTGTGGTTTTGTTTTGTTTTTATTTAAGGATAAAATTAGTATTTGCTTCCATAAAATTGTCTGCTGCCAAGGTATCATGTGAAAGAATCAAAAGGGAGATAAATGTAGTAGCTGACACAATGTATTAATTCTTGTACCTTGAAACTATGTCTCTATGGTGTACATCTGATTATGACATCTAAGTAATGAGACTGTTGAGGAGGACAAAAGAAGCCTTCAAAGCAGCATCTAATTTTAAAGGGTACATGAAATGGAAGAACAGCATCATCTCTGTGCTCAATGGGCTGTTTTCTAAACAGGCCTTAGTTAGCTCAGGGTGACAAAGGCAGGCTTTACTGTTGCTGTTTGCATAGAGCTTGCTTGGTGCTAACAAAGTTGCTGATCTCCCATGAGTATTTAGTATTTAAATGAGAAATTATTTCCTTTAAGAGAAAATGGTCCCCACACAAACAAATCAGAATGGTATGAACACACTCAATTAAGAAGTGCCAAATCCTAAATGGGGGAAGAGATTTACCCCTCTCTGTACCATGAGGACAAAGATGAATGGTATTCTGTTTGCAGGGACTAGGAAATACTTGTTCTACAACTGTAGCTCTTCTCTTCTGAGTGTGAGGACAGGTCCCAGTGTTGGAGAACAGCCTCACTTCCTGCCTTCTGAGTATGTAGGCAGCAGTTCCTGAAGGTATGTGATGTAGAACAGTACAGCTATTTTGATTTTTAGGCCCAGAGTTCCCTTAAATTTAAAAATCAGCGTTGCTCTTAAAAAAACAAACAACCTATTCAAGGAATGAAATTATTTTCATTTGTATTTTAGATGTTATCACTTATGCCTTGGGATTGCTGCCGTCTTATCTCATGGTGTATCTGTGTATCCATTTTTACTTGGTTGCATAACAGCTGGATGGGCAAGAGGCACTGCTGTGCTGAGGCTGTTTCCAGGTGTTGTAGATGCTGTCTGGTTGAGCAGCAGGACCAACAGATGAGAGCACTAATGAGCTCACATGGCACCTTTGCTTCAACAGAGGCACTAATAAGAGCATCTGCTTGTTTTTGCTGCTGTCCCTTTTGTGATCTGACTAGCCAACACTGCCACAGATTTTCACCAGCCTTTTAAGAACTTACTGATGCCTTTAGTGTTTGATTGGAATTGGCCAGATCTCCTAAGGTAGAAGAGAGGAAACACAGAAGCAGTATGCTCACTTATTCCCTCTTCTATTTTTGGTAGTCGCAGGTGCCATAACATTCTCACACCATTTACTTCTATTCCTGATTGCATTGAGCAGCTTAATTGGAAAAATAATTTGTTTGATTGAAGAAATTAGGCAGGTGACTCAAATAAAGTATCTGGCAACTCTGCTAGGAAGTACAGAGGAAATGAGATCAAACTCAAATATTTTATAGTTGTATTTATTATTCTGCAATGTAGCACTGACAAAGCAAGCCTAGTCTTTTAGACTTTGCACTTACCTTATTTGACAAGTTTTTAAAATTGAAAAAAGTCTATAGATTTTAATTTTCCCTGTCCACTATTGACTGTTTTACTACCTTCACTTTGCAACCAAGCCTCTTCTAATTACTGAGGCCCTGTCTCAAGAAAGCATATCAGCCTGAACTTAAATTGTATTTATTAAAGCTGGTGCTTAATTTTAATAAACACTTTCTTAAATGCTGATTTGAATTGGGGCCTAATGCCAGCAGGAGAAATTACTTTATCTTCTGTCAGGCTGGACCTGAATGTACTATTTGCAGTTGTACTTTTATTTGCAGATATTTTTCAGTATTGAGTTATGGTTCCTATATTGTTTATCTTTTTATTGGGTCCTTAAAAATGACATTCACTTCACTGCTGAAAGCCTCATGCATCATTTAAGCCACTACACTAATGGAATAAATGGAGCAGTGGAAGGATTTTGTGCATTGAAGTGAATATCCATGAAGAAAAGGCTTTGTGTATTTTTATTGGTTCTAAGGACTACAGAAACACTTGCTCTATTTCAAAACCATACCACAGATAAACTATCTGTAGAACTGCTGCTGACAGGCCATAAAAATCAAGAAGATGTTTAAAAAAAAGTGTTTAAATTTGGGGTTGTATGTATACATACACAAACACACAAAGATGCACATACATTTATGTGCACATTCACAGAGGCACACTGAATGGTGAGAGTGTTAAAACACGTAACACTTGTTTGGGGAAGTAGAAATTAAATTTGCAAATAATTATTTTAAATAGGTATCAAAGTTTTGGACTGTTCATCTGATGTATTATTGTTGCACTACACGTTTCAGACTGATCTAAGCCCTGCAGAATAAATGTGGTTTGTTTCAATATCTTAATGGCTGCTGATCTTTTGTTGTTCCTGTGCCATGTTGAGGACTGGTAAAGTAATTTTCAGAGAATTGTAATTTTTTGAATAAATGCTATTTCTCAGAACCAGGTGATGGATTTTTTCAGGAAAAAAAAATCATTTGGAATCTTAAAAAAAAAATTCTGTCTGCCCATATAAAAGTTGTTGAATAACCTGGTAAGAGCTTACTTTCTCATCTGCAAAATGAAGTTAAATGGGAGACCAATATTTTATGTATGAACATATAACAGTGAGAAGACTAAGATTAATATCTTAATAAATCATAGTAAATCTCAAGTTCATCATTACCTTGTTACACTTCTGCAACTGTGATAGGTAGGTGTAAAGGTGACATGTACCCAGTGTTTATATTGTTTAACATAATGCCTGTTTTCTGTTTGTATTTTTTCACATTAATTAGGATGGGTGAGGGAAACAATGAAAACCCAAAATGAAATACAAACTAGATTCTTTATTTTCTTTTTTTTTGCTTTAGCTGGATATTGTCTGCTATTTTAGAATTTTTCTTTGAAACAGATCTCTTTCTGAGGTACTATTTTGGTATGCCAGTTCAAAAGAGCAGTCTGACTAATAGGTTTTGTGCCTCAGCAGAGACTGCTTTAGTGTGGAGTCGATTTCACCAGCTGAGATCTACAGTGTGGTCATGCAGACCTTACCTTTCCTGTGAGTCAGGTTGAGATGCAATTTTTGCATTAAAAGGTTTTGCAAATGTTATCCAATAATCTGTCCAGTGGGGAAAGGATGTCCCTAAAGATTTCTTCAGTTAATGGGGAAGGTTTGGCCATATGGTTGATTTTTGTTTTTTTCCCCTGGGAAGAGCTCTGGGCTGTTCTGCCTAAGGCAAGTTGTTAGGATGCCTCCAGTTCTGTCTGCCAGAGGCACCCCTGGGGTGCCTTTTGCTGTCATGTTTTGGGATAGTTTTGGATGGCTCTGGAGATACAGGTTTATCTGAGGGTGAAAGTTACAGGAATTTTATCTCACTACTATGATTTTTCTCTTCCCTGATACAGTGCTGGCACAAGTTGTGTTCCTATGAGTGCTGCCAGGTTACCACTACTTCTACAGCTCAAATTCCAGATTAAGAAGTCTAAGAAAAAATTTACATCCTCTTCTGGGGATGGATGTGGTGCCTGCAGGATTAAGGAAGTAAGGAGTGCACCTCTCAGTGGCTGTGACAGTTTGTTATAGGCCTACCCTGTTATACCAACTCTGATTTTAATATCCTGTTTTCCAGTGCAGTCTGTTTCAGTGGGAGAGTCAACTGTCAGACTTTGCTTGAATCTGAATTAGAACAGCTTCAATTCTGCTTTAGTCCAAAGGGAAACTCCAAAAAAAAAAAAAAAAAAAAAAGAAAAAGAAAAAAAAAATAGAAAAAAAAGTACTGACTCAAGTCCCTGTTCTGAGCTCTAAAAAAATTCTTTTGATCAGGGCTACTTAAAAGAAATTGTGCTTCCAGTAAGTTACATTGGGAAACCTGAACTATGTATGTGTGGGGTAGAAACTGACTACCTTGATGGACAGATTGAATGTATTCCAAGTTGAATTGTTTGCAAAATATGTACTAACTTGCAAAACTGAGCCAATTGTGGCAAGGTTGCCTGGGAAGATTCAGAATTCTTTGATGCGGTATTCCTGCTTCTGAACCAGTGGAGAGATTATCTGTGCTGTCAAAAAATGTAATATTTGTCAAACTCATTGTTTTTTGCAACTCAACTGTTCTATATAAAAAGGCAGAAAGCCTCTCAAAGTTTTTTCAGTGGTTCACAGTCAGTTTGGACATTGCACTGCTTTGCTTGCAGCTCTGCTGAAAATGGGTTCCATCTGCAGCTCAGTTAAGGGGAAAAACAGTCCTGCTATTTTTGCTGTTACTACTGCTGTAGCTTAATGGTCTAGTTACTGTCTTTGCTGAAATTTTTTGGAGAATATTCTTGTTATGTTTTGCCACTCATCTTTCACTAGAAATTCATGATGATCTGTGGTTCTGATGAGAAAGAAGGATGTGGTTGTTAATACCACAGCTGCAGTAGACAATTGTATCTTCCTGCTTATCTGTACTTTCACTGCAGTTCAGAATTTTCTTAGTCTGCCTGACCCTATTGAGCCCTGCCTCTTTCTGCTCAAGACCCTGTTCTGTGTCTTAGACTCTGGAACATCCTAATCTTTAAGGTGTTTTATATACCCTCCCACTCTGGTCTAATTTATGATTCAAATTTGACCATCATTTCTATTTAGATCCCATGACATCTCTGAATATTTTTTCTGCCTCTGTTTGCAGATAGTATGTGCATTATGTCAAGACCATCATGTCAAGGTTGCCTTAACCTTTTTCTTAAGTCCTGGTAGAGATCTTCTCAGTGCTACCTTAGAGAAGGGGATTTCATAGAAGTAACAGAGAGAAGTTTAGATGTTGGCCAATAGGTTTTTCAAGGTTCTGTAACCCATTCCTATAAAGGCCTCTGAAGATCTTCTACACAGTTAGGTTTTGAGTCCTCAGCAAATCAGAAGGCAAACTAAAACAAAAGTACTCTCTTTGCCTTTTAAAATTATTTTAGGTCAGTTCCTTAATGATCCTATAATACTTGTTGTGCCTGGTAATAACTCAGTTACATGCAAATTATGCCTTTGGCTACATAAACAGTATTTTCTTTCAAAATTTAATTAGCATTAGTTTGTCCAGTACTGCAAACAGTTTAAGAACTAATAGGTTGAGATTTGCTCCATGTATGAGTTTTATACATCGTTTTTTCTCCACCTACATTTACAATATGTTTCATTTAAAAGCAGATAATTTCTTTGTATTCTACTATCTTGGTTTATATATCTATTTAAATTACAGCATGTTTGAAATATGATTTCTTCAAATAGCCCTTAACCTTTAGTTTATTGTGTCTTAATAGTTTGTGCTTTTGATGGGTGCCCAGCACTTTCATTAACTTTTGGACTGTCTCTTTTTCCCACTGTTTACTCATCCTACATATTGGAACTGTTAAAGCTCATCGGATGATAAATATTTTTAACTGCATACAAGAGTTTTGAGGTCTTCCTAAGCTGTTACAGGTAGAACATCTTTCATGTGAGGATCCTTGCAGGCTTTCCTTCCAGGGGAAATGAAGTTTCATGAGAGATTACTAACATTTCATGTAGGATTATGTCTTGGAATCTTGGTTAAATCACTGAATAGAGCAACAGTACATTTTGTCCATAACCTGTAGATAGTTGGATTAGTTCTCTTTGCATCACTTCTTGGTCTTATATAGCACACCTGGGCCAGGTAAATGAGGTTTGAAAATGTTTGCATAGGATCTGTTCTAAAAACTAGAATACAGAAAGCCAAGTATGAAGTATCTCTAAAATAGCAAAAATCTGACCGTTAGTTTAAGAAAGTTTGTGGTTTTACTTATTAAATAGCAAATGCATCTTCGTTGGTATTTTCCTTTCAGATTTTAGAGAAAAGTTCTAAATAGCTTGAGCTTTCTGTGAATTCTCAGTATTAGTAGCCAAGTTTAATTTAGAAAACTTATTTTTCACAACATAAATCTTGATACAAAAAAAAAGATACTAAAGGTAATTTTCTTAAAAGACCTTTTATTAAGGTTTGCTTTCTTAAATAGTAGCTGCATCATAGCAGCATTAAGTTTTTTAGTTCTCACTGAACAGTACTTCTGGGCTAAATTCATATCTTGTGATGATTATTGATCTTTTTAAATGTCACTTATGAAAAAATCCAATTCACCTATGACTGAATTAATAAAAAATACAAATTTACATTATTTACCATTTACTCTTGGTGTTTGTAAAAATAACCTGACAGTATTACATAAAATATTGCTATTGAGATTCAACAGCCCTGAATATGTTGTTTACTTAAGTAATGCAATGTTGATGTGTTATGGCCAGTGATGAAAAATTAGTTGCAGGAAATCTGATGTTTCTGCAGTTAGCAGTTTATTTATCTCCAGCCGAGTCTCTTGCAGCCATCTCCTCTTTCTCCAGACTACTTGGTTTTCAAGAAAAGATACTAACTTGGAATTCCAAAAGTACAGCCAAAAATTCATCATGAAAATTCTATTACAAAAAAAACCCCTGAAATAACCTGGCTCTTTAAAATATTTGCAAAAGCTTCCTTTATTGAGAGAGCCATTTAACAAAACAGAGGGAGGACACCCATGCTGCAGTTCAAATCAGTTTTGCAGTAGGTGGAAGTTATTTGCCTTAGAATAATTCTGTTTCCATCAGATGGGTTATAGCAATCGAGCAAATGTTTCAAATTACTTGACTTGATGTCAGAATTCATTGGCAAGAAAATGTGCCTGTGTCTTGCTGAGGACTTCAAAGGTGAATGTTGTCTAGCTGGTTTCATCAAGTTTTTATTTCAGTTATTGTAGAAATCCTGAGGCAGTTCAAGGAATTTAGGACTTTAATTCTCTTCCAGCTTGTGGACACTGTAGTTCTGTAAAGAACACAGTGATTTTCCATTTTTTGAGCATATGCTCTGAGCTGTACCTGAGACTTGTACTCTTGAGCAATATCAAAAACATATCTTATTAGAAAGTGGGGGGTTTTTTGGAGTTATTGGTTTATTGCCACTCTGGGCTCTTTGAGAGAGACTAATGAAATCTATAGCCAAATAATTGTTTTTTGTGGAACTAACCTAATTTCTTTTCTTGATGTATTCTGAAATGAGCATCCATGTTTTAAATGGACAAAATTTTTTGTCTACATTTTTGTCCAGATTTTCATTAGTTATAATAGTTTTAGAGTGAATTCTCCTTTTGAATGTTTACCTTAAATAGAACCTTCATCATCACAGATACTGGAGGTTTGATGTGATTTGGTTTTTTTTGGCTAATCAAGCATGTCATGCAGTGAAATATTGTGTCTCTGGTAGACATAACCTGGTATGTATGAAGGTGTGTAACAAACCAGAAAATGTTAAACCATCTCATGTATTACCCATTGATAACCTTTTTTGATGATGCTCTTATATCAATTTGGCTTTCACAGAAAAACCTTCATTACAATTAAAAAGTGAATCAAAGATATTTTACAAATCAACTACCATCATGCATTCAAGTTTTACTTTCAAGTTTTTGTTTGGGCTTTTTAAGCAGACATTTTAATAGACAGGCACAGCACTCAATTTTTTTCCTGATTGCACAAAGCAAAAGCAATGAGTAGATAAGCACTGTTGTTGTATATACCTTATTTCACCCTTTCTAACATCTCCATTTTCAACACCTTTAAATACTTTTTTTTCATTTGTTAAATAAAGAGCGGCCAGATTGTTGTCTGGTGCAGTCATGCTCCCTTGTTATTACAACGAGAATCTTTATCCTTGCCTGTTGTCAGCTGTTCAGAGATGAAAAATAAGTAGTAAAAATTAAAGACAGGTCTGTTGCCTCCAAACATACAGTATGCTGTATACTGCCTCTTTTTATAAATGTTTTCAGCTTCTTAGCTCTTGGTATTCACCTTTCTATTCCCTGATGTATCATTAGTGAGAAGAACACATAAAAGTAGATCCTTCCCTCATGGCCATACAGGACCCTATCATAAAACTGCAAACTTACCATTCAAGTTCTCTCTTTGCAATTAATGAACCGTGAAAAGAAATTGCACAGTGAAGAATGCAGCTGTATTTATGATTAGGTCTTAAACAGAAGGTCAGTTTATATGCTACTTAGATTGCAAAAATTACTTACTTTCTCCTACTATATTTTTATTATCAAAATAAAATGTCTAGTAGGCCAACAGGAGTAAAAAATTCTGAATGCAAGCAAAATTATATAGGCTTTATTCTGAGTAAAACAATGTCTCATGAACATTTCTATTTATATATGATATTTCAGACAATAACTATGGTTTATTAAGAGTGTAGAGTTCACGTCACCATCTGCTTTCAATAACTTTTGAACTAATGTGTACACTAGAAACTGTTTTCTTTCCCAGAATCAGAAGAACCTTTTGCGATAGATTTCCAGAAACAAGCTAGATTTATATTTTAAAAGTAATTTTTAATTTCTTTCACAATCAGTTAAGTTAATTCACAATTAACTGAACCATGAGAAAGCTTTACCATGGAGGCTGGCACCTACCCATTCAGCATGCCTTAGATTTTACACAATTGAAAAAAGAGATGTTACCACTTTTTATGCTCCTTTTTAAGACCAAATTCTTGTTTTTGTGTTCCCTGATATTTGTGTACACTTTATTTTCAGTTGTGGAACTCCAGATTCCAGTGGAAGAAAAAAATTTCTCATCAATTTATTTGGTGTTGTCCTAAACATTTCCAGGTAAAGGAGAAGTGTTACTTAAAAGAGGTTTCAGAATAAGGTGCTGGTTTGACAGCAGTAAAAGTTCCCCAGGAAGTTGCATCTGCATCTTCAAGAAATGAGTAAGGTCATCTCACTCTGATCTACAGTTTGATTCAAGTCTCCAAAGGTTAATGTCCAGTACATTAGGCATGTTATAATTGAACTGTTGAGAAGCAAAATATTAATGAACTGCCTTCCCTTTGGAAGTAATCTGGGTTTCTCATTACTAGCACTGCCAGCATTCTTGTTCTTAGTGTCTAATCGATGCTTAATGGTGCTCTCTTGGTGTCTCTAATTTTCTATAATTAATGTGCATGTAAAATGAGTCTTGTAAATACTGTATGCTTATATGCCACATGCTGAATAATGTAAGCAAGCTGTTATAAATTGCTTATTTTTGCCCCTTGTTGTCTTTGGATCTCAGAACTTTGCATTTACTTGGAGCTGTAAGGGAAGAATCTACCTTGCAGCTCACCTTGTTGAAGCATAAAACCCAGAAACAATGAGAAAATTCTACAGAGCAAAGAGATCAAGTAGGTTCTTTTTTTTTGTTTTCCCATACCAAAGCAGTCTAGAGAATAATAGATTGCAGAATTTTCAACTGATACGTATTAGACTGTTTTACAAATACACATCTCTAAACTGATTATGTTCTTAATATCTAAATGTCTTGCCAATGGTCTTTGTCACTACTTATCGAGGCAAAAGTTGTCCACACTTATAATATCTAGTGAAATTATGAAGTACAAATATTAATTTTTTTTAGCTTGTTGAAATTATATTGAGGGACTCTACCAAGAAGCATTTTTCTTTTCTAGTTTTAAGTATGGGCTGATTTTCCAGGGAATGAAATATCAGCTCACTAGCCAGATTTTTGTTTTAGATTAGAGAATCAAAAATTTATTTTTTAAGATCTTTTGCACCATTGTCTACTCTGTGGTGCAGAATGCTGGCTTACTATTATTGTATTTGATAACTGTGATTAAAGAAATAAAGTTTTCTCACTTTATTATTTTGCTGCTGTTATTATGTATTTAATCCTGCTTCCCTTGTAAGCTTTATTGAGTTTAAAGAACTTTCACTGAGCCAGGTCAGGTAGCCTCAGCCCTCATAGAAAATAGATACCATAAGAGTGTCATCTTTTAACAGTTACGTTTTTAATAAGCTCTTTTCCAGCTGCTGCGTGTAATATACAGTCTGTTTCATGGAAATCAAATAGAGTCTTCATTTTTTCTGATTGAAGTTAGAAAGGGCTTGCTCATCAGGATTCTATACCAGTTCTCTTTTTTCACCTCTTCATTTATCACCTGCCACTGGAAATTACATGAAGGTTGAATCTAGGTCCATGCAGCAATCTGGCAAATAGGATGCCTTATTTTGATACATTTGTCGATACAGATTTAAACTGAAATGAATTTTAAAGTAGAGAAAAACTTAAATAAATATGGATTCAGCTTAATTGGAAGAAAACTTATGGGGTCTTGATTGCAACAAAGTTGTCTGTAAGTGTAAATAAATGGCAGACCGCTATTACATGTCTATTATAAACTTGAAGAAAATGGTTGTCTGGCAGACTGGTGACACATACACTTTTGGGCTTGTACGTATACATTTTGAATGAAATTATTTAGTCATGGCACTTCTCTTTGCAGTTCATCAATTATTTCTCTAATGCTAATGGCCCGTCTGCTGCTGTTAGTTGCTATGCGTGTGTGTATTAAATACATTTCGAAGCTGCTGTCGTTGCCTTGTGGTTAAGCTGATAGCAGGTTTGCTGTTGAAGCCAAGTGGATTGCACAGTTGTGGAATGCCAACTTGGCCTTCATGACTGGCTCCATTTTTCCCCTTTCTTCAGGTTCTCCCTTTCCATGGTTCCTAGAATTACAGGGAGAGAGGTTCCTTCAGTCCCACTGACCCACTTCTAGTGTCAGATTAAATTAGGACCTCTCTTCTCTACGCAGACTGGGAAGGGGTCACTCACCTCAGTTACCAAAACATTGCTGGGAACATTATGGGGCTCAAACATTAATAGTGATATTTTTCAAATAGCAATGCTGGGATGAGAGACAAGTGCCTTCACTTTCCTTTTATAGTTTCTTGAAGTTCTTCACCACACAATGAGTCAAGAATGCAACCCAGGCTTTTCATTCCGTAGAGGTGAGAGGGAGATAGAAAAAAATGTTAACCATCATTAATGCAGTAATGGAGAAGAGCTAAATATATTAACTCAAACACCACCACCCCCACACAAATTGCCCTGCCTGTAAAAGGCAGTGGCTGTTTCTGAAATATTTTTTAAATTTTGTCTCAGTTCTCCATGAGTGTTAAGTCCTGTTTTAAAGTATTATAGAACCATTAATCAGTTAGTAGTTGAACACAGAATTATTTCAGTAGTCTTTGAATTATAAATTAATATCAAAAGTTTAATGAAAAATATATTTAGGAATTTGCCAGAAGTTTCCACTTTCAAGCTGTTTTCTTCAAAAATGTAAATTGGAATAGATCAAACCTTAAATCTTAATGAAAGTCCAATATCATCCCCATGTACCAAAATGAAATCAAACCTTTTTTGTATGCATAGAAGTGTTAAATTCATGTTCAACAAGAAAAATATTTGTATCTTAACTTAAAGAAAATTACTAGCATCCTATTAACATCAGCTCAAGAGAAAAATTTAATGGAACTCCTAGATAAACCTTTTTTCTTCATTCAGCAATGTAATTTGGAGACCTGGTGATAAGTGTTTGAAAATGGAATGTTACAATTTTTTACTGTGTTACAGTTGCTTTACAGCACATTCATCTCTTGTGGTGCCTTGCAGTGTCCTAACTCAAGTGATGTCTGAATATGGAGAAATCTAGATAGAAAAGACTACTTCAGCAGGGAAAAAATAATGACTTGGTTTTTGGAAGGCATTACAGTGAAGGACTGAAGCTGATGCATGTTGCTCTGTGCTGCTTATCTGATGTATATTTTCTACTTAGTCTGCAAATTCATAACCTTAAAGAAAGGCTTATGTAAAGTTATGAAAGGCTGTTTCCACTGTATGTAGTTACTGCCAAGAATCAATCAATTTTATGGTGAAGGGCTATTTTAAAACATATTTTCTCAACTTTGTGCTGCAGGGAGAGTTCAGGATAACTGAGTCACTGGGAAATTTCGACTTTCAAACAGTTCCTTTCTTTTATGCTGAATGTCCAGGTTTTGCTTTCGCATGAGAAAGATTATCTAGACTTGGAATACTGGCAATCTACTCCTGTAGTGCAGAAGATAATTTCATTTCCTAGATTTCTCTGCTCTTATTTAAACAATAACAGATGCAGATAAGTGGAGGTCATACACCACTAATATAAGCAATGTAGATTTTATCCATTTTCCATCGCTAACCTGGACACTAAACAGAGTGTGCTTTCTTTTTATGTTTTTTCCTTTAATACTGCACCACTGTTACAAGGAAATACCTTTCCCAACTGGCAAATTTCTCCACCAAAAAATGGATGGTGAATGAACAAGTTGATTCTGCCAGGTTTTGGACTGGAGACGATTCAGCTATTACAAAACTAAGTAATATTTTCTTACTCCTTTCCCCTTGACAAAATCAGTAAGTACAGTAAGTATAAAAACAGTGTTAACTCTATAATAAATATTAAAAATTATGGCAGAGGTGTTTAAAATATTTTAGAAAAATTATACCTAGACTTATTACTTATATTAACAGCCTATTGCTTTACATGTAGTCTCATCATTCCACATACATTAGGTAAATAATCCTGAAGTGCAGAGAAGGTCTGTAAACCACTAGAGAAAGCGGTGTATAAAATATTTTCAGGCAATTATAGTGCAAATTTCCAGTAGCAGATTGTAATGTGCATTCAGGCTATGGTCATATTTAATACATCACAGGCATAAAATTTGTGTTTTGCTAAGCCTAACATGCAAAGAGGTTTTCATCTAGTTTTACTTTATAAATAATGAATGAAGGTGAGATAATGATGTCCTGCCACGATTAGGTGTGCTGGCAAGGGTGACTCATCAATCCTAACTCACCCCTGTGGAAAATAGCTTCTTGAATAACTTCACAGTCAAAGAGAAACATTACACTATGTACGGTGTTTCAGCACATTTCTTATTTAATGTTACTTTTAGTTCAAATTAAAAAAGGAGAACTTTTTGGCAAATGAACAGTTTTTCCTTATTAATGCTGAGTGGAAAAGAGAGAAAAAACAGCTATTGACAAGTGAAGATACATATCCCACCATATGGATTCTAACGCTTTAATTATATTGTTCTCTTTCTTTTTATGGCAACTTTTAGTGATAATAATTTTTCAACTAATTAAAGACCAGCTGCTACTTAGCAAGCTAGGCACCCAATTAGGAATCCAAAACCTGGTAAACAACCTTTACTGCCAGACAGCTAGTTGAATTACCTCCTGTCATGGGCATGGAAGTCTTTTTGTAGTTTTTATAACTGCACATTTTGGTCGTATTGACTGACTCTGCTGAATGATCTTCCTTGAGACCAGCAGAAGAATACAACATCATGTTCACTTATTTTTTTCCAGGACAGCCTGCAATACCATGTAGTTTTCTGTTTTCTTAATTTTTTTTTTTAAATTTGCTAAAAATTATAAACATTTTTAAATAAAAAGGTTTAGTGAACTGAAAACCAGCTATATTTCCTGGATGCAGACAGCAGTTTGCCTGCAGCAGCTTCTGGCTACTTAATGATATTTAGAGAAATTATCTTATTTCAGATTGAAGTCTAGTTTTTCCACTCAGTGTACAGTCCATATGAATGCAGCCCATGTTTTTCCTACCTAGTGCTGTGGAGTTAAGAAAATAACCCGTATATATATATTGCCTTTGTTTATAAAATGTTATCGCTCTGAAACTCCTTAGGACCAGCAGTCTTAGAAAAGATGTCTTTGAAAATAGTCCTGACTGGTTTTCTTTATGGATCACTCTGACATATATATTTACTTCTGAATTTAGTGGCAAGAGATGATGGGAAAAGGAAAGGAATTTGGCAGATTTCATAATCCCTTAGGTTAACCCAAGTTAGAAAAACATTATTGTAAGTTCAAGTGCACAGTTTTGGAAAAATATAAAATGACCCATATGGAAAGGAAATGATTGAATGATTCATATGTATTCCAGCAAACCATCTTCAGAGTTGTAGTAAGAATAATAAGCTTCTATTTTATATACACCCTTGCTCAAAAAGACAAAAAATATTAGTATGTATCAACATAAAACAAAGTAGCAGTTACAAAACATAATTGTGAACTTTTCCATGAATCTAGTGCTTGTTTAGCTAGTACTGAGGGAAAAAAAAAGAATTATTAACAGACCTAAAAGGAATTTTGAAAGCATGAAAGAAAAACTTTAGAAGTCTTGGTTTATTAGATAAAAAGGAAGTGGAACAATTTGTAAAGGAACAATAAGATAATTTTTGTAAACTTGTTATGTGAAGGTTTATATTTCATCATTCTAGTGATGAGAAATCAGTCATTTTTTCACAGCACACTGACAGCTTCAGGTGAGAGAAAGTTTCCTATAGAAATGATAGCCAGTTCCTGTGGCAGCCGTTGCTTTATTGCCTCTGCTCTGGGTTTGCAGGTCTGTCAGCACAAAAGGTAAGCTTCACAGAATGAAACGTAGATCTCTCCTTAGAAATACAACACAGTAAATTTTGAAATTATGAAAGGAAAAGTAAAAGTTCTCAAAACAGCATGATAACTGTACTAAAAAGAGTAAGTTCAGATGAAGTTATTAGAAGAAATAGATTTTTTAATGAACTATGCAAACATCCATTTATTTTCAAAAGAGAGAGAATTCAGTTACTTTGGAGAAAAATATAGCTACTCTTGTGTTTTTACTGGAAAGTGTAGTTTCTACTGTCAAGATTAAGAAATGTCACAGATTTTTAGTCATGAGTGTGAGATCAGGTAAGTTTCACAGGCTCAGATTTTCAGCTAAATGCCCCTCTTACTATCATCTTATGTTGCGCTCTACATTCTAACTTTGCTCAAGAATAATCAAGATCATCTGCTGTAATATTTCCTCCCTGTTCCTGCCAAATGTAAATGGTTAATTTTACATGACTCTGCTGGCCCCTTCTGCTAGTCTTGATCAAAGTGACAAAATTGCAAGCAGAATAACTCCATTTGTCCTTCCCAAAATCAACCTGGAACCAAGGAGTCTCTTTTGCTGAATACAATAATTAGGTTATCAGCACCCTGCAACAGCCAGTGCCCTACTCCCTTCAGTGGCTGAGCTGGTAAGTATTTTAGCCTACAGCCCTGCTGGAAGCTCAAGGCTTTATTATGCTGCTGAGCCTTTTTTAAAACCTTGTTCCATAACAACAGAATGAAAGAAAACAAAAAAGAAAAAATACACACAAAAGTGGTAGAAAAGTGATACTGGGACTGTAGTTTTCCCTTTGTGGAGTAAGTTGTTCTCATGGATCTGGGACAGCAGAGATGGGGATATTAACAGTTGGAGTATACCTCAAAGAGTTCACTAACTTCATGAAGTTGCACTTAGGTGGTAAACAAATTTCTCCTATTTAGGATTAGACTAAAACTTAGATCAAGGCATGGCTCTCTGCCTCAAAACACTGTCCAAGCCAGAGAAGGAGCTTGCCATAACTAAGCCACCATAATGAGTACTTGAAATAAGCACAAGAGGAAGGTGCTAATTCCAGGCCCAGCAAAGGTGAGGTCTTGGCTTTACCCAGAAGTGTCAGTCTTAGTGTTCTAGAATGTGTAGAAATACATGGCATGGAGGTGGGGGTGACGCCAGTGGTGGAAAAATTGGTAATGATGTATATTGAAAGGTGAATTCTGCATTACAGTAATGCTAAAGTTGCTCTCTAATAGGAGGAGAGCTATTCAAGTCAAATGCAATCACTTTACTGTTCTTAAAACAGTTAAATCTTAGGGATTTTTAAATACCTCAGCACAGGGCTGTAGAACTGAAAGGGGCCTCCTGAAACACTGTGTCCAGCCTCCTAAAATTATTTATGCAAAAAATCCCTACCAAGCAAACAAAATCCCCAATCCAAAACAGAATATCATTTTCTCTGGTACTCACACTAGATGTCCCACACTGGCCACACTAAATAGTAAAGAAAAGACTAGTGCTGCTAAAGCTAAAGTAGCAATATAATTGGAACCGGGAAGAGAAAAAATTAAATGGGTTGCCAGTTCATCACAAGCTGAGTTTACTGTGGGAGGTATAGTGTGCCATGTTTGGTCAAGACAGGTTCTAAAATTCTCTTTTTCTGAGAGAGAGGAAAAGAAATTCCAGATTAAAATTTTACATGATCAAGAAGTTTCAGTAGTGACCTAGAGATCCTAAAACCCCCAGCATAACCATGCACTGTGATCTGCCTTTAGATATAGGCAATCTCCACTGCTTCAGAAGAAGTTTTTTCTTGAAGGAGAGCAAGAAGAGGAGGGGAGTCCTCCTGCAATGCAATCAGCTAGCTTCTGGCATTACACAAAAAAGAGATTAATCCTCATGCTGCAAAAAATGAGACAGCACAACTTGCCTCAGGTGATTTCAGCCTTCCTCCATTATTTCAAGTATGCATGTTCAGGGATTTATGTCTGTGTGCAAATTCATGTGGAAACAGAGGTTTGTGGTCACGCTGCAAGTACAGCTTGCACAGTTTTGGTTTTGTTTTCAACAGAAATCATTATACAAATTATAGAACCTGTATTTTATTTGTGGAGTAGAAGAAAATAATACATAATAGTATTTGTTCAGAGATTTGCATTAATGTCCTGTTCAATGTCTTTTCATATTTGTGGAGGTGCCTCTCCCCTGAAATCCTGGAGGGAGGTATCCTGCAGGGTATGGGTCTGTCCCTGTCCCTGTCCCCATGTCACGTGTGCCATACCTGTTCCTGATGGGGTGGTTTGGGTGCCCGGGACCCGGGAAGGGAGCACGATCCCATGACTGGGGTCTGCCTGGAAACTCCAACCATGCGGCTGGAGTAATAAAATCATCTCTGAACATCTAAAGAAATATCGCCTCGTATTTCCTTCTGAGTTCATCGCTGTCTTATACATGTTGTAAGGATTCCCCTCACTACAACAAATGGTGGAGAATGTGGGCAAATGATCCCTGGAGAAGATAATTCGTGAGTAACTCTCAATATCTCTTCTTGCTTTCATTTTGCTGTCCCATCTCTGAACGATGGAGGACTCATGGAAGGACTCATGGCTGTCCAAACCACAAAGAGACATTTACCTTAAACTTAAAAAGGTTCTTGAACAGCAATATGTAGATTTTAGCTTAATTCAAGCTCAGAAAGAATTAAGACAGTTTTTGGCATGGCTGTTTAAAAACTTCTTCTATGTTTCTTGGGATTTGATTCTTATCAAGGACTTTTGGAAGAATGTTTGGACACAGTTAATTTCCGAATCAAAAAACATGCTGATGCAGGATTATTTCCGTGAATATTACCTGATATAGAGACTGTTGAGCAACATCAGCTGTGTCCCTTTGCTGTATCAGCAGCAAACACGTGGTTGAGCAGCGCGTGCATTGCAGGGGGCTCCTCCGCCACCCTGGAGACCGCCTGGCCCCGGCCGAGAGCGCCAAGTGCATTGCGGGTGGCGGCGAGGCAGCTCCCGTGTGTGGGAGAGCCAGTGAGGCCAGGCACGGCGGGAGCAGAGCCGGTGGGGAGACTGGAGGCGGTGGGAGTGGAGCCAGGAGCAGCGCGGCAGTGCGGGCCCGGCGGTGTTCGCCCTGAGGCAGCGGCGAGGGCGGTGGTGGCTGAGGCACGACCCGGCAATGGCCACCCCGCGCTGCATGGCGAGCGACGGTCCGAGCCTTGCACCAAGAAAAGCAGCTGCGATTGTGGCAGTTGCTATGGTGACCGCAGTGAGCCACGCCGAGCAGAGCCAGAGAGGGTGGGGGCGAGAAGGGAACTGTGCTAGCCGACCGCCACACAGCCGACAGCAGCAGCAGCGGCAGTGCCAGCGATACGAAGCCACGCACACGCGAACGCCTCACAGGGCATGGCCGTGCAGCCGCGGGAACGCCTGGAAAGTGTGGAGCAGTCACACAGAGCTCCAGAGGGGAAGCGAACACAGCGCCAAACAGAGGTGCAGAGGTGGCCAAAGGTGGAGCAGCTGGAAGGGTCAGCGTGCAGCAGCACGGCCAGACTGGACCTGCGTAGCCCCACATGTGATCCTGAGGACTCCAGACCCTGCGACAGGAATGTGCTGGTGGCCCCGACCCTGGCGGTCCCGGCTGTGGCAGCTCCAGTGAGAGAGCGAGCAAAACTGAAAGTGAAAGCAAGAACAAAGGAACTCAGAAAAATGAAAAGGTTATTGCAGCTAGGGTTTTTGGAACTGTAAAATGGTATAATGTAAAGAAAAATTACGGTTTCTTGTTGAAAAAGGATACTGGAGAAAGTATTTATGTCCACAAATCTGCTATTGTAAAAAAGAACCCCAAAAGTGATGTTCCAAGCTTAGAAGAAGGAGAAAGAGTAGAATTTAAACTTGTGCAAGGAAGGGCCCACAGGCCTCATGTGTTACAGGCCCTGGGGGTGTCCCTGTCAAAGGTAGTAGAAATGCTGGACAATATCCCCATAATCCCTATCCTTTCCCCTATCCCACCTTCCCCATTTATCCCATGCTCCTTTATCCCCCATGTATGCCCAGCCCAAATTTCCCTTTCTGGTTCCCCTCAGAAAACCGTGCTTTTCCATTCTCCATGAATCCCTTTGCAATGCTGATGGGGAGGATGAAAAGGAGGGAGGGAAGAAATTACTGTCATTTTCTAAGATTCCAACAGGTACAAAAAGAAAGTCCTTCCTCAGTTTCCATCTGAAGTGTGCTCAAGTCCTGTCTCCCTTCTGATGCTTCAAAGAGAATCTGTTTGGACATTTGGGGACTCAAGACAGCGGCTTCCTTTCCTTTGAAAATGTTTTGTTGTTTATCCAACTGTTTCCAATGTTCTTTATTTAATAAGAAAGTGTGAATTGTGGAGATGTCTCTCCCCTGAAATCCTGGGAGGAAGGCATCCTGCAAGGTATGGGTCTGTCCCTGTCTCTGTCCCCATGTCACGTGTGCCATACCTGTTCCTGATTGGGTGGTTTGGGTGCCCAGGACCCAGGAAGGGAGCAGGGTCCCATGACTGGGGTCTGCCTGGGAACTCCAGCCATGTGGCTGGAGGAATAAATCATCTCTGAACATCTAAAGAAATATCGCCTCGTATTTCCTTCCGAGTTCGTCGCTGTCTTATACATGTTGTAAGGATTCCCCTCACTAAAACCCATGTTTTTTTCTTCAGGTGGCAAGTAGGATTGCCATCTTTTTCTATTTACCTTTTTAAAAAATTTATTAATTTATTTTTTTTTTATAGCTCTAAGCAGTTAGAAGGTCTGGTCACCCAGGATGGGAATGAAGAGGCTACACCTTCATTTGGGGCCCCAAATGCTAGTTATTCATCAATATTGTTAACATTTACTTTGCTTTTTCAGACAGATCTTGACGAATACACAAGTACCTTTATTTCTTACTTTTCCAGAAGAGAGCAGGGATTATCAGCCTGAAATAGGTAAGGAAGACAGCCTGTGCAGGGTTCTGGAAAGGTGTTACCAGTGCTTGATTTTTTCTTGAAGGTAGCACGATACGAAGTTGACTTTTGACCCTCAGAAGGAATGTTTTAAAATATCAGCTATTTTAATGCCCACTTTTTTGACTTACTGAATGCTTCAGTAGGAAATGACTTGTTAGGCACTCCTTCTTGAAGGACCTCTTATCCTAAAGATGCAGTTTGTTCATAGTAACTCTGGCTGATAAGCTCTCTTTTTTTCTACCAGAATTCTGAAGAGTGCTTGAAAAATGTACAATATTCTTCCTTTAATCAAGCATAACTTTTATTATTATTTTCAAGATTGAAATATCTTCACATATTTTAGGCATCTTAGTTTGGATGATGTAATTTTCATTCTTACTGTATTTCAATAGAAAGAAAGCCAAGTCAGGATTCAATATTGTATGATGCATCTCCCAGAATCAGAATAGCCTGCATGTGATTTAAAGTAAAAGAATAGAATAAAAGAATAATTTCTATATGGGAACTCAAGGATGATTCTTGAATATCTTTATAGTTTTTATATTGTCACATAATTTTTGTAACTTATGTTATTTTTCCACAGGATGATAGTATATTTAATTTCCTTATTATAACAGTGACAATCTATTAATCTTTATTTTTCTCATAATCAAATGGAGAACATTCTTTTTATCTTTGAAGAAATGTTTCCATTTCACTTTTCTTAAAAATGCAACAGCAATGCCAACAAAACCTCTAGAGTGTTAAATCATTAGGAGAATGAAAGAAGTACGATCTACCAAGAAACTTGTTCTGTTGTTGCAAAGTATGGCTATTCCAGAAAATTAAAGGGAATGAAGTTCTAACTTAAGATTCGGTGAAACCTCAGCATTTGCACTTAATAGCAATATTTTACCTATTTTTTCATTTTGAAGTCATAAACTCCCTACATTTTGATATAAGGATAGAATAAAGATGTAACAGGAACTGTGGGTTCCTGGAATTCAAAAAGGTGTAGCAATACATTAGTCATTCTTCTTCCATATATGAATAGTGCTGGAAGTTAATAACTGGTGTAAAGCAATCAAAACACACAAGAAAATTACTGAACAAAAAAGAATTCTGCTTTGACATGTATTAGGAGAAATTATCTCTTTATCATTGTTGCTCTTTTAACATATGCAAGTGACAAGTGTTTAGTACATCTGTTCAGCTGACAAAAGAGCTTTATGACTGTGATGATGAATGAAAAAGGATTGGATTAATTTAATTTAAATTAATTTAAATTAATTAAATTTACATTTTACTACTTCTGACTTGTCTCTACAAGACAGATGAATTAGAAATAATAATTCCTTCTGAAGCCACCATTGTAGAATAAGGTTAAAAAAAAATTCCTCTCATTGAAGTGTGTATCATATACCTGGCAGGTAAACCCAAAGAAACTCCCTTCTGTTATTAGCTAAATCCACAGGAGACAGCAAGGTTTGAAAGATGTATGACCTTGGTGCATTGCTGGAGCACAGGAATTCTACCATGCTGTTGAATGCAGTGCCTTCATTTTTTTTCTTTTTTTTTTTTCCTGATATGCTATGACATATTTAGCAGTGGAAGGGTTGATGTCGTGATGAGTGTAAGATTCTTCCAGATTTCACGTCTTTAAAATGATATAGGAGGGTTTAATTTGGGTGTTTTTTTGAAGTACAGTAAACAGTGTCATAATGATTCACTTGTTTTCTTAATCATTGCTTTTCATGTAACCCACACTGACTACTTTATAGTCTGGATTTTATGTAGTATCATACTTATGCAAAATTGACTGGTATACAAGCTCAGTGGTAACCTGAATGTTTGATGGATCATTTCCTAAGCACTCAGTTAACACTAAAAAGATTAACATGACAACCAAAAAATGAATTATAGAACACAGGATCTGAAGAAATGTGTTTCAGAAGCATAAAGTTATCTCTGAAACAAAATTATAGCAAAGGTTTGTGGAAATAAACCTGGCCGTTTTCAACGGTACTGAAAACTGTGAAATATCTCCTTGAGCTCTCCAAAGATGCTCCGATGAGACAGAACAGCTAAATGAGAATGAGGAATTGTCTTTTGCTGGCCTTGCTCACTGTAAAATTCTACCTGCAGAAACTAACACAATTATCAGACATGAAGACAATCAAAAAACGGCATCTAAACAAAATGCTATCTAAACAAAAATAAAATCAGTGATTCAAGAAGTGATGCTTTTCATTGTTGTTTAAAAACCCAACCAAACCAAAAGCCCAAGCCCACTGAGGTCAATTAGCCTCAGCAATAGAAATACAATCATACCTATTTCCGGTTCTCTGACATGTGCATACTTTTATCAAATAGCAACATTTCTATCAAGTAGCAGCATTTTTGTCAAAGAGCAGCATTTTTATCTCTTGCTGCAAGGCACTTGGTCTTTCAACAATATGCAATAATTGCACATCTGTCTGTGCAAATTATCAGTCTTTGTAGAATATGCAAGCATCATAACCTTGGTTGCATGCATGATGTGGTGCTGTGTGCACAAGCACTGCATGCAGGAAATGCCTCTAGAGGGTTCCAAAGCTATTTAGAGAATTCTCACCCTATTACTTTTCCTTAGAATATTATTTTTCACTAACAGTGTATTTCTTCTGAACTTTGTCTTTCCACTCCTTTACTTTTTAATTCTTCATTGCCACAATCTTTCTCTCTCATTAATTTTTTTCATGCCTATTCTTACAGTTTTCATTAAAATTTCATCCTCTCTTTTGTTGCTCCCTTTCTGGCTCCTTTTGAATATGCATCTAAACTTCAGTCTCTACTGTCATTGTCTTAGAAGCAGAATTTGAGACCTTTTTGCTCCTGTATGAAGATCAATGGGGATGTCTTGCTCCATGACAGAGTTTTAAACTCTGAATTCAAGGTCTCCCTTGAGCCCCAAATCATCAACATCAAGAAAGACAGTATTTCACACATACCCCTATCCTTTGTATGTCTTATTCTTTGCTGTGGGTTTTAGTTTCTTTTTAAAGTCTGGAGAGTTATATTATGATACTTATTGGAATTACTTTCTTAGGTTTCCAAAATCATAGTTTTCAAGCTGTCTTGCTCTTTCCCAACACTGAGTCTCTTGTCAGTGGATAGTGGGAACTGCTCCTTCAATTACAGCTTCAAAGAAATCGATACCTGTGCTGGCATGCAAGTTCATTGGTGTTTGTGGGCAGGAGGAAAGGTTAAGAATCAGTGATTTGATGCAAACTAGGAACATTTTTTTATTTTCCTGACAGGTGTAACACTGTGCTACTTTGTATATGGGTAGTAACCAATGTGTATCAACAACATAGGCAGAACACCACACGGAGAAAATAGAGATGTCTGCATTCCTCGCAAGAAACAGTTAAATAAAAAGTATGATTTACCTTTTTGGTAATTGTTAATTTTTAGATATGAAAGGCAATTGAAGTCTGAATGTGGTCCTTTGGGATGAAACCCTGGTTCCCCTAAATGTGGTGGAAGCATCAGCCCAGCCAGGGACCTGATTTTGACTTCTACCTTATATGTGTCTAGGATGAGTAAGGTGAGAGTAAAAAAAATTGTTTCCTTTTATTCTGTTGTTGGGGTTTTGGGAGTTCCTTTCTTTTCTCTTGAGGATTTTTCTCCCATATATGTTACCGAGGCAACAAATTGCTGGGTACTTGGGAGAAACAAAAGAACTGGCCACAGAGGGGAGGACTGGGGCTACTGTCCTCACCTGGCTGTGTGCCCGGGACTCGGGACTTGGTGTGGAGATGGGCAGACCACTCTCATCAGCACTGCGGGTTTCCTGCTGGTCTTCCTCTCTGCTGGAGAAACCCCGGGATCCCAAACCTGTCCCTCCCTGCCTCGCTGGGAGCTGAGCTGCAGACCCTGCTGCCTCAGCCTTCGCTGCTCTGCAGCCCTGCCCGTCCTGCCTGCCGAGACCTCCGGGGATTCCTACCACAGCTCCGCAGCTCGATACATCTCGCCTGCCACCCGGAATTTGTGCTCCTACTACTGTTCCAGCCTGCCTGGACAGGAGAGCCCGGACAGACCCCAGGATCAGCTGCCCAGGGAGGTTTGTGAAGCCTTTCTTCCATCCCTTCCCGGACCCCAGGCCGCCATCACTGCGTGCTCCCCGAGCTCGCTCCGGAGCGCCCCCTGCAGCCGCGGGGGAACCATCGCACCTGCCCTGCTCACCGGGAGCCGCCAGCGCCCCTGCCGGCTGTGACTGGAACTGCACCAGAGGGGAAAGGGCCTGACAGCCGAGAGAGGCTGCACTGGGTTTGTGGTTCTGTTTGCTGTCACCACTGTAGTTATTGTTGTTTGTTTGCCTGTTTATATATCTGTATTTTAGTAAAGAACTGTTATTCCTATTCTTTATATCTTTGCCTGAAAGCCCCTTAATTTCAAAATTATAATAATTCAGAGAGAAGGGAGTTGCATCCTTCATTTCAAGGGAGGCTCCTGTCTTCCTTAGCACACATCTGTCTTTTCAAACCAAGACATCTGTGCCACCAGGAAGTGTGCTGTATTTTCTACAGTTGGAATAAACCATGAGTAGAAAGGAAGTGTGAAAGGAATAATCAGTGGCATAAGAATGGATGCAGTATGTGTCATGGCACAATAAGATGATATAATTTACATGTATGTACAGTACAAGCAAAGGCCACAAAGAGCTCTTTTTCAGTTGTTCCTTCAGCTGTATCATAAGGAAATACTCAAGAATAAGGAAAATATCTTTTAGAGCTTTGCTGAAGCCTCTCAATACCCACATGAAGAGTGTGGCAAAGGAGTTGGCCGGCAGTTTTGAGTATTGATAACAGGAAAATGGAATTAAACTCAAAGTTCATTAGCACAATTGTAAATTTGCAATTACTCTGTGTTATATATATGCATGTACATACATCTAGACACATTTATATACATATGCATATATGTATATACACACACCACTAATGAAAAGCCAACCGACAAACAAATCAAAACCAAAAATAAAGCACAAGTGATGCCAAAGCCACCTCTGTAAAGCAAAGCATGTGGTTATGTTGGCATGGTAAAACTCCTAATGAAAGAATTTAAAGTTAAATTGCTTATTTAGTCATTCTTAAATTTGTGTTTAAGCAGGACGGTCTTAATCTGAGGAAAATACAGGTTTTTTTAATTTTCAGTTTTTTGAAAGCAAGCAATTGTTTTGCACATGCTCATTTGCCTTGAGAGATGAAAATGCATATTCCATTGACTGAGAAAGCAAAGGGAAATAAATTTACTATTATTCTTTCAAGTGAGTGATGTGAAGAGTAGAAGGAAGGACGGTACATCTTGTATGGTGTTTTGCCCTTCTACAGGCCACTATGTGGTCACAATGTGCCATGACTTACATTAAGCTTATGATCCAACGTAATTCCCCCATCATTTTCTATAGGATGTTTTTTTTTGACTAGTCATTTCCCATTTTGGTGAGAAGGATTTAAAAATGCAAGTACTATTTAATTTCAGGAGAGGAATGAGCAGGTCACTGTCTCTAAATGCCAGCACAGCTCTGAATAGTAATAAAAAAACCTCTGTTATTTTCATTTATGACTGAACAAAAAAAAATGGGCTGAATTGAAGTACCTGTTATTCAGTTGAGATGTTGGGAAATTTAACAGATGCCTGTGAGGCACAGCATGTTGTCTAAAGAGTTTCTGGAGTCTCTGAGTACGTGACCAACATGATCAGTCTGGAATGAAATAGCTGGGAGTGATCGTGCATTGGAGAGGCACTAGGTTATCTTTCCAGCTCCCTTCTGGTGCCCTGTATGGGGATAATGTTGCTATTATATGCCAGCACCAGGCAGGTGCAGCTGAATTCACCCAGGCTGATGGATGCCTGTGGTCTAGGCTGAGGTGCCACCGCCAGCAAGAATGCCCTTCCTTAGAAGGAATGAGAGCATATCCCACTGATCTTACATGCTAAGATCAGTTCCTAGTTCTTCAGTGCCCCTGTGTTGAACAGGTAAACATATAGATAAGTTTATAAATATGGTTTATTCTTGTGTAATTCCTTGTTTTCATTTGGGCTGCTTGAATATTTAATGTTAAAATATATTTATTATATCAGAATGGGGGCCGTCATTTTTTTCCCCCTGTTGCTCAATATCATATCATGCCAGGAGCAGCAGGAGGCCCTCACCAGCATGGTTCCTCTTGCTGACTGATGTTCCCTGGCTGAATCTTAGATGCTAAAACACCAAGCTGCAAGCCTGGCTGAGTGCAGGCAGCCTCTCAGAAAGGAGAGGTTGTGGAGTCATTTTCTAACACCTGAGGTTATTCTGTTCCCACTGCTTTGAGATTTTGCTCAGTATTCTATTGTTTCATGATAATTTTATATCAAATGGTTTGCAGGTTCAGCACAGCATTACCAGGACATACTGAAAACCAGTACTTCCAATTCATAATCAGAAAAAAATGGGACCTACAGTCAGAGATTTAAATAAATTATTTGGAAACTGCTGCATTGCAATATCTGTGAAATTGCTTCCAGGCTTTTTAAAAGCAGCTTTTTCACTTGAGTTTCTGTTTGGATTTCATGCAAAGCATGTTCGTTTATCTACAAATGAATCCTAATGAGGAGCCTTTCAGGTTTCATGATGTGCAAAAGATTTCTGCAGAAACTGAAGCCACTCGCATACAAATTTTTCCTTACCTTGTTTCACTGGTGGATCCTTTGATACCAGAAACGAATTTTTCAAATCTGACTCCTCAAAGCAGTTGGTAGCTTAGTAATAACATTTCAGCACCTGCAAATGCCATATTAGAAACACTTTCATGATTCCCCCGCGCCCCTGCACCAGGACTCGCTGCAAAAATCTTCAGGATTTTCTCTGCAGTCAATTTTACACTTGGTAACCCAATCTATCAAGAATATTCCCATTTGTATAGCAATATAGCCTTGGACTTTCTGTAAATTTTAAAGTATCTGTAGGGATTAAAGTAAAATTATATTTTTGCTATGACAGAAAATAATGTTCCCAAGTATATTTAACCAACATAAACATTTCTTTCAATAACAGTGAACATATTTATTTTGACTGTTGCTGTGTTTGCACCTACTGTTGTTTTTTTTTTGGAAAGGTTTTGTGTGTTTTATTTAATGGTTCAGTGGCAATATAAAAGTTAAGATGAATAGGAAAATAGATGACATCTATAGATTTAATTGATACTTTAAATAGTTTAATTGTTTAATATTGTTTATATCAGATTTATTTCCATCATAGTCCTAGTATTTGCATGATTCTTTATATATTTTTCATGTGTTGATTTTACCTTGAGAAATTTCACTCTCATTTCCTTAAATGCAAGATAACCAGTCTCCTGTTTGTGGCAAGTAAAACAACAAAGAGAAATCAATAAAAAATACACAACCTGAAGAAAAAAACATATTCATGAATGTCATTCCTTTTCCTTATAGACACAATACAAAAAATCTAAGTGCTAAAATACTGTAATATGAATCCTAGTGTAGGTATGTAATTCCTACTAAAGAAGTTTCATGTTATAAACAAAGTACATGTCTCAAACCAGAATTTTATGACTTGTTAAACTCACTTGGAAAAAAAAAAGACAAAAAATATTGTGTCAGGTACAGATCAAAAATTTTGTGTTCTGTGCTGTTTAGGTAGTAAAAATCATTTTCTCTGTGTCTGCTTGATAAAATACTTTACTGAAAGTGTTAGAATTTTAAATAGAATTCTATCATTTACAAAGCAGAGAAATCCAGGAGCCCTAAAATATCTGCCACTGTCTTAATGAAAATTTTAAGGAGTTTTTGGGCAAAGAGAGTAAATATGTCAGTACTTGTGTATTCAGAACACACAAAGTCCACTTTCCTTTTAAAATCTTTACTCAAATACTTTTCTGTATTGAGTTTTAATTACCTCTGCACTTTTGTTATTGCTGTCAATTTTGTTTACTTTAGGTAGAAGGTTTGACTCCCTCTAAGGTGAAGAGCAATTCAGATTATCCTGTTTTAAGCCAAAAATGAACAGTAAATAAAATTATTTGTATCACCACTGTCAACTGAAATGCCTTTGTGCTGCTTTCCTATGGTGCTAGAGCTACATACAGCATTAGGATTTCTGATGAGCAGCTGTTTCTAACATTTTATATTTGGCCAGTATTTCTTATCAATGTATAGGTCACTTCAGATTCCATTTGTCATATCCAAGGGCTTGCAGAATATTCCAGTAGCAAGAATCATTCCCCATCTCCCAAGACCCAAGACTGAAGCCAGTCTCGTATCTTCTTTGTATTTCTTTGTCAAGAAACCTTGGCATGTTTATGTTTCCCACTTCTCTATTTCTACTATACATCTCAGGGTTTTGATCCTAGAATTCTCCAAGAGATGGGCTGCAGATAGTATCCTGTACTGACTAGCATTCTGGCATTTACGTTATTTCAGGCATCTAATTCTCTGCCATTTGAGTGTATCAAAGGGTATGAGAGTTGGGGATGTTAACTGAAATTTAAAAAATAACTAGAAATTGTAAAAATATCCATTTTGTGTGGGCTATTTGTGCATTTGTGGCAGATCTTCTTGGGAAAAAAAATGCCCCCACACCCCCTTGCCGACACCTTGACATATAGCCTTGTTAATCCAAAATCAAATGATAAATCTCTGTGCCTGCTGCTTGGTGGACTTGAGAGTTTACTACATAGCCACTTCTTAATACATACTTGTCTAGTCAAGAGTTTTAAGTGAGAAAGAGAAGGCAAACACACTTCTCTATCTTTGAGAGCTAGTGGGAAAAACTAATGTGGGCCGTTAGACCTTAGATACAGAAGCATACAGATTCAGCTTTTTCTTGGTTCTCTGTCAAATGAAAAAAATCTAATTCCTCCAATCTTTCCTACTCTGGTACACAATTTCTCTAAATATCTTGCAAATGAGGTAGTTGCATTTTAGGTTTTGCATGGATGTCAGGGCTTATGCTCTAAGGTGAATAAATATAAATTGTTCACTGTAGAATAAGCTGTGAATGCAACAGGGCTGGTAAACACTGCAAATAGTAAAAGGAAAGTACAGAAATCAAGGGATTCTATAAGCTTTATGAGCTAAGGTTTTCTTTTTAGCTTCTAAGAATATTTTGCATTGTTCAAGTGATTGTTCCTTGGATGCCTCTTCTTGATGAATAGATTCAGCACATCCCAAATAGCATCCTTTTTCTACATGCTCAATCCTAATAGATTTGCCCTAGTGCTTCAGAAAAAGCTTATTTTTAATGTACATCAGTAATTCTCCAGGTTTTAGAATACTTGATTGGGAGTTGTGACTAAGATGGTTCCTTAAACCATCCTCTGGTCCTGAGGAAGAATAAAAGTGATATGGTTGGGTTTTTTTAGGTCTAAAAGTCACAGTTTCTTGTAGCCAATATTTTATGACTGGATGTACATCTACATAGCCATTCACTTCTGAGCCTCTTTTCCAGCGACCAGGTATGAGTGCTAACACACTAACTTTGCTTCAAAGTAGAAATCCTGAACAAATAACAGACATTAAATAAAAATTCCATGCATCAATAATAACAAATGTGAAGAACAGAGTCAAAAAATTCAGTGAATTCAACAATTCCAAACTAACAAACCTCATTTTCTTAGTAATTTGTGTCTTCCATCTCCCATCATAATACCTTCCTCTATCCAGATCAACAATTTATTTAATCTTCCTCACTGATTCCCTCTGCTATTATCTTCAGATCCTGCTCCTGTTATCTGGCCTATCCCACTGAATTACCAGCCACTTGCTGCTCTTTACAACATGGGAAACAGGATTTTTCCTTCATCCTTGGGGAAGAGGATGGTGTGCAGCTGTACCCCTGTGGCCAGCGAGTGGCTATCTGGGCTGTGCTCAGGTATGTAGGTCCTCAAATTTGGATAAAGCCTTTGAGACTCCTCTGTCAACTGAGTCAGACCTGGAAAACAAGATCAAAAATGTGTGAAGAGGTGAGGGAAAGGAAAGAATGATATCACAGGGCTTTAATTTCCTGAAGAAATGAAGTTAATGCATAGATGGAACATTATCTTTGTATTAGATTTGCTTGAACTTTGTAAGATTTATTTTCAAGAAAAGGGTCAAAAGAGAAAAGTTTCTGTTGAGAGCATTTTAAAAGACTATACTTAAACCTTTATGAAGAGAAACCAAGAGAATCTATGGAAAATTAAAATTGAAATTCTACATCAACAAACTATTTTTGGAAGAAAAGTCTCAGTGTATTCTCATTTCAGAATATGATCTCCTTTTCATAATCAATGTCAAGGTCCCTCATAATACCTATTTCAGACTTTTTCTGAGGAATATCACAAGGCACATAACAAAGAATAGCATCTATACTTAATGAATTACCTGATAAGGTATCCCTTTGGGACAATGAGCCAAAGGGAATTGTGAGATGCTAGAGTAAGTAGACAATAAAGTAAAAAGTACAGTAAGAAGAAAAGTTAGCTTTTACTAACTTCAGGTATTCTAATGCCCCCCCCCCCCTCCCCCATTTTTTTTTTTTTTTTGGCAAAGGGGAATAAACAAGATTGATGTTCATTTTCATATTTACAAAACTAGATAATGTCTTCTGTATCTCTTCAAGAGTAGTTGATTTACAATTAAAATTTCCTTAGTCTATATGATAGAAAGTAATTTACCAATATCAACTTGAGGTTTCAATAACAGATATTAAAAACACAGACATAGCACAATAACATTTTATATTGTATGAAACTCTTCCTATCTGATCAATAATGTATTTCTTCTTAATTATTCAATATTATTTAGTGAAAATTTTATGCCTACTGGAATATTAATATGATATAATAAGTGTAAATACACCCATTTAAATTAAAATACTTTAGCAAAAGTTTTTATGCACTGATAGTCATGACAAAGCAAAGTAATCTATTGAAGTGCAAAACAAAGACAAGGAATTATAGAAATCCTAAAGAATTGCAGGAAAATTATCTTTATAAATCATATAGTTGATTTTTTTTCTTTCAAACACTATTGCATATATAAACAATCTATCTAAAATATTCATAAATATTCTGTGTTTCTATTTATTTTTCATGTCCTGTGTATAAATTTTCCATTTCTCAGAACTTTTAGGAATAAAAAATTCTCCTGTTTAGTGCTATACAATGTCAGTCTCACATCTCCAGGAATTTAGATTTTCTTTTAACTGAAAAGGTTCATTCCAAATGGAGAATATCCCAGATTTTATATTCCTGTGAGAACCACGAAAGTACTACCAAGCTGCTGGATAAATTTATGTAAGGGTGATAATAAAAAGCAGACAACCTTCATAGTAAAGAGCTGCTCCAGATCCATTGTAGACTTCAGGCAGTGGCTACAATCCTGGATTCACTGATCTTGACAGCAGAAGTCTTCTGATGGGACCTCATTGTACAATGGTGCAAGGGGAAGATCTCATTGCATGTCCCCTCTGCTGAAGGTGTCTGACCACAGTTGTCCATGATACCTGAGAAAACAGGGAGCAAGGAAAGATGAAAACAAATGGCAAAGAGGTTCTGCAGAAGGAGCAATGAAAATGTTCACAGAACTTCTTAAAATTCTGCTTCATGCCAATACCATTATGTATTTATTTGGGAAGTAAAAACAAACAAACAAACAAAAACATAGCAAGCTCTTTCTCCCCCAAAAAACCAACTAAATAATGTTGTAGAATAGGAGATAAAGGAAGTTTATGAGATACAGAGATCTGATTTATGAATACTTTAAACATGCAATCTTGTACAGTCCTTGGAGTAATAATCTCAGACAAATTGGAAATTTATCTGTAATTTAAGGTGTATAGCTACCTAAACCTTACAGAATGTGCAGATTCCAGTACTGAGGCTGCCTTTATGAGGACTACCTCAGGTAGTGCCACACCACATCCAGTCATCCCACACTGACGTTGCTGCTGTGTGGGGGTGTTCTCTGGGTTAATGCACATGCTTAAGTTACTTTGCTCAATGGGACCTACAGCACTGTGAAATTTTGAAAAGAGAAAGAAGACATTAATTAGAAAACAGATCAAATTCACAGAAGCAAATCAGAGGGGCAAGAATGGATTGTACTACATTTCCCCTTTCACTATAGAATATATTGCTATTTCATTGGTAGAAATGTTTATTTGCACTGCAGCAGCACCTTATTGTCACAGCTACATGTTTCAAACTATCAAAATGTAATAGGCCTTACTAAACTGCTGCTGGTGGATAAGATATGATGCTTATAACAAAGCCAACAGAACAAAAAAATAAAGCCAACAGAAAATGGATATTCCTCTCTCAGAGATGCAATATTAGGAATAAAGCAAAAAACCTAGACAACTTAAAATAGCAGAGGTTATAAATAACACTGTAAACTGCTCAGAGATATTCTAACTAAAATAGGCTGAGCTATCTCAACCATGGGGTGCCCTCTGAAAGGCCACATACCTTGCATATACCCATGCTTAGATAGGAGTCTGTTGCTGATTCAGGTCTGGACTTTAATTTGTAATAACACTTCATATAGTTTCTTTCTAACTTTTGCCTCATGTATTTTTTATTCTTCAATAAATGCATAAATCCAAAGTACTGAAAAAGAGAATAAGCTGAAAGAGGACAGCTATACAGACACCAGCCTGCTAAGGTAGACCAATGACCCCTTTAGCCTGTATCTTTCAGCTCTTTAAACAACCTAGAGAGTGCCCAAAGTCATCCCCATGGGACATCACTTGTGGTTCTTCTCTATCCTAGACAGAAACTATTAAGTCTTGACCCTTTGTGTTCTGTCTTTACATCAGCTTTCAACTCATAAAATATTTCCCACCTCCCAAGTCTACATGTGTGGCAGCTTTGTTCCTGTCCCAGCTTTAAGTGTTGACTCTTCTCAAGTACTTCTGAAAGATCCAAATACCTTATGTCCACTGAATCCTCTTCATCCATGCATTTAATTACATGCTCATAAAGTACCAGGAGGTTAGTGAGACAGTGTTGTTCTTCACAAAATCCTAGCCCTTCTTGGTTATAAATTCTTCTCTTTTATCAGAGATGGTGGTCAGCCACCAGTTTCCAGAAACCCCATTCCCTTTGCCTTTATTCATTTATTTTCAGGAAAGGTTTAACAAATATTAAAAGGTTTACATCAGTGCTTCCATGTGCTGCAAGGAACGCTCTCCAAGAACCCCAGTATCTGGGCTGAAAAGAAAAAAAAGGAGAGAGGGAAGGGAAAAAAAAATTCTCTCTTTTACCCTCTGATCGTTCCCCCATTTTTGATACAATGTTTGGGGAAAAACTAAAAGTGACATCTCTAGTGCAAAAGCAGTGGACCTACTGCATTTGTTGTCATTAAGGTTTAAATTCATAAATACTATAATTACAGTTAGCAGTAAGCGATATGAGTGAGAAGCATAGCCACTTGTTCAAATCCTGCATTGTTTGCCTATGTGGGAAACCTTGAGAATTCTAATTTAAGACTTTAAGTCACCTCTAAGATAGGGAAGTAGAGTTGTTTGTTATAAAGGGAGGCACAATACTGTAATTACTTTTTATGCCACTGTCAGCATCTTTAATAAGTAACTGTGCTCTCCTCAGCCTGTGTACTAAACCTTGATGCAGTGGGTATAGAATAAAATAGGCACTTCTTTGTCCTGCTTTGTCCTTTCTATTAAAGTTGTGCAGCTAAAACTGAGATAGATACACTATTTTCTAACTAATGATTTGAAAAGATGATTATTTAATTTATTTGTGGCGTTATTGCACACTTAACACAGGACTCATCACGAACAGATTTTGGGGTTTGCAGAGTGCTCATCATGCACAGTAGGGGAAATACAACCTTTGGCATAATTTTCTGTTTTTCTCATACATGTCAAAATCTTGTCTGTTCTATGGGTATTGATCCCCTTTTTCCTTTTAAACATAATAAATCTGTTAATAAAAATTAATAACATAATAAATTGAACTCAGCTATTCCTAACTTTAATCTCAGAACCTGTCATATCTACCTCAACCTGTAGAATCTTGTCTCCTTAGTCCTGTTTCCCTTTTTCACTGAACCTTTTCAGAAAAATCTCATCTCCTTTTAAGTCTTGGATTTATAAGCTGTGACAATTCCAGTAGCATTACAAGTTCAATAGCTGTGGTAGTTAGTGGGTGGCAAAACCAGTAGCTGTTTAAGGGACTTTCTGAATAAGTGATCAGATACATTCACAGAGTGATGATTTAGTTTCAGACTATAGGCCATAGGTCATCCTCAACTTTTCACCTGCAATGAAAGAAAATACTGTCTTTCTTTTTATATTGCCAAGAGGAATCTGTGTAACCTGTTCTAATTACTTTCCCCTCACAGTTAAAAACGTGTACCTGATTAAAATGCTGCATTTGTCTAACTTCAGCTGCCAGCCATAGGATCTTGTTATGTTGCCAGCTGCTAGGCTGAAAGCTCATTATCAATACCATTATTAATTTAATTGATATTTTGTTGCTGCTTTAAGATTACACTCTTAACTGGTATTTCTAAGTGTGCTGTAAAGTCATGTGAAACATTACGCACTGCTGCCAGTCATTTGGAGCAGAGCTCTCCCCTATCATTCACTTGAAAAACTGGATGTACAAAAAGAGCAACTGGAATGAGAATGGACAAGTCAGGTCTGCCAGTGAGTAACTCCTACATTGCTCCTGCTTCTCATAAACATAAATGGCTCAGCAAAGTGCATGCAGTGGATAATCACATCCACTGAATTTTATTGTCTAGATGCTGGAAAGCATAAATTTAAATTCTGAACAGCTGTCGTGTTTCACCACATTCCTGACCCTTTTGTTTTTCAAACTTACAAATATTCACATGAATATTATTATTATTATTCCAAAGGATTTTTTGAGAATAGCTACTCTACTGTAGAGACATGTATTTGCACGCAAATAACTATTTCTGCAATAAAAAGATTAATATATTTTTCCATTTAAAAACACAACCAACCAATCAAGGAAGAGAAACAAACTCTAAGATGACCATTGACATGCCCTGAATAGAGAGTAGCAAACAACTGAATCCACGAAATGTTTCAGGACTTTTTGTCTATCTGTCAAGTAGGTCTAAATAATAGGCATTTTCACATAAATAAATCTTTGTTTACTGAACAGAACTCAGTACAGATTTTGTTTACTATGAAAAATTTCCTGTTGTTCTGAAAGCAAAAATTATTTTCATCCATTTCTGATACAGAAAGAATGCTATTAACCATCAAAAGCTGGTCTTTAGAACAGTCTTGGCTTTCGAAATTTCTAAATGTGCTTGCCTGCTTTTGGTGCTCCTGCAGTGTGAAATGTTATCTCGTTAGGTCACCGCTTTCATTCACTGAAGTGCTGGAAGTGGAGCAGGTAATTGTGCCTGGATAGATAAAACACATTCTCAATACCTCTGTTAAAATATTAGGACTGCTGGTCAGGAGTTCTCAGACTTGCTCAGGAATTTTAGGTTCACAGTGTTCACAGATGAAAGTACAAACTATTTGATCTCAATGCACATGCTGACATCTTTGATGGGTACAATGAAGTCTTTTTGCTATGCTTGTGAGTAGCTGCAGGAGCATATTTACAGCTCAGTGACTGTTTCTCTTTTCATTTACAGCAAGAAAAGTAGTATAATATTTGTTTCTGTTTTAAGAAGTCAATGGTCTTAATAACGTGTCTTTTCTTTCAAGTGTGAATGGAGAGAGCAGAATATGTTCCCTAAATGTCTGTTTCAGGGAAAACTAAATTAGATCTGATTAGCTTTTTATCAAATTAATAGGAGCCCATCATTTGTGAAGCAGACAAGTTTATGGGTGTGTAAAATGTGACAAGATATTTCTCTAATTTGCCCTTTAGCTATTTTGTGGAAATCTATTTTTCACTGCCTGGAGATTTTAAACCTTTCCCAGATCTATTTTAGAAACTGGAGAGACCTCATTGTCTTTCTTGTGAATTTTCTACCCTGAAACTAGGTCTGGTGATGAACAAATGTACTCTGTATGCTCTTGGCACTGGCACTAACAGCTTCAAACTAGAAATTAATTTTTAAACACCAGGCTTCTGTGACCACTGCACTGCTATTAAGCTCTCTGACATGATCTTCAGTTTTCCTCTGTCACAGTTGATAACAGTTTTTTCTTCCTTTCTTTTTTTTTTTTTTCTTTTTGAGCTCTATTTTATGGTGCTTGTTGCCTTTTCCTGAAAACTAATATTTAAAGCAAAGAATATTAGGAAAAAAAATACCAAGCATAGAACAGGTAAAATCTGGTCATGTCAGAGTTTTCACTTTATCTGCAAATAATAGAATTTCAGTTTGGCTCAGCTGTTTGCACCTTGGTGGAAAAACACCATATTGACAATTTTCTGTTCCTTTCAATGGCTGTTGTGCTGTAAAAAAAATCTGCAGCTTCAGTGGACCCAGCAATCGAAACCTCTTAAAGAAAATACTTGAAAAGGAAAAGCCATCTGTCTTGTCCAAAGTTTTCTGCTTGCTGTCAGAAGAGAATAAGCTGGAACACCCATTTTCAGCCTGGCCATTTTAGCTGTCTTCTAAAATGATCCTTGGAGTCATGACTTTCTTGATTGGCATCAAAATACTGATGAAGATCTCTGATATGTAGTAGAAGAAGGATGAAGCTGAAGAAGCTCAGATGGGAATTGGGAAGCATACACTTCAAATGTACATCTCTCCACTCCTCTGGGACCAGTGCTGAATAGGTTTCAGAATACCCGAGAATGAAAATTAAAATCCATTTTACATCTTAAATTCATCATGTCAGAAGAATTTAACACTTCCCTTAAGATTTCAGAAGGTAGAAGCCTAAGGCTTAGAGCAAGCAAAGTAATCATGCAAATAATTCCATCTCTTTTTTTCTCTTTTTTTAGTGTGGTAATATTTAAACTACTGCAAATTATACCACTAGAATGAACAAACATGATGCAACAGAAGATTTAAATATGAACTTGGGCTGATTAAGCTTCATGTTTATGTGCAAAGTGCAGGTGCTATCAGTAACATGTTGAACTTCCTTAACTCAATGTTCTCCAGACTTTGTGGTAAAAGCCCAACCAGAACTGTGCTGTTACTAAAAATATTCATCTCTCTCAGGCTTCTTGATTTCATCTTCAGAAATTTGGATGTTCTCTATGTTATGGCTTGCTTCAAAAGTCCATCAATCATGGATATTTTGTGTAAATATCCAGAAAAAAACCTCCTTGCAACTTGGAATATTAAGGGATGGATAAAATTCTGTCCTTGTTGAAATCAACATCTGTTCTGCTTCTGAGACTAGTCTAGATCAGATTGCAACCTGCCAATTAAAACAGCAGATACTTTCTTTGCCTTCACTAGACTTCAAAAAGGAAGATCCAAAATTCCTCTCTGCTTTGGTTTTGGAGTTCCAGGGCATTTGCTTTGTTTAGAATTAGTTTGGATGGGACTATTTCTTTCAGAAAATAAACGATATTAGAATGTGTAAGTGAAAATACAGAGCATACAGGATAACTTTTCTGAAGGTGTTGTTATGAAAGCTCAAATATTTCTAAATTCTTGTCTTCCTTCTGAACATGGGCCTTTAGCTGAAGCAAAAACTTTACTAATGGTATGGCCCGGCCCTTGCTATATGTTATTGTTTCTACTGAAGAGTAAGTAAGCTACAGTATCACACCATGTAGCAGCTGTGTTATGCTCTAGGTATTTAATATATATTCTAATTTTTCTAAAAGCAATTTCTTTATATCACTGTGCCAGTTAAAATATTCATTTGGTATGATAGTAAAATAAAGGTTTTACCTTTATGTTGCCGATATAGACTGTCACAGTAATTTTGTAAATGAATTTATACGAAATTTATATATATATATATATTACATATCATAATAATAGACAAGCATCATTTACCTTATGGTATGTGTTGATACTAACTTTAATGCTAAGGCAGGTTCCAGAGTTTTTGAGTCCATATTTTATGGTCTTGAATATTTTATCCTAACAGTAAGACTGAGTAAGGTTTAGTTCACACACGTCAATGGTTTTAATGCAGCAACCTATTCAGCTGGATCTAAGACATAAAAATTCTTCAGCTTGCTTGGGAGGCTTATTCAACACAGTGAACTTGAGCTCAGCTGAATCACAATGTGGCAATGCAAAGGTGCCTACAGAAAACTAAATTAAAATTATAAATTAAAAATTCAGAGCAGAAGCTATTGTGGAAAGTTTGCCCTATGTAGAAACAAAATGTTGGAATGCTTGAATAAGTTATTGTTCCATGTAGAGTATCAAATTTCTCTCTTCCAATTTATTCTGAAATGCAGTGAAAGCTGAAAAATATTAAGCCTACTGGTTTTCTGGGATAAGAATGAAAGAATGCAGTTGTGAGCTCTCATTGATTTGCTGAGTGGTCATTCAGTCTCCGGAGTTTGTTGTTTTGTGATCAGGGCATGAGGATTAATATATTTGAGTAGGAATTCATTAATATGTGTGTGTTGTCTTTTCTAGCTCACCTATAATTTAATGATTACAACAACTTCCACACATTGACTACTTCCTTAAAATCATGCATGTCATAACAATAGTTAAGTCATCATTTCCAGCCATAAAGTCACAGTTTTTTTTTAATAGAGCAATCTACAGGACATGGATTAACTTGGCTGGAGAGCTGGAGAAAAATTGTGAATCACAAAGAGGCTGGGAGAGGATTTGCTTGCTCTAAAATATGAGCAGTTTTTACTGGAGTTCTGAAGTGTTCTCTGTAGCCACATTTTGACACTTGCTTCCCTTGTCACAGAAGGAGGGTTTAGTGAACGACACTGTATTTTGTAGTGATGCAAATACCAGAGTTGTGGGGTCCACTGCATGGCTGACAGGCAAGGGGAGAAATGGTCACAGTGACAGGGGCACCCTACTGGGTAGCAGCAATGTATCTGCTCCCAGGGATACCATCTGAAAGGCAGAGACATCAGATAGTGTTTTATGAAGGACTCAGTCATCTGGCAAAAATCAACAGTATCTGAGCGTTCTTGGACTTCTTGGTTGGTAAGGACTCTAAATTGTCTTACTGTGTGCAAAGGTAGTGGACAAAAACCTATCTACTTAAGTTGAAAACTGAAAGAGGATACGTGACAAAGTAGGATGAGATAAAATATCTCAGAACAGAATTTAAAAGTTCTTGAAAAGATGGATGAAGATCGTGATTACTGCAATAGCATTTTCTAAAATTTTTCCTATGTAGGACAGTGGAAGAGAGAGCCCTGCAGGGCTGTGAAATAAGAGCAGATCTTTCACATTCCCTACTCCCTCCTCAAATTAAATACCTTCTGTGGTGCCTAAAAAAGGAAAAAGTTATCCTGAGAAAAAAGCCCTTCTCTTTTCTTACCACTGGCACAAGTAAATGTCTATAAGGGTAGATTTTGTTGGAGTATTTTAACACAGATTGTAGTTGCTGGTGTGTTTATGCCCAGAAACTAAGACTTCACTATAAATCATGTAAATTAGTTGTACTGAGTTACTGAAAAAAAATAATTTTTTCAATTAAAAACTGCATATTTTCTTTTAATGCATGCCATTCTGAGATAAATTCTTGCATATAATTTGCTCACTCGTATTGAAATGGAATGGTTAAATGATACTTAATAGTAGTGGTAAAATGTCTGAATTGTGGGTAATAGGGGATGGCAAATCCAAGATATTTCAGTGCCTCCCTAAAATTTGCATGAAGTGATAGCTACTGCAAAAAGAGACTGTGAAATGCAATTCCTTGGTCTGGAAGTGAGTTGCTTCCATAAAGATGGTGTGAAGAAGTATTAATTGCAATAACTATGTCAGTTCATTAAAAACTTGCCTGGAATAGACATAGCACAAGTAACAGTATATATGAAAATGTCCATGTCCTGTTGTAAAGAAATCTCTTTTCTAAAGGGAACAAAATAATTTCTCCTTATCCTCCAACATTCTTTGATGGCCTTCATTTGCTGAAACACAGCAAACATGATTTAAGTTCCAGTCATCCTGAACTATCCTGGTGTGGTTGTTTTATTACTTTTACATCTTTCTTTCTTATAAAAGCTAATAATGAGCCCAATTCATTGTTTGCCATTTATATTTGTAAAAAGTGTAATTTTTCTAATGTAAATGGTTACAAGCTGAAATGTAAACTTCTCCTTTCTGGTCTGCAGGGGAAATTCACTGTGGATGAGTGCTTTGTTTATATCAAATATCAGCTAGCTGCTAGATTTTTATTAGCCAGTGATAACTGGGATGTTTCTGGGGTGACCAAATATAGCTGTCAAATATTCTTTTGGAAGAAGTGATCACATTTTGCAGCCATGGAGAACTCTAATATAAGGTCAAGGAGGTTTCAAAAGGTCATGGATGCTGTTTCACTAAGCTACAAAGGAGCTGATAAAGCAGTGTTGGTCTAGCAGAAATGATTCCCAATGGGAAGAGTTAATCAGGCTATCTTTGGCAGGTAGAAGGGCAGTGGAGAGAGTGCTTGGAGGAGAATGTCTCCTTGGAATGGTAACACCATAAAACTTTTTGGTTTTTAAAGTTTTAAATATGAAAGCAGCTAGCTTTTTTGTAGAAAGTATTTTGGAATACATATACATATATAGAGAGAGATTTGTAGACTTTTAGAAGTTTTTATTCACAAATCATACAGAATGTAGTTCTTATATCCATGCCATAGGATTCTGTCCTTATCCTCTGTCAAGTAATAATGGATTCTGAGCTCTTGCAAATAATTTTTGGTTGGAAGAATCTGGAGATTTTGTTAGGCTTCCTAGCTGTATTTATGTTCCTACTTCTGAGAAGAAGGAATACAAAATACACAGGCAACACTACTCTTTAGGATTCTCAGCCAGAACACTAGAATCTTATTCACAGAAAGCAGCGGCAGGTATCCCAAAATTTACTGTTGTAGAGGGCAAGAAGCAGACAACATTTTTCTGGTATATCAAAAAAATTTTGTCTTAACTTGGTAACACTTCATTTAGAAAAAGATACTATACTGTTTTCTAAAAAAAACAACCAACCAACCAAAAAAAAAAAAAAAAAAACAAATAAAACCCCAACCCAACTGTGTGACTGAATTTGTAAATACAACTGGAAGAGAACCTTTGCAGGAAAATGGCAGAAAACCTACTGGAAAGCTTATTAACAAATATATAGTTAGAAGAAAACAAAGTGAGGTTGTTTTTTGGTTGTTTGTTTCTAGGTTTTTTTTCAGTTTTCAAATGCACCTGTATTTTTTAGTAAAAATAATTTATCTGAGGATTATGTCACCTGCTCTGCAGTTTGTATCTTCCAGTAACAGTCTTATATGTATTTTCTCTTTAAGTTCTAAGTTTGTGTCCTGATTTTCAACACTGCAGATTTTCAGTTACCATTTTTACTCTTTACCATTAGTGCAACACTACCTAATTGCATATGAAGGCAGCAATTCAACAAAAACTGTGCAGCAGTCTAAGCAGGATAGGGTTGATTTCATTTGGATAATAAATGACCCAGGGAAAGTAATACTTGTTTATCTATATAGTTATATAGTGTGAATATATATATATCACTATATATATCTATATATCTATATATCTATATATCTATATATCTATATATCTATTTATCCATCTATCTATCTATCTATCTATCTATCTATCTATCTATCTATCTATCCATATATCCATATATCTATATATCTATTTATCCATCTATCTATCTATCTATCTATCTATCTATCTATCTATCTATCCATATATCTATATATCTATATATCTATCACCAGTTCTATGGTGAAGAAGTGATTCACTATCTACAATTAAATAAATAGGCTGTGTTGTCACATAGCAAGTAATACTCCTATCCACAGCATCAGGCAGGAAAAAAATCCTGGTAATGATTAGCCTGAAAGACAAGTAATTTAGAAATTATTCGTTCCCTCACATACAGTAAGGGAACACTCTTTAGTTAACTGTTCTCTAGCACTTTGAAAGAAAAGCAGAGAAATTAAATCTAGATAATTTTTCTTTTCTTTCTGTTTCAGTTAATCCTGCCCACAAATCCTAAAACATAGGTGGTGTCTGGAAGAATTTGCAGTCTTTTGTGTTGATTCACTGGCACAATAAGGGCTCAGGAAGATGAAGTGTGAGTGTAACCATACAGGTAATTCCTTACAGAAATAATGTCTGTGCTTACATTTAGATAATGGAATCTTACTGCATTATTACTATTATGATAATAATATATTACTAATTAAAAATAAATATAACATTGTGTTATATGTAAGCACTGCCTAAACTTACAGGCTTTCACAGTACCATGCGAAGATGCCATTTTTTTTTTATTAATTGCCCAGTTTTTCTTTCTCATTGACTTCATCATTCTTTTTTCACCTTGGCTGCATGTAACTTTTAGCACTAACTAGTAAAAGTCTGCCTCAAACCTATATAAAACTGATATTTGAAAACATCATGCATTGCATACTATTCAGAATATTAATAGATTTAGTAAGAGAAAAAAACCATACCAAACAATATTTGGCTTAATCCTGTTAAACGAGACTGGCTTACGAGTTATTCCTTTCCTGCAGAAAGCACATTAGACAGAAGATGAGGGAAACCCAGCTTTAGGAACCGCATTGCTGTGGCAAAGCAGCAGCCACTGGGTGCCACTGTTGATCCACGCGGCTTCATGCAAAATACTTCCTTTGGCAGAACAAATGTTTCTTCCCCCAAGAACAGCAGGTGCTCTCTTGACTGTTTGAACATCCCTACAGAGAAGAAGAGGGCCTGATTAAGGAAAAAGACTTTCTTCTTTCTCTTTTTTTTTTTTTCTTCTTATTTTTCTGATAAAAATTCTCTCTATGCAGCACCTCTGTTATTAGTTAGCCTTACTGAAGACATGTACAAGAACGTAAAACTGGAACTAAGTTTAAAACTGGGGTTACTTAGTGCTTTGTGTAAGGGTTGCATGTATTGTGATCTGCTGAATTCCAAGTCTAGTAGAGTCAAATGTAAAAAGGAGTCTTCTATTGTATGAGCATTTGCTAAGTTTTGAGTTATTGCAAACACGTGCCCCTGTTTTACCAGGCATGTTTTGTTTTTTAGTTTTTTGGTTTTTTTAGGTTTTTTTGTTTGTTTGTTTTTGTTTTTTTGGTTTTTTTTTTTTTTTTTGCTGTTGCTGCAGTTTGGAATGTGTTTGGAAACTGAGAATAAGGAACTTGCCCATATATGAAATAATATTGCTTTTGTAAAATCTATGTAAAAATGGGGAAACATACTCTTCCTTTTTGCCTAGATTTTTAAACAGAATGAGAAATTACTTATAATTATTCCCCTGTAAGACTGAAAACAGAAGAAACAGCAAAATGAACGCTGTGAACTTACTTCAGTGGAATATGCCAGATATGCTTCCTGTCTTGACTTTAGTCAATGAGTTTGACATTTTTTTCTGTAATCAGACATCTGGTAATTTTTTCTTGTTTGAGCATCATATTTTTCTTCAAGTCAAGGTTTTCTGTTTGTGTCCTTCTGTTTATGTCAATAACTCAAAACGTTAATGATTTTTATATTCCTGTGAACCACAAGATTGCTTTTCAGGGTTCTGTTATAGAATTCAAATGTCATAAATTCATAAAAGGACACAAAGCAAACAACTGAATATTCAGTGGTATTCACTCTATTTAGGGCTTTCCATTTCAAATACTCATCAAGGAAAAACGCAATCTTTTCCAGACAAGCCCAGAATCCATAGGAATAGGCACATAGGAAAAAGACAAATGCTTAGAAAGTCAATAAACCAATGCTATAACTATTTAAAAAATTTGACTTTTAGGAACAATTCAGGAAAATTATATCCTTACCTTTCTTGCTCCTAGTTATCTGCTTACTCAAACAGATAAAAAAGACACTATAACCACATGGGAACAGAGGACTAACTTCTATGAAATAACTGTTAAATACTTAAAAAATTTAAAGAACATATCTCAGAAACCTGTATACATGGACTCTTGGAAGAAGCAATTTGTTTATATATTTTCTGTTCCTGTCAGCACTATAATGTGCACTAAACTGTACAAGGCACTGGGGCTAGTTTATGAACCCATATATTTATTTTCCAGCTTTCCTAATGCTAAGAAGAAATAATAATACAACTCATGTTTTCCCAGTCTAACAGAACTCTATTTCTTTGCCCTCTTCCTATTTTCAATCTGCATGCCAGATTATTGCTATATATTGTGTAAGTTTTTAAACATATGGAAGCCTATACAATTCAATGTGATTTTAACCCCCAAAGCATTTCTTCTTTTTGGTCTTTCTTTCTTTCTTTCTTTCTTTCTTTCTTTCTTTCTTTCTTTCTTTCTTTCTTTCTTTCTTTCATTACCTTTCTATCTCTTTCTTTTTCTTCATTAATATTTTGAGCACTATATGATCAAATACAAACCCACTTCAAATGAATAATGATAGATAGAACTTTACAAGAGACCATGAGCTTTTGTACAGCTAAGGCAGACCATTGCTATGGTAGTCCTCCATTTTGTGAGTTAATTTTCAGAGAAATAATCCAAAAAAGTGACATTCCCATGCAATTTTCACCTTTCCCCTGTGTTTTCCCTGAAAGTTTTTCTGTTCAGTAATGTTAGTGTGTAGGTTCCAAGAGGAATTTCTAAAGTATAATAGGGGATAGCCAAAATGTTCCTTCAATTCAAAACTTGACTTCTGTGGTGTTTTTGTTTTTGGTTTTTTTTTTCCTTTTCATTGATTTTTTTTGTGTTTTTTGAATATTTTGAAAAATGTAGAGCTATTTGTGAAGTGTCAAAAAGACATGTACTTATTTTTATGTACACAGCACAGCTTTTTCTCTTTGGATAAACAATATATCCACTTTTGAGAACATACTGTATCATATCAGGGTCAACAGTAAACAACAGAAGTGGTAAATAAACATTTTTTTCAAACAGCATAGTTGTTCAATATTGTTTCAAAAGAAGACTAATTTACTGGTGATAAAGTTCAAAGAGGCATGAACATTAAAAAGAAAAAAATCCAAAAGCTAGACTGGGAAGGTGTGAATGAATTTTCATCACAGAAAAGGCTTGAAATAATACGGTGATTAGAAATCAGTACCAATGCACTAAAAGAAAGATGAATATGAACTGAACTTTTACTGAAGCTATCATTTATATAAGTTGCCTGTGACTAAGCAGATTTTTAGGAAATATTACAAAAAACCAAATTGATGCTACATAATTTTGTTACTGATGATAAGTCAAAGAGGCATCATATTCATGTAGCACTCAAAAAAAGGAGCTCACATTTCAAGGAAAAAGGTTATGGTTTTGGAGTTAGTTTTGATTTAACAGAAATGCAGTGCTACTGGTGAGACCTGAATCAATATGAGATAGATATTTTTGAAGTTATGGATCTAGAAAAACCAATTGATATCTCAATTTTGCTCATTACTTCCTCAATTTCTAAATATGATATGTAGTTTTCTTTTGAAAGCAAGGAGACCAAACAGACTTTTGAAAGAATATCTAAAAAGGGAAAAGTTTATTGTAGAGTAAGTTTATTATTTTGGAAATTTTAAATCCTATGGCATAACATTGTGAGAGAACTGGAGCAGTTCTCATCTTTGGTATGTGTCAGTGGCTCTGGCTGCAAAATTAACAAGGTATCTGGGTGATGAGGGTAATATACACACAGGTGTTTCTTTTCAGATAAGAAGAAATTTTGTGGAGTAATGAAAAACACAGACCAATTAAGATATAGTTTTATCTTTTAGCTATATGTTGTACAATATCAACAAAGTAGAATACATTACACATTATATTATTTTCCTGCAGGATATTATAATTCATAATTTGTACTGATTCATGCATTATTGTTTGGCTGAAGACAAAGAGTATATTTAAATCAATACAGATTGAGAAAAATTACTGGAGAGAGGTGAACTTACATTTTTAAAGTCATTAAAAAATAAAGTCTTTAAAAAATTCTTTTAGTGAACGAGTTACCAAGAATCAATGGCTTGCTCTTATCTTGCAGTAATTCATATACATTTATATATGTGAGCATAACAGAAAAATTTCACTGACTATTAAAAATATAGAAGATACACAAGATTTAACAGTAAGTGTAAAATAATGTTCTACTATCTTGAAATATGAGTTCAGAGAAAAATCTCCTTGAATGATATAATTGTATATTAGATTGCATGTCATAGATTTTATATTCATTTATTTTATATTCTAAATAACTTGTCTTGACATCTGCAGAACAAGGGCTGCAATGGCAATTCCTCTATGGACAGAGGACAGGCAAGAAACCAAAGGAATGGCTTGATTCATCCAAGGTTGTGAACTCTAAACGACAACCTGTCATTGTATTTATGACAGATGAAGTTGTTAAGCCACTATCCATCATATTTAAAAAGTCATGACAGACTGGTGAAATTCTCAGTGACTGGAAAAAGGAAAACATAACCCCCAATTTTAAAAAGGGAGAAAAGAACATCCAGGGAAATACAGGCTAGTCATCTCACCTCTGTTCCTTGCATGATCATGGAGAAGATCCTCCTGGAAACTATGCTAAGGCACATGGAAAAGTGATAGATGATTGTGGAAAGCCACCATGGCTTCACTAAGGGCAAATGATGCCTGGCAATTTTCGTGGACTTTTACAGTGAGATTACAGCAGTGGTGGATGATAAACTTGTGATAGACAGCATTTGACATTGTCCCAGCATTCGCCACTGTCCTGCATGGCATCCTTGTGTCTAAAGTGGAGAGATGTGGATTTGATGGATGAATAAGGAATTGGCTGAATGGTCACACTCAAAGTGTTGTGGTCAGTAGCTGAATGTCCAGGAGGAGACCAGTGATAAGCATCTCCCTCACAGGTTGACTTTGGGACGAGTATTATCTAACATCTTTGTCAGGGGTAGAGACAGTGGGATTGAGTGCGCTTTCAGCTGGTTTGTTGAGATGGGATACCCTCCAGAGGGACACACAGAGGTGAGCCCATATAAACCTCATGAAGCTCAACTCAGGCAAGGTCCTGCACCTGGGTCAGGGCAAACTCAAACAGGCTGGACAATGAGTGGGTTGAAAGCAACGCTGCAGAGAGGACTTGGGGATGTTGGTAGATAAAAACCTAAATATGATCTGGGAATGTGCACAATATGCACTTGCAGCCCAGAAAGCCAGTCCTATTCTGGACTGCATCAGAAGTGTGGCCAGCAGTTGAGAGAGGTGATTCTTCCCCTCTCCCCAACTCCTGTGATTCCCCATGGAATACTTCGTCCAGTTCTGGGGATCCCACCTAAGAAGGACATGGATCTGTTTGAGCAAGTCCAGAGGAGGGTCACGAGGATGCTCAGAATGAAACATCTCTCCTTTGAAGACTGGCTGAGAGAGCCTGGGCTGCAGAAAAGTGGGGCTGAAGAAGAGAAATCTCTGGAGACACTTTCTAGCAGCCTTCCAGTACCTAAAGGGGACCTGCTGGAAAGATCCAGAGGGACTTTTTATCTGGTAGTGTTAAGGGTAACGCTTTTAAATTGAAAGAGGGTAGGTTTAAATTAGATATTAGGAAGAAATTCTTCGCTGTTGCTGTGGTCAAGCACTGAGTCAAGTTGCCCAAAGAAGTAGTGGATGCCCCATCCCTTGATGTGCTCAAGTTCAGGTTGGATGGTGATTTGAACAACCTGGTACTGTAGAAGGTGTCCATGATACTCTATTTTCCTTATCTTAGGTCTAAGAAATTAAACAACCTTAAAAATAGGCAAAAAATAATTTTATTCTCCTTGGAAAACTAATACATCAGAGAGATAAAAACAGATAACTAGAAATATGATTCCTATTTCATATGAACTTAATTTACCAGGGTTTGGACTGTGAATTGGAATTTGACAATGAGATTGTAAAATTTTAATTAGTTCATGGTTTCTTAGTTTATGCTTCACGCCCATGCACAAGATCTTAGGGGAGATATTAAACAGATTAGGATTTTGGAAATAGGAAAAATCAAATCTTAATGCTAAAAAATGACCAAATTTACAAGGAGACAATCCTGTTCAAGTATATTATTGGGTTATCTTCATTGGAAATTATAAATAATACTCTTCTATTTGTCTAATAGCTCTCTCTGTACTTGCATTGCAGGATAAGGTCTAGAATACAGAAAAAATATAGTAAGCAAACAAAAATTAAGAAAAAAATATAAATTTTAGAACCCTTGAAATTGATAATTTGAAATATGTTCTGTCTGAATACCTACAGATTCCTTGGATGGTGGAAGAAATTAGATTTAAAATGATGTGAGATTTTAGTATTTTATCACTGCAACTAGATTGATATTGCGGGCAAAGGAAAGCTCTGGGATAAATAAATGCTACAGTTTCAATCTGAGCACTCCCAGAAGTTATCTGTTAATGAAAAATAAGATCTACACCTCACCTGATGTGAAAGAAAGGATAGGTTATAGAATGTGAAAAAATAATACATGGAAACACACACTGGAAACATTTTTTTCTCACTATTAATAGAAAAAAACCTATTGATTTCTGCAAGTTAATACTGTAACAATTGTCAAGTAACTACCTAAGTTAGGATATTTTCAATAGTCTCTCATTTTAGAAAAAAAAACCTTGAAAAGACTGGGCTATTCCCTGTGTTATTATGCACATATATGGATTTTTCTTATTGGAAAGAAGAGATGCACATGGAAAAAATACGTGAACAATTGAATAATAATCTATGCACCATTTCTCTCTTGATATTCATTTTAAAATCCACTCCAAATAAAAGTAAACATTCTTCTCTGGTCTGTTTTGCTATTAGTAATTAGCCAACTCAATAATTTTTCTGCAAGCCTTCTTAAAATATTATTAGAAATAGAATTGATCTATAACAACTGAAATTTTGTAGGAATCTTTTATTAGCCCTTGTGAATTATATAAAATTCCTATTTAACTGTGATGTCGCCTTAAAATTCTGCCAATTTCACATTTTTAAAATATAATGAATACCTTGCAAATATATTGACACAGCTTTATAAACTGAGCTGATTAAAAATCTATGGCACTAAATTTCCATGGTGCAGATATTATTGGTGTTAGAAGATAAGAACTTGCAGACTTGCAGTGGAAAGTCTCAAAGGTTTTTTTTCCAATGATCCTAAAATCTTTGCTAAAAATATTGACACTTCAAGAAAAGTTTTAAAAGTATTCAACCCTTGAAGAGTTTGGATGAGCAAAAAGGAAGTTTCCAGAGAGTTTTCTCTCTCTCATTTATTCAGACATAAGTTTATAATTTTCTAAATCAAGGAAAACTCCAGGAGATCCATCCATCCACTTCAGACATTTTAAGCTCCTTTTATGGTTTTGGTTGTGTACTTGGTTGACTGCTTCTTTCTGTGCTGTTGGTATAAAGTCTGTTTTCTCCTTATGTTTTTGTCCTAAATAAATAATTTAAGCAATATTCATTGTTCCATGTTATGACTCTATGTCAGGAATGCTTCAGTGAAAACCAGTGCCTTGCATTTCAGTGTAGAGGAACTGCACAATGTCATTTCAAAATCGATTTGCTAGTTAGAGTTGTTAATGCCTGAAGGTTGTTGGAGGGATGGGAGGTCATTCTGAATTCTGTCACAGGTAGAAATTTCAAGTACTCTGTAAAATTAGAACTACTCTATAATTTTTTTTTTCCAAGCCAGGAGAATAATGACTTTTTATGTGAGCTTCACATCAAAAGGAACATTCAGTTTTCTATAGGATTTCAGTTTATTAGAGAGTGAACATTGGTGTAAATTCCAAAATTCCTTGTCATTCTTCTATAAAGAATTTTCTTTAACTTTAGGTAAGACAAATGAAGGCCCAAAGCATGAGAATTCTTTCACCACTGCTCAAAGTGCAAGTTGGAATTCTTATTCCTCAATATAGGTTGTACAAAAATGTTGCCTCCAAAATTTTCAAATTAATAATTACCTTTTATCTAAAATCTAGTTCTACTTTCAAGAAAAGTGACAGAAAGCCTTCATTTACCTTTAGCAGTAAAACTTTCAAAGTAGCTATTCTGAATGTTAGAGTAAAATAGCATTGAACTGAACTGTCCAAAACTCAATTATTGACTTATTGCAGTCCATCTTTCTTAACAAATGCAAGCAAATGTATAAAGTATCAAATTACCTCAGCCCAATACTAAAGTTTAATTGGGGAAATAAAAATGAACTACATTTTTACTGATTTCTGATAGACAGCAATGCTCTCAATCTTAGGAAATGGGTCTCAATCTCCCTACACTGAAGTACTCACCAGCAATTCCTGCAGCTACTGTGGGACCACCTTATTTTAGCCATAACTTGTATTATTCACATAGGAACACATAGGAACACTCCTCCTGGTCAAAACATTTTCTTTCTGAACTATATCAGCAATGCTTAGGCATGCTTCTGTCAAATAAGCATTTATAATTTAATCACTGGAACTTTATTTAGGTTTATCTCTTGAGACTAAATACCTCTTCTGCAATCTAAGTGCTTCATTCTCCCATAACTTCTCTTCAGCCCATCAGCCAAAACTATTGCAGAGACCATACACCTTAGCTCTGCCTGTAGTGCCCTTTTAGCTTCAGTTAAAGAAGTGTTGAGCCAATGCTCAGTGGCTTTGAAGATCTCTTTTGAAGAGAATCTCATTTCAGCTGATACATCCAGCTTTATGAAAAGGATCAGCTTCAAACACTGTATTTAGCCTTTCTCAGTTGTACATATGACCACTGAAACAACAAGAAGTATGAAACATTTATTATTCTTTGATGTAGATGAAGCATTTGGCTCAATTGAATGGTCCTACAGTTCTTTACTTACTTTAAAAGGTTCTGTTTTGGAGTGAATAAGATTAAATGGATAAAGCTGCTGTGTATTTGAAAGCATGGTTTTGATCAGCTATGCTTTTTATAACAAAACTAGTTACCCTGCTTTGCTTCAGCTGCTATAGAATCTGTCAGAACAGAAGATTCAAATGGCCTGTTTGCTATAATCCAGAACCTCTGACCTTTCACAAATGCACCTAATTGATCAGTAAAATGATGTGTTAACTGATGTAACATGCAAAATCCACTTAATGCCTTCTTTCCTCCTCAATTGTACCGGTTTGGTAGGTAGGATATGTTAACAGCAACATTGTAGACTATATTACCTGGGGTTTCTTAGCAAAAATTACGTCGTTACAGAGTAAATTCTGCCAGTACCTTTTTTTGTAATGTTCCTCTAAGTCTTTGTTTACCTAAAAAGAGAGGCAGAGAGAATTTTGTCTGATTTGGAGGGTGTGGCATAGAATATGGAGAATGAAAAGAAGTGATAAACATGAGGAGAAAATGGAAAGCACAGAAAAGTCAGCCAAAAAAAAAAGAATCATAAAGGTTTATACTACATGAATGTGGCTGTCATATAAGATTGAAATGATACAGAAAGAAAGTGGTTTATGCTAGCAAAGCTGCAGCAGAAATAAGGAAAACTCAAGGGTTTTGGAGGAAAAAAACTTCTAACCACTTGGTAAAATCATAATGACTGAAATATCTTTGAGTGCTATTGAGAAGTACTTTTTACTTTTCACTTTTCAAACTTGTTGACAAAATTTTTGGTGACTGCTATTGTAATTTGCTGTTCTAACACCATGTAATGGCCAGGGTAGAGGGCCATTAATCTTGTGCACTAGAAAAAAAAGTATTTTTCCTGGTGGCTATATGAGTCATTATTTTTTCTTTTTCACAGTATTAATGGTAATATTTTTTTCTGAAGGAGTTGGCAGCAATTTTTGCCATATAAGGATAAAACAAGGTTATATAAAAAAAACCTTCTTGAAAGAAACAATCTTCTCATGAGTTAAAACTGCAATTTATTTAAAATTTAATGAAATGTTTTTTTAATGTATTTGTTGTATTTTGTCACAGCAGCAAGGGTATACATAATTTATATCTTGTTTATAAGCCTAACAAATGTGTTTTCCAAAGATAAGGGGTCTGTTTCTAATACCAGTTATTCTTCGCATAGTAGAACTTTCCTAAAAGGTTTATGAACATAAGTTATGACTAGTTGTTGATGCTGCTGCTTTTTTTAATTGTAACCCCTGCTTTGCATGCCAGAAATCCTGATGCTTATTCACTTCACTTGATGATCAGCAAAGATCAGCTTCCCTTCAGATCAGCAGGGATTTCAACATCCTGACCCTGGTCTTTAGATGTACAGCTCTGTTAAGTAAGAAACTCTAATACTTTATTACCATTTACAGAAATTTAGATATTAAGACCCTGGGTACAAGATAGCTGTCACTGAATTTACCCTGGCATTTTTAGCTCCTGATCCCTGTAGTTTGCAATCTAATCGAACATATTGCAAATCCAAATGCCAGAAGGTTTTTATCAATTTGAACTTTGTGGTCTATTTTAGCTATATTTTCTAAAGGGCTGAGTTCTTCTTAAGCACAGCAGAAAAGTGCCATTTTTTAAGGAAAACCAGCACTGAGAACTGAGCTCCTGAAAATACACATACTATTTGAACATGCTCATTGTCAAAATTAAACAATCATGGATTATATCTTAGCCCCAATGAAATCAGCAGCAAGAATACTCATGTTTGCAAGAGAAGCTGGGATTTCACTCAGTAGAATGGAAGTATTATTTAAAACTGCTTGAAGTTCACTTTCAACCTCTTATGGGTAGAGACAAGTTGCTGATTATTATAGTGTTATCATCCTTTTTCCTTTGATTCTCTGGCCAGCAGAGAAATAACACTCACTGATGGCAAAATAGGTTTTAGAATTATCACTCAGGGAGATGAATGCAGGACTTGTGTTCTTCACTCCTAGATCTGCTTCTGCTGCCAGCTGAACTGTCAGCTCTCACAGGCATGATGGTCTGCATTTCCCTTTGCAGTGTTTTCTTCACCGTGATATATTATTAAGCATAGATTTTTCTTCCAAATGAGAGGTTGTATTGTGGTACATAGACAGGATCTGATTTACCACACTGCTGGGAGCTAAGCTGAAGTGACCCCAGCTTGCAAGATGTCCTCTTGGCAGTCTGCAGAATGAAGTCTCCACAGAACCAAGCAGCCTTGAGAACAGATATGAAGTATGTCTCTACTCTGTCTTATCTTTCAAGTTTCTGTGTACAGAGCTGGGTTAGTGATCTGCCTCCTAGTCCCTGATGATTATAAACAAGCCTCTGTGTATGCCTTCAGGTGATTTTTCCTTGAACAGGTCTGATACCATTTTAACAAGTTATGTTTTGTGGCTGAGAGAGTGGGGTATTGAATTTAGACCCAGAAGAGGAGAGAAAAGTTGTTAATCCTCTTCAGTCACTGAGCTCCTTGGTGAACTTGGGCAAATTAATTCACCTCAATAATTTCTCCAGCATGTAGAAGGGGAATAATAATTCTTTATATAAATAAGTGCTAGTTCTTAGGTTACCTCAGGTAGAGCTGTGACAGAACATGTTCTGCCTGAAACACTGAGGAGTATAGGAAAAGTGACAGATCTTGGAGACAGCAGTAACAGCAGAAATAGAGGTAGCAGTTCTTGTCCTGATCACCAACTCTTCAAACAACCTTGAAAAAGTCACACATTCTCTTTGTGTGGTAGTTTCTAGGATCTCTCTCAAACAATGATTTTCTGAGGTCAAATTAATTAACTTTTGTTAGTCATTCATCGACTTGAAATTGAAAGTAGTTTTTTCTTTCACAAAGCAGTGATACTTCATGGGAGAATCTGGACTACGAAGTAAGGTGCAGTACAAGTGAGAAGCAGGGCAAGGGTGCTCTTGTCATCAGCACTCAGAGTTATCCAGAGTAGTCTAAAGTTCATTCAGAAGTTGTAGGTTGAAATGAACTGCCCCAGTAACTATGAAGTTAACCTCTCTTTCTGAGAAGCAGCACTTTGTTTTTAAAGTAATCATGAGTTGCATAAACATCTGATACACACCAGAGATCTGCAGAAATTTAGTTTAAAATTGGAAATGATGGAAAATATTTATGGAAAATAAAGGCATGTTTCCAATGGAAAGCAAATTAGAAAGTTGGAGAGGGTCTTTTTACAAGGACAAGTAGTGACAGAGCAAGGGAGAATGCCTTCAGAATGAAAGAGTGTAGGTTTACATTAAATGCTAGGAAGAAATTTTTTATTGTAAATATCACTATATTTACAATAAGGAACTAGATATATAGGCACTGGAACAGGTTTCTCAGAGAAGCTATGGATCTGCCATGCCTGGCAGCGTTCAAGGACAGGCTGGGTGGGGGTCTGAGCAATGTGGTCTAGTGAAAGGTGTCCATGCCCATGGCAAGGGGGTTGAAACTAGAGGACATTTTAGGACCCTTCCAACCCAAACAAATTATCACCAAATAGAAAAACAATGAAAATTCAAGGAAATAATGGGAACATATAAATAAAGGATTTCATAGACTAACCACAGAGCTAATATTAACAAGATGTGGTTATATTTTTGAGCCATTACCAAAATTTGTAGTGTGTTAGTTATTCCATATAAGAGAATAAGATCATGTTGCAAACCTGTACATATACAATGAAAATGTACATATTTCGGACTTTTTGTAGACAGCAAGAATGAAAAAACAACAGCAGAAGTTTTTTTTGTTTAAAATTTTAAATGACTAATCTCTTCAGGCCACTGTTTCACAAGCTTGGTTTATGTCTCTGATACTCACTGAAAGTCAACTGTTTTATCTTCTGCTGTTTTTTGCACTATTGTAAAATTGAATATCTGTTAATTACCCACCTAGGGTCTTAATGACCTCTATTATTAGGCTGCTAGGAAACCCACCATCCAAGCCTGCACAGGATCTGGTTGTCCCCACTGTGGTGTGCTTGTGGATGATGCAATATGAAAGGATCTGGATCTTCTGAGCTGTGTTTTCCCTGTTTAATTCTTGTAGGCTGCTCTAACTGAAAGCACAGGGCAGTCCCCAGAAAAAGCCTGCCTCCAGGTCAGGGGGTGGATGGTGGATTGGCATGGGTACTTGTTTAATGCATTCAGCCTCCAGGAGCTGGTGATCCCACTCCAGCCTGCTCCAGCCCATGAGTCACACACACACCTGAATGTGTGGTGGTGCATTCGCAGTGCTTCTGATGGGTAAATTTGGATTTGAAAATGGATCTGGGCAGCTGTTTAAATGGAGATTTAAGCTAACCTGTCCTGCCACAAATGTCATTGCTTGGATGCTTGTGCTGCAGCAAAGAAGTTGTTTGTGCAGGGAGGCTGTTTGCCAGCAGAAGGGGACTTGTGCCAGCTTACCTTGTTCTCTGGGAGCTGGGCAGAACTGCAGTGCCTGCAGTCAGCCCTCCTTGTCCAGGCAGCCTGAGGACACGTGGGTGCTGAGCAGGGTTGTGTGCCTGGTGCCAGCTGTCTCCAGTCAGCCCTGGTGACCTCTGGCACATCCTCATTTTTGCCGGTTATCACTGCAAGAAGAAGCAAGTAGGTATCTACCTACTCCCTTATTTAACAGAGGAGGATCCTCATATTCAAAAGCTTCTGCAAATGCCATAACAACACTGAACAGAAATACTTCAAGGCTGCAATAGCACAATATCAAAATATTATTTACCTGTTTATTTTCCCTGAAAGTTTGTGTCAAAAGTTGTGTGGCTGCAACAGTTTCTCAAATGACTCTTGATTTGGGAAGAGTAAATTACTGATGTATAGCTCAAAGGGTTTAAAAAACAGTGGAGGATTTTAGATATTCTGTTGTTTTTTTCTTAGTATTACAGTCACCAACATAAATCTTCTGTTCGGATTGCCTGCGCTTTCCCCTGGCTGCAGAATGTTGCTTAGCAACCTGCTTGGTTTAGTCACATGATAAAAGTACCAAGATGCCAAAAAGTCTACATTAAAATTATTTTTAAAAGGGTGCTACGCTTTTCAAAATTACTTGCTAGGTAAAAAGAAAAAAGATCTGTCCAACCCAAAAAAATATTTTTTACTGTGTTACTTGAGGTGTAAACATTCACTGAGTCCCAAACCCCAAGCAATTAGTTTTGAATTTTTACAGGCCAATCTACTCCAGATTTCCAGCATTCAGCAAAACACGCTACTGGTTGCAGAACAGTGTGGTCCCTCTTGATAACAGAAAAAGTATTGTGTGCCCCTGAAAAGAGAATTAATGGCATTGTGACATTTACTGAACACATAAAGTACTTAAACACATCAGAAAATATGTGACTTTGTAAAGGAGTTCAATTTTTAAATGTCAAACTCACTTTAAAGCAGAGAGATTTTAGAAAGCCTATTTGGATTCCTAGTACAATCACTATCTGTTTTTTAAACAGTATGTTTTCTTCAGAGAGTTGGTGCAGCCTCCATCACAGAAATTTTCAGCCAGTGTTATTGCCTGTCAGTTGTAATCCCTCAGAATTTCAGACAGCAAGGGTATAATAAGGTAAGTTTTATCTTTTAAAACTCACATCAGAGAAAGAATTCTTAAGTTTATTCTTTTACTCACTGTGTTAAATATTTGGGTTGTTTTTTCCACAGAAATTTAAATGCTTATTAAGCACTTAATTAAAAATTCTCATATTAGTGTAGATACCAATATTTTAGTTTAGAGACAAAGGAAAACACATTAGTATAAAATGTCTCTGACTCAAACTTCCTTTGCTGAAAAAACCTAAATTCCAATGCAGATTTTGAGCACAAACCTGATACTTGCATTTGGAATGGATTAAACATGCAGTTTCAGACATGGATTAGTATTAAAGAATTAAAGAGACAATGTTCTTCTTTTTATACCAGGTCCAGCCGCATTGTGACTTCTTCCTGTTTTCAGGAAGGCTCCTTCCCCATTTAAGTTTATCAATAAAATAAAAAAATTCTCTGGTGGCTGTATTGGCAGGCTATTACATCTATATGAACTTTGGAAATGGAAGTTCATGTTGCTAGACAGATGGCTCCATTACCTTGTACAATTTCATTATTAATTTAGAGACCTTCTCTTATTCTCTTCTGTTTCCTAACCCCACTCCTGACTGAGCTGTTGATCCCTGATTTTGACTTGTGCTGATACCTGTTCTCTTGTAGCAGACTGCAACCACTTCCTTCTTTTGCATGGTAGGAATATAACTCCTTTCCTTACCTTCACTGCTCTCTGTTAGTCAGCTGGTTCCCTTTGTCCTTGTTACTACCACCTCTCTGTTGGAACAAGAATACATTTTCCTGGCTGGTGAAAGGAAATTAATTGCTGTTCAAAGCAATTTGTTGCACCTGCCTGCTGAGCCTACTCAGTATTTCCAGATAGAGATATATTATTTTGATACATATATTTTCTTATTTAATGGAGTATTACAGCATATATCTGCAAACGTACATTTATATAGAATGTTTTTTAAAATATAAGAACAACAGTTCCTTTTGCAAAAAATCTAGTCTCTGAAATCTGTGAGAGGCACCTATAATAAATGGGAAGATGAAGTGAAACCTGACAACGTAGTTTTAAAAATATAGGCATTCAATATTTGAGGCAAGGAAGACTAGACACAAGCCAGGAATATTCCACCAGCTTTATGAGATACTGTTCTGTTTCTGCTTTTCATGCTTAAGAACAACAGTTCACTTAGATGAATGACAGTCAAAATAATTATCAGAAAAAGGTTCTGTTGACAGACCCCTAAATTGCTCTGCAGGATCAAATATGGTATCTGACGACAGATGACTTCTCATTCCTTTTTCATACTTTAAATAGGCAAAGAACAGAATGGTTTGTAAGATGAGTATCTGTGATTTAGGAACACTGAGGAAAATATATATTTCCTATAAGTTTTATACCACCTGAGAGGCACCTTTATCTTCACATAAACATTCAGGAAAACTGAATGAGATTTTAAAAGGGCAGCACTGGTTTGTTGTCTCACAAGCCAGTGAAGACATACGTGTGAGGAAATTATGTTAGAGCAGACCCAGCTTTTCAATTTATAAAGTTAAATAAAGCTTTGTGAGAGCAGTGTGGAATTTCATAACACTCCACTGAGTGTATTGTGAGGGGCTGAAGGGGAGGGGAGGAAGAGCGTATACATCACTGACATACTTCATCACTTCACATACAGACATCACATTCAATTAAGTATAGAGCTCTCTGTCAACAAACTTGACACATACATCTAGGGAATGTCACCAACCCCCCAAAATCAATATTCAAGTTATGACAGACTGACAGCACCAGTTGAATGAGTGTCTCCTGATTTTACCTATTACTGCTTCAGAACACTGCAAAGTCCTCGTAACACGAACAAACAAGATTAACTAAGGGATATGACTGAGTAGAAATCAAGAGTCAACAACACATACAGAGTTTAAGAAAATGATTACTGAAATTCAGGTCATCAAGGAACTAAAATACAATACTGTTAAGGAATCTGAAAATACAATTTATCAATATTCTAGGAGGCTAAAATTGCATTTTTATATAATTTATCCAGATGAATACAATATTCTCTCTAGAATTAAATCACTATGGACCTAGGGAAGAGTTTACCAATGCTGCAATATTGTTACCATTTTTCTTTTTTTGATATATAAGACCATAAAAGCAGATCTAACCAAACCCACCAGTAAGGTAGTTAGTTTGATAGTGGCCATTATGTGAATGAGATGAAGGCTAAACATGCTACCTCTGAAACATTACTTTTATAAATGTAACTCAATAGGTGTACATCATACCAGCATATCTATAAAAGGTGGAGTTCAGTCACAGTTTTTATTTTAGGGGATGACAGCCTTATTATGCTCAGGACTTACAATACGTGAATAGTATAATAGAAGGATATACATAGTGGTCTTATTTGTGCTAAATAGAAAAAAATGGCCTCTTAAAATAGTTGTTTTTCTTTTTTTTTTTTTTTTTTGGGAAGATAAGCTTCAGAATGAGTTTGTCCTTATGGATCCTTGTTCTGGCAACTTGATCTTCAAATACACATCAGTAGGTGGCAGTTATTTTGACCTATTTAACAGGAGTTTTGATATGGAAGTATAGTTTCAAAGTGTTCATGGGAGGTACACAAAAGAGCACAAAAGCACCCTTATGCAGTAGCACAGAAAGGTCTGACATGCATATTTATCATCTTCACACTACAAATCATAGAATCATAGAAAGGCTTGAATTGGAAGGCACCTTGAAGATCAACTTGTTCCAACCCCCCCAGCCATAGGCAGGGATACTTCCTACCAGATCAAGTTGTTCAGAACCCCATCCACCTTGGTCCTAGACACTTCCAGGAATGAGTCATCCACAGCTTCTATGGGCAGCCTGCTCCAGGAAGTAAAGAACTTCCTCCTAACATCTAACCTAAATTATTCTTATTTTCTTATTTTAGTTTAAAACCATTCTCTCTTGTCTATCACTATGTCTATGTAAAAAGTTCCTTCCTCCTTTTTATAAGTCACATTTAAATACTGGAAAGCCATAATCTTCCTATATCTCAAACCACACAAACTTGCTTTCCCCTCTTCTCTCTGTATTCTTTCTCTGTGCTCCTGAGGTGGCATTGGGGGAAGTGGACAAGGAAGGGGGAGAGGTGTATTTGGCCACTAGCCAAAGCTAATTCACCATAATTATTTAATTATTTTCCTTTTTATACCACTTACAAACTTGCTGAGGGTATATAGTGTCCTTCTGTCCAGGTCATTAATGAAGAAGTTGAGCATTATTGGCCCCTGTATCAACCTTTGAGGTATACTGTTACTAGTTTTCTTCCAACTGGATTTTGTGCCATGGATTAAAATCCAGTGGGTTTAGCCATTCAGCCCAAAAGGCAATTACTCCACTGTGCACTCACATAACCTGTACTTCATCATCTTGCCCAAGAGAAGGTTATGTGAGACAGTGTTAAAAGTAAAGTCAAAGTAAATAACATCTGCTCCTCTCATTCACAAAATTAGTCACCTCATTGTAGAGGCTAATGTTCAAGCATGATTTACCTTCATAATTCTATGAAGATTACTCCAAATCACTTTGTCCTTCATGTGTTTGGAAGTGCTGCTCAGAAGGATTATGTCCATCATCTTCTCAGCTAGAGATGTGAGGCTGACCAGTCTGTAGTTCCCCAGTCCTTTCTCCTTGCCATTCTTGAAGATAGGAATGGTGTTTGCTCTTTTTGAGATCCTCCCTAGTCATAAATGTACAGAAACAATCCAGAGTGACTCCACAACGCAATCAGACACCTCCCTCAGCACTCAGATCCTATGAACATATTTATGTATTGAACCTTAGTTTTGTCCTAATGTACTTTCTGGAGAAGTAAAAGACTTTATGAAACTGACAGCATTTGAGGAGACTCTTTAAGCTAATAACGTCTCTATGAGAGTGATTGCAACTATTGGATAAGTGAAAGAGGACTCCTTCAAAATACATTCACAATCTTCTGCACATAACATGCTACTTAAAGATCTAACTGTAAAGATCTCTCCCATATGTTCTATACATGAAGTAGATGTGATGTCAGGTTCTAGAAGTAATGAACTAAGCTGAGCCATCCAGATAAAACTTTTAATGGAGAGAGGAAGGTAACCAGAGATTATAACATTTGCTTTCTGATAAAATATTTACTTTAAATATATTAGAAACCAGAAAAACCTAGAGAATATACAAAAGTGCAAAGGGCACAGAAACAATAGAGGGAAATGAAGTGACAATTTCTTGATATACTGGCATTTGGCTATCAAGACAACTATTTCAAATATTGTTTTTCAGTAACAGGGCATGTAGAATAGTTTATTCTTTTACAGTATGTTACAAATTTTCATCATTTGTATTTAATCATTGCAATTTCTTGTATCTGCCATAAATTGGTTAATCTTTATTCTTCACCCTTTTTCATGTACTAAGCAGAATTTTGCTGTTGCTTGTTGCTACATTGTTGAACTGAGATTTCAGCTTCTTTCATTGCTGCATTGCATAGCTTTTTTTGTTTACCTTGACTCAAGATGAAGATCCAACTGTCTATATGTATACACAAGATGATGTATAGAAAATACCTGTTTTCTAATGCAGAATTTAATGAGAAAACAGCACAAAGAAACATTTATTTGCCATACATATTATTCCACCCTTTAATAAACTGACATTTGTTAAATTTGCCAGCTACAGAGAAATAGAATGTATATTTGATTAACTCCAGGTAAGACTTTAAAAGAAAATATTTTTCTGTACTCTTCTAGGATCCTGCTAATTTAGCAGCCAGGAGGAGTTTTATGGTCTGAAAAGATGTAAGCATATTACAAAGAGACTCCAGGAACGCAAATTTGCAAACGTTTTGTAATCACTTAAGCTTAGAAAGAACAAAATGTACTCTAAAAAATAAAGCTTTTAAAATGTTCACTGAAAAGAGCTCCTTTAAATTTTCAGAAAGGCTGCTGCTTCTATATAATATTGAAACAAATACCACGAGTCAGATTTTCTGAGTGCTGTTTTAAATTGAAAACAAAGAGGAAATGTTATTACCTGAAGTTAAAGACATGCGAAATAACTTTGTGAGGTCAAATAGCAAATGAATTGCTAATGGGGCACAGAGTCCAGATTTTTTGCTGTGCAGCCTTGTATATCACCTAATAAATCACAGTAAACCTTGTCACAAAGCTGAGCTCATTAGTTTGGAGTTATTATTGCTGCACCTTTTCCCTAAGAAAGCATACTTCTCTTTTGGGTCAAGATATGAATGTTGACATTGTGCTGAAAGTTTTTTTCTGGACACTTGACCAAGATGAAAAATCAGATGAAGTCTTCTTTAAAAAACTCAGAAATCTCTTGCTCTTGGGGAATGGGAGGTGGAGGAATGGGGGACACAGGGTACACCTGTTCACCCTGATGTCTTATGGAAGGGCAACAGAGTGAGATATAAGGAACCCGGAAGATTTCTGGTGAATGTCAGGCTCTTTACACAGGTACTGCGTAGTCTAAGGGGCAATGCAGAGATTGATCTGCTATTCACAGGCAGGGAAGAAATGGTAAGAGAGAGAATAAATAGTAGAAACATTGGCTATAGTAATAATGAAATAGTGTAGTTAAAAATCCTGAGGTGAATGAAGAAACAATTAACAGAGAACAGACCCTGAAATTTAGGAGACCAACTTTCAGATTGTTCATGGAACTCACCTTCTGCTTCTCCTTCCTGTAGAACTGACTGCACCATGAGTGGAGGCAGCTGGAATGACATACCGTGTGATCCATACCAGGAGTAAGGCTGGAATACCAATAACTGAGTCTTCCAAACCATGGAGGCTGCATAGGGTCCTTTCCAGAGGATTCTTTGCATCTGCTTCTTCTGGTACTGTATTTAGCTTAATCTCATTTGATGTTTTTGTCTGATGAAATGTAGATTGTCTATATTTATTTATCCTGGAGACTTGTACAGACCCTTCAAGGCACAGTTCATTTGACTAATACAGGCTACAGACTTAATGCCCTAAATGTGCCTACTCTCATCATTGACTAAAGGAAGACTAATATAATAAACTTAGAATACAAACACCTAACATAAGATGAGATGAATCTCATCATTTTTATATAAAATTAGTCTTGGCTTGGGAAAATTTTTTAAAGACTCTTGATGCTGCTGTTTTTATACTTAAGGATTAAATCCTCCAACATTGTGTTAATAAATACTCTATTTAAATGATTATGATAGTTTCTAGAAATCCAAACTCTCAGTAGGTCCTGAGGCTGCTCCATTGTAATGGTGCAGGGTGTGCCTAGCGTTTCTTTGCTGCAATCCCATGTCAGTCATGCTTCATAAGTAAATCTTCCTTCTCATATCAAAGCACCCTTGTAGGAAGGGGTAACACATCATTTACTACCATACAGATGGAAAAAGGAGATAAGGTAGGAAAATAATATGAGCTTTGTCATGAAGTAAGAGAGTTAGCAAATCCAAATTAATCTTACTTAAACCTAAAAGTAGAAGCAAATACCAACATACTTTTATCATGTCTTGTATTCTACTCTGTCTCCAATTATATATACTAGCAGAAGAAAGCTACAGGCTGTTGAGAACTGTGTAGAACACATCTGGAATATGTGATTATGGTTTTCTGACTTTTTTTTTTAATGGAGACTTCCTTCTTCTTTCACGTGGACCCACATGAAGACCTGCATAATCAAACCCAGGAGTGGCTTTTCTCTATCCTGTAGTTGCCATTTTGCATAACAGCAGTAGTTCTATGGATGTCTTGACACACAAAAACAAATCTATTTATTAACATTCAGAATACATCCACTGTTTATGTTACTTTTTTTCTCTCTAATGCTGCACCTGTGCATACACTATTTTCTTTGTCACCAGTAGCTTTTTGGCATTAGGAAAGTAATCATAATGTTGCCTTTGTCATAGAAAATGAGTGAACACTGTATATTTTGTCAAAGCTAGAAAATACTGGCCCTGTGGTAAAAGACAAGAAAAAAAAGAAGTACAAAATGGTTAAACAGCAGGTTCCAACTCATTGGAACTCACTGTAATGTACTTCAAAGGCTTTCAGAATAAGAAAAGAAATAAACATAATCATGTTCGGGAAACTCAGAATAGGAACAGCTAATGTCCTTATCGCATCTCATTAAATTCCCAGAGGCGGTACTATGTCAGTTTCTGGTCAATAATTTGTTTATTTCCAGGGCTTTTTTATATTTATCTTTTTTTTCTCTCAAATATAAATATTTGTAAACAAACATCACTAGTGAATAGTGAATGGGTCCCAAAGCAATGACTTTAGAATCCTTGCTCTTTGATAATATTTTGTTTAGCTAGAGAAGCCTAAATTCATTTTCCTGCTGTGAACAAATATTTCTTCTTATATTGCTTGAATTTTGGCAGTGATCTTATGAAACACCAGACAGACATCAAATGCAGAAATGATGCAAGAAACTCTTCAGCTGTCTTTAATGCTCTATCTTAAAAGCAGTAACCTCATATATTCTTGGCCAGTTCCTAAACATGGAAGTTAGAACAAATGGCACTCCCTTGAATTTGACTTCAGTTTCTGCAAATGCCTCATTTACATGAAGATCTAGCTATGAGGGTTACTGCAACATTTAATGTATTTTTCACCTCTTCTGAACCATGACTTTACCATTTAAATTTGATGCCAAAAAAAATTTGCCCTTCCATCTAAATGGAAACAGTAACTTCATTAAAAAGTGAGAGTTTATATATAGAGAGACAGAATGTTACTTTAAAAATCCAGAGAGTAACTGATGCACTTGAATCGTATCTGGTAATAAACTATGCATAGGGTGTGCAGAAGTTAATACAATATGTGAGTAAAATATAGAGAAGTGGGGGATATATGGATAGAGGGAAGGCTTAAAGAGACTCTGACTCATTTAGAAGCAATCAAAAAGCTCTTCATGGCAGCAACACCAAAAGTACAAAATCATGTAGTTTATTTAATACAACATTAAACTAAAATCCCAAGTAGGGAAGGAGGTGGCAGTTTCAATGCATTAAGCATATTTTTTCCCATAAGAAATAACAATGAGGTTCCACATGAGTCACTAATAACTTCATTTATATTTGTTTTGCTGGTCTTGGATGAGAACTTGACAGAACTCAGCACAGCAACTGACCTATTTGGTTGGCTACATGCAGTTTTATTAGCTTATATTTGTCAGTGAAGCTCATTGTTCATTGCAGAGATCTTCATTGTCTGCCAAGAAAGGCCAAAATTGGGCTGACAGGTGCCTGCTTGGGTGGTGGGATGTAGTTATGATGGTAGACTGCAGTGAGGCTGCTGGTATTGGCTCGGTGGTGAAACATCCCTGGTGAAAGCAGTCCCAGATGATTTCACTACATAAACACATAAAATTATGTAATCTAACAGGGACTTTTTTTGAGATTTGAGGAAGTTGTGACTAATACCCTCAACAATTCCAACTCTATTAGGAAGTACTAGGAAAGAACTACTGCTGGCATTATTGGTGAAAGCAACACAATAAAGACTGCTTAGCTGGGATTATCAGGATTAAAGAATAAAAAGTCGTGCAAAGGCAGTTTGGGTGTTTATGTCTTATATGAACTGTCAAGATGAAATATGGCTTCACCAGGCTGAAAGAATTCTGAACTATCAAACTCGATTTTACAGCTTGAAAAAGAAGACATGACATTTGCATGTTTTGCTTTTTGCTGATTTTCTTCTAGGCTTTCCTAGCTTTCTGTAGGAAATTTATACCCTCAAAATTGTTTCCTTTCTTCTTCCAAGCAATTTGTTACATGACCAAATAAGATGCTTGATTTGTATCACATCTTTACAATGCACTTTTGCTAGCAGTGATCTTGGGAGTAATTCAATTGCATACAAGCAAGTGCTCAAGTAGCTAGGAAGAGGGATTCTGTGAGTATGTTGGGACCTAGTCTTTCAAGGCTGTTTTTAACACAAAAGGAGTCAAGAATATTCTGTCTGTGGCAGGGGCATGTAATGTCATTGAATTTCCTTTCTGTGATAAGGGAAGACATTTACTGAGCATTAGAAGTGCATGAAGGGTAGCAGGATAGTTTGTTTGACAGACACTTGCAGGCTTCCTGACAGTTGCCATAGTTGGGTGATACATCTAGAGAGTATCTATCGAGAAACTAAACAACTTGCAGTCAACAGTAGCCATGTTCCCAATGTCAAAACATTGGGCAAGAATTCTTTGATCTTTGCATGAATTTTAAGTTTAGATGCTATTAGAAGCAGCATAATACCAGAAATAAACTTAACTTAGGCAGAGTACAGGCTTATTAAGCATTCTAATTTCTAAAATCACTGTTATGCTGGATTTATGAAAGTATACTAAGAATATTGCTCTTGCTGTGCAGAGGTATCAGCACTCCCTTTGACACTAAAGAAGAATTCTGGTAAGTACCTTTTATCTCTACAGGATATATTAAAGAATAGATAGGGAAGGGGAATGTCATGACTTTTGCCATGCCTCTGTTGACATGAACGTGTTGTAAAGCTGCTGATTATGAGATTACTAAATGACCTTACATTATTATTTTCTCCTTAAGGCAGAGAAGGAATTTGGCTAGAATTTGATCATGTTCCTGTTCTGTCAGCTGTGACACTTTTAAGGCATTAATACAAAAAATGGAACTGTTTTTCTCAGATATTGTTACTATTTTGTTGCTGTCTACAGCTGAAGTGCAGCAGAGGAATCGCTCCTCACTATAACTAGGGATAGTCTGAACTGGGTCAGTCTGAATGCTGCAGGGCTACAAAGGCTACTGAGCAGAGTAAAACACTGCTAAATCTGGTTGGGAAAGACAGAATAAATGGGTTATGTGTTTTTTCATGTATAAGCTGCAGGTATATACACAAGCCTAAATATAATAAATGAAATCATAGTAAGGTCTTTTTACACAAACTTTCCTGTAGCCTGGTGATATCTCATTGTGCATCCAGATTGCCTTTATCTCATTATTTTGAATTTTTTTAGAGACAAGAAGAGGAAGACAAAAGCAAAACTACAGGAATAATTGTATTCATAAAATGGTCAAATTGCAATTATATTACTTCACATGAAATCTCAAAAATAAAATAAGAGTCTTTGAGTCTTCTGCAGAACGTGTGTATAGAGAGGTAAATGCCTAAGTTTGGGATCAAACCAGAGAGTCTTCATAAGGTAGAAAAAAAACCCTAAGTAGGTTTTCTAATGGTGGCCAATGGAAAATACTGAGATTATAGCTAGATCTGCCTTCTCCAATGTTCAGATATTTTGCAGAGTCAGAATTGACTCCATGGGTTTTCCTCACCAAGCAAACAAAACCAAAATTCCAAATCCCAGTCAGGAAATCACTCTTTTGAGTTTATTGTTAATGCTTGGCTAACTTTGCCAGAAACTGGACTGGATTTCTAACATCTGTTTGTGCATTTCAGTAGAAGTCCTTTGTAGTTTGGTTGACTTTATCGTCTAAGAAACTGCTCTGAATATTCAGTTATGCTTCTTCTCAAACTCATCTCTGTCAATTAATTCAGAACTCTTTTATGTGTAGTAGAAGAGATTAAAACAATGTTTTCCTTCCTTTCCAGAAGCAGCATATTTCTTGCTGAGGCATAGAAGTGGGGTTTGGGATTTGATCTTCCTTGAGAAAGCAAATAAATCTGTGTCTCCCACAATACATATGATTCTACAAAACACAGGACTGTGGAAGAAGGCACATAAACCACACCTTAAGCCTACTTTCAGAGAAAAAACCCAGTTTCTATAAGTTTTTAGGAATTTCTTTTCGAGGTATCAGGAACAGGCAGGGATGCTTTGAGAACCTTTACTAGATTACTTTTGTCAGGATTCAGCTGGAAGATTGTTTAATTTCAGAAGGGCAGTGTTTTGCTCTACCAATAATGAAATTTTTCTCCATATATATGTACCAATACATTTTCAGGTATCAGATCAGCTTCAGGAAAAAGGTTGAGCAGTACATTCTGTTAAGTTGAGCTCAGTTAGATATCAGTAAGTGAGAAATGGGTAACGATTCTGAAATATTTTGTCACAGTCATAATTGCTATTTTTTTTCTGATGATCAGAGAAAAATATTACCCACTACCTTCTCATCCACAATTTTATTTCTTTCAGGATAGCTCCATTTTGGGGAATTTGTCCTTTTTGATAAACTAGATGTTAGTTCAGGTAAACACAGCTGAAATAATTTATTTTATTGTTGTTCTTTAATGTTTATCTAATACTAATGAGATGCTGAATCAAGAAAAGTGTTGCCTTTCATGGCACTGAATACAAACAGTGAACTCTTCCTTGTTACCATCAAGTCTGCTGTAAATATTGCCTAAAGCCTGAAGTCGGTCCTTTGAATTTGGTATTTATAGCTGAGTGATCCTCCTAAAGGATATTGTACACCACTAAGGAAGTATTTCTGATTCTTTTTTTATTGTTGGGCAGTTTTGGAGGACTCTGATAGACATAATGTTGCATGTAGTAAGTATTATGTAATTGGATAATTAATACAGCTTGACTAATTACAGTCTTCAGAAGATATTTCTAAAGCAAAGGGGATCTAAATGCCACACACACTCCAGAATAATAAGAAAGTGATGAAGTATATTATCACAATCAAGCTGTTTCTTGGGCTTCAGGATATACAAGTTAGATTAGAGTTCCTTTTGGTTGCAAGGCAGTATTTTTATCGCTGTTTCTCAGACAAAGCAAAGGTTAGGTAAGAGGAAGAGTACCTCATTGGTAGAAATCTCCAGGGGCCAAGTCTGATCCTGGGATCAGTAAGGTATTGTCTAAAAATGGCTAAAAATGCGGCATTACTTTCCGAAGCTAAAATATCTCCCTTTTATTTGTCTGTTTTGAGCCTTGAAGATCCTTCATTAATTAAAGCTTTAAAAGCAATTTATTCTATGTAACAACAACTACTACTACCATTTCGTTTATCTCTCCTTCTGTAGTAGAAATGTCTGAGAAGTGTGCCAAATCCCTTAAAAAGAAAAAAAAAAGGAAGTGGATCGAGGGTTGGAGTTGGAGAGTGGAGATAAAGAAACAAACCTACCAGATTTTCCATTTGGAAGTATTTTCAGTAAGTTATACATTAATGCTGTTTTCCCATATTAAGATACTTTATATTTTTCTAAAAGTTGATCTGGATCTCTCAGAATAGCAGAAATCTGTAGGGGAGTGTGAGCTCCATCTTTTATAATTCTGTTTCTAGCAAAGTGTGTTTATCTCCAACGTAGGCTTCTAATCACTACCATACCTTAATCAATCTTTGAAACTTGAAATATTGGCAGCTCCAATACTGCAATGGATTTACTATGTAAATATGCTACCTTCTTCACAGAAGCCTGTGAATTAAAAAGCAATAGATCAGATTCCAGGCAGGAAGCTACCAAGAGTAACTTGCCATCATTGATTAAAATTGTCATTTAATCTGTAATGCCTTATTCCATGTTAATATAGTCTGAATTCTTAAAAGAATGTGAGTTTTAACTGAATGCAATTTTTACCTTCAGGTGACTTAAGGTTATCTAGAAAATGGAATACTGGTAATGCTTATAGTATTCTTATTAGATGGTAGCAGCAAAAAATGCTAGAAGACATTTTATAAACTAAAAAACTCTTTACAATTTTATCAGATATTAAAAGAACATGGATAAGTTTTTCAACTATTTTGCATGCCATTATTAGGGCTTTCAACAATGAATGCAGCAATTAAAGACCCATATAATTCTACCTTCATTATATAAAAACCATAAAAACTTGAGAATCTTCCATGACCTCCTCTCGTGTAAAGGCATGATACTATTACTAGTAATTATAAGTTTTTAATATTCTGTTTATCAGATTAAGTTCAGCTCGGTTAGTAACAGTGGTACTGAAAAACAATATTTACATTCCTTGGCAATTATTTTCTTTTCTCATGCTCACATAACAGTATCAACATGTACCACCTGAAGCTAAGAAGTTGCAAACTTTTCTAGTAGGTGGGCTTCTCCACATTTGTTCGTTGACAGTCCTCAAAATAATGGGTAGGATACAGTAGATAGCACCCCTGAATTGCTTGTAGACATTGTTTCACTGCTTAGGCTTTTCAAACAGTGCCACAGAAAAATCTGAGGTTTCTGTTAAATATTTGTGCTTGTACTGCAACATTCGGACAGGAATTTAAAATTAAAAGTGAATGCAATTAATGTGTTTAAATGAAAGCTCAAAACAAGAAGTCATGTCTACAATATTTCAGACAAATGCTGTGTAATTCATATTAGGTTTGTATGCTTCTCTCTGTCTCTCTATTTTTTTTTTTTTTTTTTAATTTGGAACATGATAAATTAAGTCTCTAAGTGGTGTATAGGGCATAGAATGTATTTACTGTAAAATATGCTGCATAGCCACTCTTAATTACAATCCACACTAAATCTGACTAATGCTATTTAGTATTTGACTCAAGTTCTGCTTGAGAGCTTGGTTTTTAAAAGTTTAAAATATCAGGTTTAAAGTGAAGTATGTAACTTTCACGGTTGAAGTATCTTTAAAACCCTTCAAATCATATGATTTTTTAATTTTAAAAAATAAGCCAATGTATGATCATGATTTGCAGATACTCTGCAGAAATACAGTCTACTAGATTTTAGTTGCACTATGAGCAACACAGGGATGATGCATGCTGACAATATAGTCTCACAATTACCTTGAATTTATATCAAAATTTATTTCTAAATTGTTTGCTTGTACAGGTGGAAAAAAGAAGAAATTAGGCTTTATAGGTTCATATTAGGAATATTTTACTGTCTCTTTCTATCTGTCTTCTACAAGAAAATAACCTCCTCAATGCCAACATGCTGCTTTCCTTACTTTGTAAAGATATTTCAGATCAACAGCTGCACACACAACAGAAGTTAAAACATACTGCACACAAGCAAATGACCGTACCTGGGAAATTGTAATCTTTTCTAGGACAGCATTTAAAATTCCCTAAAGAATAGGGAACCTTCTCATCCATGAGAAGAGGCTCCAAGAGGTTCTGGTTGAGGTGTGAGTTCAAATGCTTTAACAGGGTTTTTATGCCACTCTTTATTCTAAGGAGGTTACCTTTTCCTCTGCTTCTTGTTACAAAGCCTGATGGATTTTAGCTTATATACATATTTTTTGTATGATTCAGAGAAGTATGAAAGTGAAGATCTAATTCACCTGTATGCATATAGAAGATTTCAAGGACCCTTCAAAGCTAAACAACAAATAAAATGCAAAAAAATCCAAATCCGTAACTCCAAACCTAACACCTTTCAGAAATGCATTTTCCTTCCTGTCTTCGCTTGCTTTTCCTCTCAAACTCTCTCTTTTTACCATGACTGCTTTTTCCATTTACTCTGTCCTTCGACCTCAGGTGGCTGGAAAATGTTCTTTTAATGTTCTCCTTGATGATTTCTTTTTTCTAGTAATCCCAGGCTGCTTCTTGACCCATCCAACAACTCTTCTCATCAGACATCTCTGTTCTTTTTTATTGATTCCAGGATGTTGCTTTCATTATACTCTTTCTAATATGGCTGTTGAATTAAGAACTACGCTGTGAGTCCTGTAGATGCTTTTTGGCACAACCTTGCTAAGTCTTGACACACACTGGCTCCAGAGTCTCTCCATTTAGTGGTAGGTGGAAAGGATGACTGGAAGAGGAATCATTTTTAAAGGAGAATTAAAAGCTACTTCTCACTGCTATACAGTCCTGAGAAACTGGCTTAGGCATTGATTTACTGGGACAGTGGTAGACTTGAGCGAATCAGAACTATTGGCAGCATGAAAGAATGAGTGTCTGGAAGGAGCGACCGGGGGCAGAAAGTGGAACAGGTGGGAATGTAATACTGCAAGAGAAGTTTGCTAAAACGTGTAATGGTCTTCCTGAAAGGACTTCTTGCTTGTGCCCAGAACAATAAAATGTGGACACAAGGACATCAAAGGACATCGGAGGACATCAAAATTGCATTGGATTTACTGTTGTTAATTCCACCCAACAGGTGTCATCTCCCTTTAGTTATATGGATTTGCATGGAAAATAAAGTTTTCTGCTTCTTTAGACCTCAATTCAGCAAAACATTTGAACATATCCTTAACTCCAAAAGAATTCCAGTTGTACACAATGGGTCTTATAAATGTTTAAGGATATAAGTTAAGGATATAGTTAAGTGTTTCAGAATAGACTCGGCACTGGGTGTGGCAGGAGAGCACCGCGCGGTCTCCTCTCCCCTTTGTGTGGTGTTCTTTAGAACAGCGGGTCTGGGACAAAAAGCCTCTGCTTGGGTCTGGCATGGCACCCACAGAGACTTCCCGAGACTCAGTTCTCCCTCCCTCCTTGGCTGAGCAACCTTTTTTTTAACTGGATATCTGTTACTGATATGTCAGCCCTTTGGGTGCGCTGAAACTCCCTTCTTTGTACCCTTGAATGAGAGGCCTCCCAAGTGTGTTCATGCTTTGGGTCACCATCCTTGTCCATGTAGTGACAATACACCTGATGGGGGTTAAATGTCATTGGAGCATCACTGTACCTACCCCTTCTCTTTGTTATTTTTAACCACTGGTCTTCATAGCAAAATACATTTTGTTTGCATTTGTTATCTGAGTATGAGCTTGTTTTTGTATACTCCCATGACACTGGATCTGAACAAGTTCTTTTCAGTTCAGTGCATTCAAGCCAATTTATTTCTGTTTCTTTTTATGTTACCAGCTCCATTTTAATACTGCTACTTGTTTGCTTGCTTTGTTATTTCAGAGCTGTTAGCAGTCCCAAACCAGTTGGGGCCAGCCAAAAACAAACAAAAAAAACCCCCAAAACCCTAACAATTTTCTCAGGAAATGGAATTTTCTGTGAATTTTTTAAGCCTGTGTGTCTGCAGAGGGCAGCATCAACTTTTTCTGTATTCTAATTCATTCCTCTAATTTGAGAAACCCACATTATGCATATGCTTTACAAGCACTTGCCATTTTGAATAAGAAAAATACATCTGGCCAAAGCTGATGATAGTGTTCTCAGGAGTAAGAAGAGACTTTTAGACTTCCACCCAATGTAGTTATAAAACTGATCCTTCTGGAGATATAAGTTGTATTTGACCACATCAACATCTCAATTTTATTGAAAAAATATAATTTCTGTTTTCCTGTGAATCTAGAACCTATTGGTTCTAGATTCATTACAAAATTCTGTTGTTCCTTCTTTTAAGCTAATAGAGCTTTTCTCTGGTTTTGCTCTTATTGAATCTTCTGGAGTGCTTATTTCTTTACAATGCTAAATTAAACTCATAAAAATAATTAGAAACAAACATTGTGCAGTCATGCAATAGGCTTTCTGATATTACTTGTGGGTGACAAATATGTTTTTCTTCCTGGTTACTTCTAGAATTTTTGTTTGCTTTGCCCTCAAACGGTGCATTTGGACTGTCCTCTGAATGTTCCAAGAATGACTGTTTTGGCAGGATATGTTTCAATGATTCAAAAAGAACATATACCCATGGTCTCACCCAATCTGCTTCAGAAGCATTATTAAATACTGTGTCTTAAGCTTGTTAAAAGTTGCTGGGAATTGTCTAATAATTAGACTTCTTTGTCTTTATCAAGGAATAGACCATGACAGGCACAAGGGTCATGTCAAATTCTTCCATTCTTATAGTCCTAATTTTGATAGCTTCCAACTTCTTTGTTTTGTAAAGGTCAGTTTACTTCTATTAAAAGCTGAAGGTACGAAAGTCCATTCAAATTTGAAAAACTCCCACACTCATCATTGATAAAAAACTTAAATTTTGGTAGGAAAAAATTTCTCTACAGACAGAGGAAAAACTATTGCATTTTGATGCATATAAATTTTTTAAAGTAGTATTGGTTTTCATTTACTGAAACCCACATATGCTTTGAGTAAATGTTACTATATTCCAGTTCAGCAAATTATTAAACAAATCTCCCCTATGGATAATTCAATTTCAGTACAATATGTGAAGATTAAACTGCTGTTAATGCTCATTTGTAAATTAGTATATTATCTTAGGGAGATAAGGTTCAGTCAAAAAGGGTATACCAATTTTCCAGGAAAACTTAAAAAATTAATACTTGAATAGTACCCATAGTAACATTGTTTGAGCTGCCTTTAAGAATTTTATAAACATGTTTAGATTGTCTTAAAATAATCTAATCTATAAATATCAATAAATGCATTATAAAAAGGCCAAATATTAAAAGTTTTACATTAGACATTACTAATAAATAACTTAGACATTCTAATATCTGAAGACTTATGAAAATAATAGTAGGCTTTACTATGTGTGTCCTAGACCAAATAAAAGACTTGGTCCCTGAAAAACTCTAATCTTTAATCCAGGATACACATGATCTGCTTTCTGTCATTTACTAGGTCACATAATAACACAGAATCAATATCTAAAATTACATACAAACATCGGATACACAAAAGTATTTGAAGTGTTTGAGGATATAAGGTGATATCCCTCAAGGATAAGTTGTAGCATTGTGTTTCCCAACCATATTTTTTTTTCAAACTCAATTATAATTTTTCTTTTTCTAAAATACTCATTGGAAGTCAAAAATCAAATCCAGCTACATAACTACCTAAAATAATTAGATATATTGAGGATTTTTTAATATGCATTTGTTTTTCTGGCTCAAGCAAATCGTCATCACACAGGTTTTTCTTAGAAATTGTCAGAAAAATAATTCCCACTGTCATTCTGGCACAGCATAAAAACAATGTTATGCTTCAGCAGCAGGAAGAGATTAATGTCTTAGAGGTTACATCTTAGTTTGTTGGATTGGAAATTCTTCCATCTTATCTCAGCTATATTAACCAATAATTAGCAGAGATGGTCTCTCACATTAGAAGGCTTATGTTAAGGAATACTTTGAAAACTCAGGCTTTAGTGCAAGCTTTTGTTCTTGTCAATGGGACATAGTTATAAATGCATTGCAGTATCTGTTTTAAAACTGACTTTACAACTTCTGATAGGAAAACATGTAATAAAATGTGACTAAGTGTTGGTAAGCTTTGTGAATAGATATATGTTTGCCAAGTGACCAAAGAAGTTGTCATTAGCTGGAATAACCAAGATCTGTGAGAGATCATAGGGAGTGCACAATTATTATGGAGACACACTGTGGGAATGGAAAGAGATGCACAATCAACCTTTCACAAAAACATCATCAGTAAGAGTTTTCAATGCTTTCAGGTAAGTGAGACAAAAGGTGTGGGTACAGACTTAGTCCTTTGGTGGACAACAAACATAACATTTGTGAAGATAAAGGATTAAAGGCAGAGCCATTCAATGACACTATCAGGAGCAGGTTTACCTTAAGACAATCCTGAAAGACCTGAATGCATTGCAATGAAGATTGATCTTACAGGTGGTGAAGAGCTTACAGACCAATTTGTGAATAATGAATGACAAAGGCACTGGAAAANTTTTCCTGAAAATACTTCTGCTAATATTAGCCTATATTTCCTGTCTAGTTTGACTTTTGGAAATAGTAATATTTTCTTTTCTTTTCTTTTCTTCTCTTCTCTTTCTCTCTTTCTTTTCTTTCTTTCTTTCTTTCTTTCTTTCTTTCTTTCTTTCTTTCTTT